>CM060964.1:261728674-261818674 GCA_030765045.1 Tenodera sinensis | reverse complement strand
GCGCGTAATTCCAACTGTGAATAATGGAGCAAGTTTTGTGATGGTACAGTGATCTTTTGAGGGGATAAGGTAGCAGATTTTGTGAAAGTAGATGGAAAAATGACCCAAAAGGATAATCATTTACTTCTCCGCCGAGATACCAAGACATCCGGTTTGCGTCTGATTGGGAAAGGGTCTGTCTTGCAGTAAGACAGCGACCCAAAACATACGTCCCGTTTGTGTAAGAGCAATGTCTGCGGAGGTTAAGAAAAGTTTCAAAAAACATAGAATGGCCTTCCCAGTCCTCTGATTACAACCCAATCGAGCTATATGGGATGAGTTGGACCGGAGGATCTGAAAACAGGGAATGAATGGAATACTAATTGGTGGAGGTCGTGCAGCAAGAATGGAGACTAATTCTAAATAAAACCTTAGCAATATTGACCCATCGTATGCTGAGAGTATGCAAGGCAGTAATTAAAGCAAAGGATGTTTATTTTGAGGAATCTAACATTTAATAGTTTCATTTACTTAAGGATTGTTTGGTCTTACTAAGCGATAAAATGCAATTTTACAACGTATTTCCTTGCTATTGAGCATAATCACCTGCTGTTTCCAAACTTATGGTGGGTAGTGTATAGTCTTCTAATGAGAGACACCAGTAATTCCACCAAGAAGCTGCAATTGTCTACTGGAAATAGTTGTTGCACAATACCTTTGCTTGGATACTACATTGTTGCTTGTATGGTGTCGTTAACACAAGTAGTGCCAAGCTGAGATGTAGGAAACTTTGTTGCACGAGTTGGAAATGTTATTGCCAAATAATTATTCTTGGAAGCGGTGAAGCTCTACGAATACGAGTTCAATTAAATTTCTTGTGATAATCTTGGACTTCTAGCACATTTAGTAACGTTTACAATAATGTTTTTGCACATAAGCAGTCACGAAATTTTAGTGTAACCTGGATCCTAACTAGACACAACACATTGTCTCAAATAAAAGACAGTGTCTCTTATCAAGAACTGTATATTGCTATTATAATTAGTTTTTTTTTTCATGAATACATTCATATTGTTGGATAACTCCTTTCAAATTGACGAATCGCAGCCCAGCACTATTTCATCGATCTGTTGTTTCATGTGCCAGCTAGGCATAAAACCATGTTTAATCTGTTTATAGCCAGACAACCGAACCCTTGTTTGCGTACACCTAAGAAAATTTAAGCTGCAAGAATAAATTTCTTTTCATGCCAGGAAAGGTGCCAGCGTTTTCAATATTTATAAAACAGGGCTGCAAATAGTCAAGTTCAATGGGCAGAGAGTGTACAACGTGGATAAGATGGGCGTGATACTAGAACTGACAGACCATAGATGGGGAGATGTGACAGATTGTGTCATTTCCCCTGCATCGTATTTTAATTCCGACCACTCTCCTACAACAGGTTAGCTACTAGACCACGCCCCCCCCCCCCCCCCCCCACCCCGTGCTCTCTGTTACCTCAGAAAACCGATCAGCTCTCAAATTGTGTTAGTAGTGGAACTTTGTCGCATAACAAGGTAAAAAAATCTGATGTGTTGCACTCACATAACTTTCTCTACTCTTTTACTACTCTTACAATCTCTTATTCCTCTATCTTCTTCGTGTTAGTTGAGATAAACATTTACAGAAATTATCTTATTGCCTATTTCCTTGTAGGTGAAAGGGGAATGTGGGAATACAGTAGGCTTTGAGCGATAGTCAAATATTTTAAAGCTTTCAAATTCCGTTCTCTTTTCACGGTTAACATATAAAAACATAAATGCAAAAGTTATCCAGAGTAAATAGAACTACATGGGCTATAGCCGAAAAATTCAAGACACACATTTCATTTGTCATAAAAATATCTAAAAAATATGCCATTTTAATTAAAATCATTACAGCCATTTTCAAGAAAATAAAAATTTTCTATGTAAAGGTAGTGTAGCATGGAGCAAGTTTCTTGAAAATCTTAGTGTAGTGTCCTTAAAATATGTTAAGCTTACATAGCAGCTTAGGTTTTTAACCAACATTTCGTTTTTGAGTTATGCTGTCCACAGACTGACACACCCGTATCCTGTTTATATAAACGGTTTATTTTTTGGTTCGGGAACTCATAACGTAGTATAGGTAGTCTCGATGAAGTCTGGGTATCTAACTTTTGAGTGCAATACGTTACTTCCTCTACCAAGCATAGGTAAGTGATAGAGGAGATACAGAGTCAGTGTGTGTGTGTGTGTGTGTGTGTGTGTGTGTGTGTGTGTGTGTGTGTGTGTGTGTGTGTGTGTGTGTGTGTGTGTGTGTGTGTGTGTGTGTGTGTGTAGTTATAAGGTAATATAGCGCTTTCTGCGGCGGTACATCAGTTTTTGTAAACGAAGTTATTTTATTTAATAGCTTACAGTTTGTTTCTCTGCCGGTTTGAAGCTAGAGTTTGTGAAACCATTTTGCCTACTGATATTTTATAAACAAAAGTAGATGTATGTAACTCCCTTTGTTTTGAAATGCATTCAGATAATGTGGCAATGTGGGTTTCAACTCTTGGTGATCAGTATTACAGATGGCAACACAGTCGCAAGTATATTCAAATTATCTGCACATTACAGCAACTTCATTGAGGCGGAAGGAAGCTAGATTATGGAGCACAAAAAGCCGTCTATCGAACCACAGCGTACGTGCCCAGCGTATAGCGCAGTTCTTGAAATGTGGCGGCGTTTCCCGCCATTAGAGAGGCGATTATGAGCCGCGAGGAATGTCGTGAGCTTCTTCATGCCATATGCGAGACGTTAACATCGTCTCAGGAAACTGCACTTAACTGCTTCATCAACGTTCTTAACCCAGATAAAGTTCACACCCTCTCTAACTTTATGTTTATCACTATTTAATTAAAAGCTCAAGGGTATAATGATTTTAAAAAGTTTATAACTTCCGTAAACTAACACTTTTGTTATTAAAACTTCACACTGACTTTCACATTTGCAGCTATCAAGAACAATTGCGTGTAAGCATGCGTTTGATATTAACCAAACAGACACACACTCACTGAAAAAGTACTGAAATTTCATTAACAGCTCATTCTGAATTAGTGCTGCCCAAATTTTCTCAACTTCCACAATTCCTAATACCTCCATTTTATAAGAATATTTTTCTCAGAAGCGTTTATACGTCATTCGTACTACAACAATCTGCAATAAATTATGGGATTTCAAGATACCACGTGGAAGACACACATATAATTATGTTACCATTTAAGCTAAAGGTAGAACTTGGTGGGAAACTTGAAAACGTTTATGAACTAAATTTTATAGAACTTGTAGAAAAACTTGGAAACGTAGATAAATGTGATAATATTACATTAAGAAAAACGAAAAAAATCAAGTCCAATTACTTTTTGTCACTTTATTTTCTTCCAAACTTTGCTAAAAATCACAGTTCTCTTTTACTGACTTTAACACAATCTATAGTGTTCGTGATATTACAACTCACACTTGTTTTCTTCTTTTAGATTTGTCTCGGCCCTTTCACTATCTTCACTTTCTCGGCCTCTCATATACTAACTCCGACGACACAATCACTCAATGCTTGTTAAAACTTCTTTACTTCGCGACGACACACGCACAGTTGTCTCGTACTCAGTGACACACTGGCCAACTAATGTCTGTAACTGTAACTCTCTCCTTGCTGTTTCTTGTCCTCCTTAGGTATATAGCGGGGATGACGTCGCATAGACCTTTCTCGACTTCCACAAACACGTAACCAGATCATTCTCGAAGGTTCTGGAACCCCTTTGTGTTGCCGCTTGTTGTTGGCCACGTTTTCGCTCGCGTGAGAGGTGTGGGGAACCTTGACCTTGCGCCTTTGCTCGCCGGCCTATTATGTGGTGCGAAGTAGCTTGGCCCCGACCGTCCCTTGTTGTGCGCCTTGCCCACCGTCACAGTATTCCTCGTTGCAGATGGGATGAGAAAATAACACTTGATGGGTAAGGTCATGTTTACTACGAAGTAGAATGCACGCTCTCTTTACGATAGGGCCGCGAAGGTATAATTACGTTACTGGATTACGATTTGAACTCCACCAGTGAATTGTTTCAAGGCAATTCGTGTTATTTTCAGTAAAATAATCATTGAAAGGAACTGAAACCGAAACGTACTTGTTTAAGTTAAATTCTACACCTAATAGGTTTACAGGCGCAAATAAAGTTCAACTATTATTTTAATTTAAAGGTTTAAGGAAACGGAATATAACCAAATAAACTGTTTTATTAATACCTATGTTTTAGTAAAGGGAGACTAGCAAATAAAACAAAGTTTTATTTAAACATCCAATCAAAAATACAAATTACTGAAGAGCTGGCTATGATAGCCGTCGGGCAAGAGATAGTCATAGCGGTGTGAGATGTATATAGGCTCAGTTGTTTAGTCCCTGTTGCGACGTGTTAGTTAAATTTGTACACAAAAGACGTTGAATTGTGTGACACGAGGCGCTTAAAGATGGAAGTGACGATAACAAAAATTCAGATTTACTTTCCAATCACATACTTCAATGATACTTGCCTTAATCTTTTCGTGTGTGAATCATAATGACTGAAAACGCGTAAAGCTTATAAACCTTTCTATTGATATAAGCATTCACAAAGTAAACTGCTAATTTCTTTACACACAGAATCACCTTCTTGGAGAATGTTAAGTACACCTCTTTCATTCTAAATACAATATCTGAATAACTTCAAGCAAAATACATGAACAACGAATTGAACAAACCCTGCACTCGTACTATGCAGTGCCCACATACCTCATGGTTACGGATGTTTTTAAAGCAGAGCATAGATTTAATATATGCTCCCTACAATTTCCTGACCTCTTAAAAGATAGAATATTGAAGCACATAAATAAAAGGTTCACAATATAACAGTATTTATCTTTCCAAAGTATTGTTCATGGGGGAGTTCAGATCACCAAAATTGAAATAAATGACAAAACTAAAATTATGCAGGATAAACTAAAGAAACTAATACCGTAAATTTATGCACAATGATACACTTCGGATGCCTTCTTTTTAAAGGTGCATAGAACGTGCTAATATTGGCAGAACTGTTACTGTGAATATTTTAGGAAGCTCTTGAAAAACCCTATATTTAAATAATTCGTAGTGCATATTGGCACATGGAACATTCTAAAACATACATTTAAAATGTAAATGCTGTTCCTGAAGTAATAAAAGGCACATACAATCAAAGAGAAAATTGCTGTTTATAAGAACACACAAATAACTATAGTTACATATCATTTTTGGCACTTTTTTCAATTACCATAAATGCCATAGTAAGCAGCTAATTCCCAGTTTTGTTACCAAACTCACACAGTCGTCGCCATCCTGCCCAACAAAAGGACAGAAATTCAGAGCTCTGAAGTGAAACATAAAAAAGTTTGGAATGGTTTCCAAGAAAGTAGTCTGGGACAGCAATGGCGCGAGTCACATCAGCTTAATGTAATTTTGTTTCTTTGCACTGGAATATTCAAGCAGTAAGTGGACGAGCCAAACACAGCTGAAATGGGTTAGTAGTTCTTGGTAGCACGGCAATTAATGTTTACTTCCACTTCGTTTAGCGTCGTGGTCTTACAAAAGCTGCATCTCGAGTGCTGCACTAAAGAGATCATAACAAGTTTCCCTGCTAGTTTTTCTGTCCTTGTCACCACAGATGTTCCCTTGGTTCATATGTTTCCAAGCAGCAAAGTTTCTACATTCGTTCCTGAACAGTAACTTGTATTACTCGTACAATGAACCCTTATGCATTTGTGCCATTTCGACACAATTAGAAATCTCCGAGCTATCTAAAATCTCCTTTCAATCTCATAAAGGATTTATTACAAAACAAACCAAACATCAAAGTACATTCACTGCGAGATGATTTTCTTACTCTTTGTCAGGGAAAGTGCTAGTGTGTGTGTGTGTGTGTATGTGCGTGTGTGTGTGTATGTGTGTGTGTGTCTGTGTGTGTGTGTGTGTGTGTGTGTGTGTGTGTGTGTGTGTGTGTGTGTGTGTGTGTGTGTGTGTGTGTGTGTATACAAGTTGTAAATGAATAACACCGCACGAATTTTACTGGTGATAGACGTTCCATAGGCAAAATCAACTTGCGATATGAAACCTATGGTCTAGGATTACTAATTATTATTATTATTATTATTATTATTATTATTATTATTATTATTATTATTATTATTATTATTATTATTATTATTATTATTATTATTATTATTATTATTATTATTATTATTATTATTATTATTATTATTATTATTATTATTATTATTATTATTATTATTATTATTTTTATTTTTTTTTATTATTATTATTGGGGCAAAGAGCAGCTGTAGCTCACCTGGAGGCCCAAGGACTTTGAAGGAGCGAAAACAGCATCCCTATAAAATGAACTTACACCAACAGCTTTATAAAAACGATTTACCTCTCGTATTTTGCAATAGGTTGTTAAATAAAAGAAACGAAAATTTGGGCTTCACCGAACAGTTTCATGGGAAGATGAATGTTGTTTGGTCACTGATTCCGATGCAAACAAACATATCTCCATTATGGGGCTCCTGAGAATCCTCCTCACTGCTTACGACCACACCACACGCCGGCTCAGCGGGGTGCGGTTCGTCATTCTGGGGACATCATCATTGGGGCAGTTCATTTAGCACCTAGGTATCCAAGGCAACTTTATTTGCAATACCTCCGCAATGGCCTGAATATTGAGAACCTTTTAGGACACGTGTCACTTGTTAGCTCCAAATCACTGTTCTCAGCACAATGGTCTATCATTCCATTATTGCAGAGGAGTTCAAGAAAATTTGAACAACGTGTACCTACACAGGTTGTAGCTGTTGCATTCGGTGTCCAGGGAGATGGTCCACTGGGTTTATTTCTTAGGACATTTCACAGCCAGGGTTTACGAATCTGAACCACGAATATAGAAAATGCAAAAGAAAGGACAAGTGATATCTGTGCTTCAGTATCAGAAATGTTGTATCGTATCCATGATGACACCAAGAGGTGCTTTTATCAGCTTAATGCTTTCCAAGGCGCTCATGTATTTGAAATTACTTATTTCGAATGGTGCACTAATAGAATACGATTTAATTCTAGTGTAGTTTTAAAGGAACCCAATGTATAAAAATATGCATTTTGTTTAATCTGTTAACTTTGTAGCACCAATTCGTACTACGAGTGTAGTTGTGTTGATTGAAGATTACCTATAATGTAGTTATATGACTTAACACACGTGCTCAGGCTTTTGCCCAGCGGCAATCCTGAATTCTTGTTTACGAGCGAACTCATTATTAAATAACTCATAATCCCTCCATACACAGACTTAAATTCAAGCATCAGACTTTGCGCATACTATGAAATGTTCTTTATCAAGGAACGCTTCCTCAAGCCCAGCCAGGAATCGAATCTGGAACCCCTCTCACAGCAGGCATGTTCTGAAACTGAGTTACAGGACCAATTAATTACTGCAGATACTGCTTGTTTCTAAGCACTGATCGTTCATTTAGCAAGGCCCCCTGTCTTTCGATATGGAGTCCCTTTACACTTCTGGTTAGGCAAACCATTTGGCATCCGCGCTATCGGGATACACTAACTTCAACGAAGAAGGGCGTGTGTGGACCACCTAATGTCTGAGTGTGTGTGTGTGTTGTTGTTGTAGTGTTTAACGCCCGCTTTTACTACTGCGGCACCGCAGACGGTGACACTGATGATACATGAAGATGGAGCACCGGTGGAATGAGATGGCGGGGGAAACCGGAGTACCCGGAGAAAACCCGCCCTGACGCCGCTTCGTCCACCACGAATACCACATGAGGGTCCCTGGGATCGAACCCGGGCCGCCTAGGTGGTAGGCGAGCGCGCTAACCGCTCGGCCACGGCGCCGCCGTGTGTGTGTGTGTGTGTGTGTGTGTGTGCGTGTGTGTGTGTGTGTGTGTGTGTATGCATACATATAGCTTTTTTCAAAATTCAAATATATTGTGTAATTTGATAAACAAAGGGATTAGTCTGCTGCCAGTGTTTTAAAAATAATAAACAGATTAAGTTATCGTATGCTAGCCTTTTTTTTTTATTTTTTTTTTTTTTTTTTTTTTTTTTTTTTGGGACTCGCATCAGTCATACTGTTTATTACCTTCTCGCATTACCAAATTAGCAGAGTCCGGATTTGCACGCAAAACGTATAGAATTTTTGAATAGTCCAAATATATGTATTTATGCATTATCAATATTCTTTACCGATCTCACCTTTACGAGGTCACTGGTGCAGTTTCAAAGCGTATATAATTGCATGTTTTGTGGAAAATTGATTTTGAATGCATATTTATTGAAATTTGCAAGTAGTGTCATATTTTCCTGTTCTTTTTTTTTTTTTTTTTTGACACATAGTGCCGCGTTTTTTTTTTTTTTTTGCTTTTTTTTTATTTTATTTTTTTATTTTTTTTTTTTTTTTTGCTTTTTTTTATGAAAACCTTAACTTTAAGTTTAACCTGTTATTTTTTTTTTAGGTGACACATGGTCATTTATTTTCATAACAGATACTCAAAGTTAGCTTTTTTTTATTTTTTATTTTATTTTATTTTTTTAATTTTTTTTTTTATATGTATATATTATTTTGATTATAGTTGCATTGTCGTATTTAAAGTGCAAGGCGTGTTATGTACGGCTGCATTGATTTGCTAAGACCAGAAGTTATCAGTTGCCAGCGTGCCTGTCTCAGAAAACTGACCCAATCCTTCCTCTGCGCCACTGGGCCATTATTCTGTTTAAGGATCCAGTACATTGTTCCCATTACCAGCCAAACTACACAGCGTTGGAGTGCAGTATTCGGAAAATGAAATTCCAAACGCTGGAGCTTCTCAAGGCATGGTGGAGCTTGCGGTGGGTACCATTTGGCGACGTAGGTCCTGAGCTCTACCCAGATGACTTCAACCTGCTTACAGGAAGCAATCCGGTGGTCCAGTGTGTCGACGGCGGCACAAGATGGACATTGGTTTGACTGTGCCCTTCCATGTCGCCAGAGTTTATCCGCTGTCGGTATAGTCTCATTTAATACTTCATAGGTGGTTTCCTGCCAATCACTGGGCACATGTTTACAAAATAAATTCTGCCAGATCACTTTCCACTCCCTGGTATATTTCTCTGCCACTCTGGGCACCAGATGAACTGTCGTGAGCATACGGTAGTGGTTCCGGGTGCATTCGAAGGCCGTAATGTCATCGTTGTTGTCCAGAATTCGTTTTAGGTGAAGAACAGTGGGTTTAAATCCGTTGAGTGCCACCTGAGGGTTATGCAGCTGTTCCTTCCAGAAATTTTGGTCAATGGATGAGCCAGATCCGCGCAATGATTGTGTGGCGGTTTTCCCCAATAAGGCCATGCATTTCTTGGCAATGTCCACTAAGCCGCAACCACCTTTGGACGGAGGCAAACGTAGTTGAGGCCGGCTCACCTTATATGCTTTTCCAGTCCACAAAAAGTAACCAAGGAGTTGTTCCAATTTCTGTGCGTCACGTTTTGCAATCGGCAGAATCTGTGCCACATACCAAATTTTGCTTAGACCATAAGTATGCAGGTACCAGATGCGTTGTAGCAAATTCAGGTTCCGGATCCTCTCCATGGATAAGGAATGGCGTAAACTATTAATTTTTTCCCTCCAGTTAACTGCAATCGTATCTTCTATATTTGCCATAAAGCATATTCCAAGTATCCTTGTAGTAGTCACACATTGCATCCCCAAGGTCTGTGGCGGTTCCGGCCAATTTTCTAATATTAGGATCTCCGATTTCTCAGCATTTAACACTGCACCGGACATCGTTGTGTACTGCTCCAATCCCTGTTGCATGGTCGTCATGTCTTCATTATCTGCAGCCACCACAGTCACATCATCAGCATAGGCTGTAAGTGTGAACCGTTCATTGTATACACTGACTCCTCGCATGGTTTGTTGCAACCTCTGGAGTAAAGGATTCAATGCCAATGAAAACAATCCCATTGATAGCGGGCAGCCTTGACGTACTGATCGTTGTATTCGTACCGGCCTGGAAAACCATCCGTTCCATAAGACTCGAGACTGTGCCGTGCCGTAGAGTCCCTGAATAAGGTTGATTACCGGCACTGGAAATTTCGCAGCCGTTAAGCAGTTCCACAGATACGAATGGCGCACTCTATCAAAAGCCTGTTGAAAGTCGAGATTGATCAAAGCCACCGCTTTATCTTCTCTGCGTAGATGGATCAGCGTGTCACGCAGTTCCGCCAATGTGTCAATAATGTTCTTTTTCGATATTGCCGCTTGGTTACAATGCATGATTTCTGCATATGCTCCTTTTAATCGGTTAGCCAGAACTTTCGCAAATAACTTATAATCGGCGTTTAGCAGCGTTATTGGACGATAGTCCTTCATGGTGGCGGTTTTCTGTTTCTTCGGCACCAGGGTGATAACACCATCCGCGAAGGTTGCGGGAAACACTGCTGTCTCCCACAGTTCCGCATATACTTCCATCACTTCGTTCTTGATTACTGGCCAGAACTTTCTATAGAATTCATAGGTGAGCCCATCAGGACCTGGTGATGTGTGTCGACTGGCTTGTTCAATGGCGACCAACACCTCCCGCTCCGTGATAGGGCTGGTAAGTATTTTTGCGGATTCCTGGGTGATGCCGGTGTCAAACAGTTCATGTTCCATACGCCTATAAGGGGTGTCTGCTTCTGGCGCTTCTTGAAATAAAGCCTGAAAGTGATCCGCTATAAGCTGGAGCTGGGCGCGCGTTCCAACATGGGCAGTTCCAGTGTGCGCGTCCCGTATTGTTTGAGGATATCTTCCATGTCCCTTCTGCCGCTCCTTTGCGAAATAATAAAATGAGTTCTGTTCCGCTTCATGCATGGATTTCACTTTGGCTCGAACTTTATGTCCTTCCAACTGGTGTAAGTGTTTTAATTTGATGATTTCTTTTACTTTTTTTATCTCCGTCTGCACCTCATAGCCCTCCCTTTGCTTCAGATGCAGCCCCCACAGCGCCTCATTGTAAAAATGTAGTAGCTGCTTCTTGGCCTGTGCCCTCACAATACCCATGGATTTAAATAGGGAGCGAATCGCTGGTTTTGCCGTGTTCACCCACCAAAAACTCTTCCGAGTTGAACTTCTAAAGGCCGACTGTAACTGAAGCCATTTGATTTGAAATTGTTCCCTAATGTCTGTGTCCTCCAGCATAGAATTATTGAGTTTCCAGTAGCCACGGCCGGCCGTCTCAAGCCTTATTTCATTTATTTGCAATTGACATAGCACTGCATGATGGTCACTAAAAACCACCGGAATGACCCAAATTCGATGGACATTTGGAGCCATTCCGGGAGATAGATACTGTCGGTCGATGCGTGAGGCAGAAGTGTTGCGGATGAAAGTGAATTCCACTTCGTTCCCATGCTTGATCTCCCATGCGTCAAGCAGTTGCAGCTGTGACACTAGGTGTTGTAGCATGATGCTAAAATTCGTAGCACCTTTTTGATCCTTCGCCTGCAGCGTGCAATTGAAGTCGCCTGCTAGCAGAAGTTCCTTGCCTTGTCGCAAATGCGGGGTTACATCGGTTTGGAAGAAACGCTCTCTCTCGTGTCTATTCTGTGTCCCAGCTGGAGCATATATGTTAACCAGGACGGTCTCTTCCAAAGTAGCGGAGAGGACCCGTCCGTCGGGATCCATCTGAAAATTCTGCAGGGGAAGTCCCTTCCTGTACACTATTGCCGTTCCTCTGCCGTTCAAACCTAGGTTAACTTTATAGTCGTAATTGTAAAGAGCATCCAAGTTGTAAGTATTTACTTCTTGGAGAAAGCATATGTCAATGTTGTTCACCTGGAGGAAACTATTGAGCAGTTTTTGGGTTACTAGATTTCTGCACCCATTCACATTCACTGTTGCCACCGTTCGTAGATAGATCATTATGAAAGCGACTGTCGCAAAGATAGTGTAACTCGGGCGTCTACGTCCTTGGCCTCGTGCATTGCTGCTAGTGTGCTACTGTTCGGTCTCTGGATGTCTAGCTGGGGTTATCTGTGCCGGAGGGTTTCCCTTAAGCCTTGGGTCACATAAGGACACCTGGGGCTTCCGTGTCACCTGAAGTAGGATCGGCGACTCCGCTTCTGTGGCCCTCGCATCAGGTTGAGAGGGATGAGATCCACCAGCCATCTCTGCACGCCGATAAATTGCGACTGCTTCAGCTGACCGTGGTTGGTCCTCTTGGGATCTGTGTGGCCGTTCGAGTACTTGCGGTCGAAAATCACTCGCAGATGGTCGTGCCGCTACGGTGGTGCCGGGGGTGTCCTCCCGGTAATTGGAGTCTGCTCCTATCTCCACCGCTGGGCACCTCACACTTTGTTGTAACTGTGCTGCTTCGTAATCACTCTGGGGGTTGTTTCCCGCGTCCCTCCTTGCAGGTAGAACCTCACAGGTGTTCCTGTCACCTCCCTCCTCCAGGATACAGCTGCCAATCAATGCTGAGGCAGGCTCTTGTGTCAGTACTCCAGCCGTATCTGCTGTGTCTGTGGACGGGACTTGCAATAGACGTGCCTCCTCATGGGCTTCTTCCACAACTTCCTCCAGCTCCATTTGGTTATTCCAGGATGGTTCTTCCTTCTGGGCTTTGCTTGTCTTCGCCCGCTTGGCCCGTTTCTTCTCGGTCGGGCGTTTCTCTTCTGCTGCAGCTGTCTCCGTTACAAGTGGACCCACCTCGGGTGGTATTATCTCCTCCGGATTGGCCAGATGTACTCGTTTCCCTGTGGTATCTCGAACTATGGAGGCATACTCCCTTTGCGGTGCAGACCTTGCTGCTTCCTGTTGACTGTCATTCACCAGGGACGTTTGCCTGTTTTCATCCGTAAGATGCGCTCCCTCACTCTGCGTGTCCACTACCACCTTCGTCGGTTCTGTTTCGTTTCTCCGTCCAGTCGCCACTGGGCGTGTTGCGGTCGGACGGTGGGGGCAAAATTCCTTTAGATGTGCCGTGCTACTGCAGACGTAGCAGGATCTGGGTTGGCCGGCGTAGGACACCGATAATCTGTAGCTGCCAATGATGATAAAACTAGGGATGTTCGTCTTCAGTTGCATCTTTACCGCTCGTACCCCATTAAACACCGGGACGCGATATTGTCGGCTCCATTGTTCCTTCCGGACGTCATATACCGTTCCGTAACGCTGCAACGCTGCTTTTAAGACCTCTGCCGGGAGCTCTGGGGGTACATCAAACACTCGGACATTGACAGCATTACCGGTCACGTGTTCGATAAGCACTTTAGTCATCTCACCATTCATATATATGAAAGGTGTTTCCGCCGAGAAGTTATTGAGGGTTTTCTCCAGCAAGAGTGCTGATATTAATTTAACATAAATTGCCCGTTCACTTGCAATTAACTGTATTGTATCCACTTGTTCCGCATTTAACCGTAATGTATCTGCTATGAAATCATGCACTTCATATGCCGACGGTCGCGTTGCACTTAAAGCAAACTTGATCCTGAGGGTATTTTTCCTCGCGTACATTTCCATTTCTTTTCACTGTTAAATTTAGCTGAAATACTCACTTTAAATTCCTACACTTGGTGATCGATAATATCACTCACAGTGTGGTATATGTCTTTCTTGCGCTCACTCACTATCAGGCCACACACGCAGTAGACAAAACAACCGGTTCTCCTGGTACGTCCGCTCTGTCCCAGCGCACTGGCTTGACTGTCTAGCCTTAGTAAATTTCAATCCTTTCCAGGCATATTTACTGTCTCAAACGTTAACAGCTATCCTTTGCACACAAATGGAAAAAATAATTTAAGGCTACGTTCCAAAGTATCCATTAAATACAAAGCTTGCCACAAAATGTTGTCAATAAACCTTTACTATGTAATTTTTTCGCTTAAGCAGTAATTAAATGAGATATTTCAAGTGTTTGATTTCCTCTGATCATATAAACCTCCTTTATGGAAGCCAATTAAAATACCAAATAGCCTTTCTCTGAATTGGAGCTATATTAATATTATAGTTATCGGTTCAATAATATGTTAATTCAAAGATAAAAGACATTGTCATATACAAAAAGTTAAAAATGCAAATTTTGGCTTTAGAGTGGCCCACTGTGGGCTTTTTAGGAGATTTCAAACTGGCGATTTTCATGAACTGTTTTGCATTCTTATACCTTATATATTTTTATTCTGCTGGCGATAATGATATCGGTTTTAAAGCCATACGACAATATATTTAAGGTATTCTGATAAGGTATTCACGCTCTTGCAACTTATATAAAAGTGCAAAAGGGCTATACAGTTTATTAATTATTTATGTAAAATTAAATATTTCTATTTCCAAAATAAATGTTCCCATAGCTTTTTAACACTTAGTGCAACAAACTCTTTTCCACCGAAGACACTGAAGCACATGGTGGAAATATTAATTCATGTATTCTTTTTTGATATACGTCATGAAGCTGTAAATTTGATTAGCGGAGTGTATTTTTAAGGGGGAGGCTTGTTTTAATATCACTTAATGTCTACAATCGAAAACTGTGATAAAAAATCAAGTTTAAAGGCTTTTAGGCCCGGTGTTGATACTAGTTAAACAAATTCCAGGGCATGTAGACCTTGGTATACTTGGGTCCTTCTACTTTCTAGAGGTTTCGTCTACTCCTGTGGTAGACATCTTCAGTGATTGAAGTGTTCTCACGGAAGTTCCGATGTTTGATTACAGTGTTGTTAGAAGTGTGGAGAAATTGCATGAAACCCTATCACTGCAGGAAAAGAACTCAGAGGAGCTCACGAGCATCCTGTAGGGTTCTCCACGATCTGCCACTAAAAGAGGGGGGAAAAACAAGGAAAACCGTTTATCGGAACGGTGCCTCGCGGCCATTCATACGAAAATAAAACGTGGATGGTGTACCAGTACAAGAGGGTGCCCCTACTGCGATGTGACGCAGTCAACAAGCCTAGACAGCGCGTTTACTTTACCACTCTTGCTATTTCAAAATCAAACGTGTTTGGTTTACTGATACTTAGGCAAATATACCACAATATTATAAGGTACATTATAAAAATTCACTATGGCACAAGATTATAACACTATCACGATACCAATGAAACGTTTCAATGCGATGCACCTGTAAGGAACGCATTGTCAAAATAATAATTAAGGAGTAATTGGCAGTTTTAAATGCGTTAGCGTACTTTCAGTGTAAGCAATTCAGGTGTGATAAACCGATTCCAACTGTTCGATCAGCAACTTATAACTTGACTTTATGCAAATTACAGTTTGTATACTATATACAAACATGGCATCCATTTCTCATTCAGGATTAACACAGTGACGAACCTACTTGGGCTCATGTTCTATGTAAGGTACAGAAGTGTTTGCTAGCACGCTTTCAAATTCAGCGATAATAACTAATGCCTTCTTAAAAGGACCACAAATGTGAATAAATATAATTATTAATTTAGCTCGCGATAGCTTTGAACATGTGTGGTATTGTCCAGCAAATTATTTGCAGAATTTGCATTTCATCTTTAAACTTTTGCATCTTCATGTTAATGAAGAACAAAATTTGCAATCACTTCCCGAAAAACTATGTAAGCGATGTTTGGAGAATAACCAACTTTGAAATTCATTTGGATCAAAAAGGCTATCTTACTCAATATTAACATTGTATTATCTATAAAATTGAACTATTAATACCATTAATTGTTTAGACGAGTTCACAGAGGTGAAAGTTATTTTTAAAAGTATATTAATGTTTGGTGTATAGTATTAAATTGAATACTATTAAACCCAACTCTATATTCTGTGGCACCAGATAGTAACATAGAAGTTAGAATGTTTTCAGGCCATTGAAGATGTCGACAGTAACTACTCAACTGAAGATCGAAAAAAATGTTTCACTGTCCGCATTTGATGGTAACCATCATAAGGTTTGAACAGATATCTCTCAAAAACTATGAAACTGGTTGCCTTCAGCTTTAAGTGCCATGATCAGTTTCATTACTAAGCTGGTACAAATTTCGGACAAAGTTGCGGAATTCAGCATTACATACAGGTACGTATTATTTTCACTATTAAATGAACATAATCTGAACCAAATCCAGATTGATATCAGATTTTCCTATTAATTTTTATCGTTAATATGAACTTTTGTAATTAATTTTTAAAATGTGCCAATTTTAATTTTTATCGCGCACGTAAAGACTTTCACTAGAAAACGAGAAATTGGTGAAAATTCGCGTAAAGAGTTAAAAGGTTAAATTGTGTACTATCTTTCATAAAAGTAAATACCCGACTTCAGTGAGACCTGCGCGGAGGGCCACCTAATTCTCAGGTGTACTTGCATAGATGGTATGAGAATTCAATTAATCATATGCTTCCCTTGCTGTTCATAGGACATGGCTGCCCTGGGCTCGCCTCGTAACTCGCCTCGCAGTTTTGAAAAGCAATATTTCAGTAATTCTTCTACCTTAACGTGCAAACATTGCAAATTTAACTTCAGCGTACCTGCAGAAAATATGTTCTTATGGTGTTTTATTAAGATGTGGACTAGAACTAAAATGACTCCAGTGTTGGGTGCTAAACATATACACGTGAGTTTAATCACTGAGACGAACTTCATATGTTCGCCTTAGCGGAACTGGCTAAGGCGTGTTCGTATAAGTCAACATTACCGGGCTAACATTAGTTCGAATCCCATTCACCTTTTTTTTTATTTATTGTTTCTTTCTTAACAGGAACATAATTATTTATATAACCCGTGTGAAATATAAAATTATACAAACTAACGAAATATATTTCTTTAGATATTTTTAATCCGCATAGGGTTACACCTTTTCCCGCCGTCTTATGAATGATGCAGTACAATTGCAATTTGAAAACTGAATGCTTTATACGATATTAATTGTAATTGCTGAAAATAAAGCAGTGAACGCGCCTACCTCAACTTTCATCATGCCTCGCGAAATTAGCATTTCCTTTTGAATACTCACATTCCAAAGTATCTCTATAAATTTCGTAGATTACCATATTAAAATACATACGCGTGTAATAGTGTAAAATAATGTTTTAATGATCATAAGAATGCATTGTTACAAGATCTGGATGCCAGTGAATAATGTAATTAGCGATACATTGAATAGAACAGACTGCAGTTGTAGATCACTTCAGTGGCGGCAACCTTTGCACCTAACAACGTTGCCATGTAGTTTATTTCCAAGCACTACACAATGTTGCCATATCCCCATTAACTCAATTTCCAGCAGTGTGCCTTCATCGGATTCTCCATTCATGATAAAAAGCTGTAGAGAACTAAACACGTTTGTTAATTTTATATTTCAGAAAATATACAGGCAAAAGGCGGGGATCGAACTCCCGGCAACTACCAGTTTTGAATTCCAGGGTCAGCGACTCGACGCTCTCGGCTATGCTTCACTTGAGCATTCGCACTTTATCATATGATATTAAGCTTGTTGTCACTAACCTGGCAGCTATTTTCACTGCAAAGCGAAAAGTTCGTAGCAGATTTAGAAATGCTTTGAATTTTTTTTCTAGATATTCGTGTACATTTATTTAGAAGAATAAGAAAAAGAAAAGAGAATATTTCTATAACAAGCACGAGTATCGCATATTTGGTGTGGAGTTTCAGTTTCTTTGTTTTCATTTACGACGGACAAATAAGGATGACACAATATAACAGTAATTGCACGCTTCCGCTGATAGAAGTATCATTAATAGAAAATAGTATCCAACAGATTCATGCTCATACATGACGCACAATTGAATACGTGATGATTTACAGGGGGCTGTGATATTGTAAACTTAAGATGTGATATCTGACGGGTATTATAGTTCACTAAAATTAACTTACTAGTCAAACCCTGCACGTTCTCTAGGAGAAGATGTCTGCTTTGCAAACTGGTGATAAAAATCAAATCTTGTTTGCAAGGAATCGGTAACTTCATCTTCCTTTCAGGACTTCAACCATGTCTCAATTGATTTAATTACTTCGAACACCCGTAATGAGTCATTCATCTTTAGATATCAGTTGTTATTTGGTATAAGTAATTATCAAAACCGAAAATCATTACTGTTATATCTAATGGAAGAGTTAAGGCAAAAAATTAAGAGTATATAATAGTTTCGAACACGTGTTTTGTAAATGAGAGTGATGCATCATGATCATTATACACCAATGAGATAATGGTCATTTCTGTAGCTGTTAATATTTAAGCTGGCCTAAACTTCATGATTCGTGTGAAAGGTAGCAGAGGATCTCCGTTAAGGCATCTGTTAACATTAAGGAAATTTAATGAAAATAATATTTCAGAGCGTGATGATTTAAAAGCCTTAACTGATGATATGAAACAATTAAACGTTTTCTGTGTGTAAATGAAATCAAAGCGATTATGGTGCTACTTGTTTACAGGACGTTAAAAAACAAAACTTTGTGTAGTGATAATCACTTTATTTGCACACAAGTCTGAAACCAAACGACACTATCACCTTAAAAGCACCTATAAGTGCCAGAAATATTAAATAAAATAAATGTTTCAAAAGTGATTCTTTTTAAAAGCCTTCTTGAAGATAGGTAACATCTTAAAGACGTTCTAGAAGCAAGGCGTATATTCCGAGTAGATAATAAATATAAATTAATTATTGATATTAGCTATGTCATCATTTGTCTCTCATTAATAAAAATAAACTAAACGAACTTGAACTCCACACTGAACACTGCAATACTCGTGCTTGTTATAGAAATATTCTCTTTTCTCATTCCTCTAAATGAATGTAAACAAATATCTAGAGAAAGAGATCTCGACTTGGTGTGCTAAAGCAGTTAAGTCAAAAAACCTCTTAACCAGAAAAACTAAATTAAAGATTGAAATCAATTTCCGAAATCCCTTATGTACCAAAACTCTACACATTTTGCAAAAAATGTTCATTGGCTAATACTATAAATATGCACATCAGGTTGCTTTAATTCCTGTAAATCTCCATCCCTTATATAAGGATTATCTGAAGGATTAAAGGGTGGATGATTGAATTGCATGGCTTTTCACAGCACATTTTGCAATATCCACTTCCACACAAATGGAGTAGTTTCAGTGGAATATTTATTGTTTGCCACTAGAATACACGGTGAAATTGCATTTTTAAATATGTAGTCAATTCTTGTAGTTTCCATGGGAATAAAATACTACCATATTTCTATAGAATTCACATTTAACAGAACTTGAAGAAATGAAAATAGTATAAGGATAATGAAACAAGACATCACTGTGGTAATAATAACCCAAGGCGCAACAGCCCTTACTGCCTAGCCGCTGCGTACCCCACCTCCAACTACCACATTATTATTATTATTATTATTATTATTATTATTATTATTATTATTATTATTATTATTATTATTATTATTATTATTATTATTATTATTATTATTATTATTATTATTATTATTATTATTATTATTATTATTATTATTATTATTATTATTATTATTATTATTATTATTATTATTATTATTATTATTATTATTATTATTATTATTATTATTATTATTATTATTATTATTATTATTATTATTATTATTATTATTATTATTATTATTATTATTATTATTATTATTATTATTATTATTATTATTATTATTATTACTTAAATGCCATATAGTTTCTTTAAATTTCCATGAAATTTTTTTCACCATCCAGAACATAATGAATAATAAATACACATTCTTCACTCAACATCGTCATTGGTATCAGTATTTGGAAGTGTACTAAGAGCGGTTTCAGATATGTTCAATGCTCTAGAATTCTCAGAATGTGGCCGAGATAAATGAAAGTAGGTCTATCAAGCGCTATTTTTGCTAGGTATACTGCATTTGGACCAGAATACTTCTTAAAAGTTTTATAACTGCAGATTTATTTCCTCTTCTGAGAAAACTGGCAAATCTGAAATCATCTTTCCTTAACTTGTACTTGAGAAATAATTGCCCGAAGGAAACCTTTTGAAAACAGAGCCACTGCATGTCCCTGCAAACGATCTTTTATCCAGTTATGTCAACCTTTTCTAGCACGAGTTCTTTTCCCAACTATGCTGAAAAGTCATAAAGGTCCTCTTTAGACATATCACTGACCACAAATGGCTTGTTTCTTCCTGATAAACAAGTTGCACCCAGTAGTGAGGATAGTGCATAGGAACATGATACTTCCATTTCTTTTTTTGCTCTTCGTGTGTGTATGACCTAATATTAGGAATTAGTAGTCAATAGATTGAGGAATTGGGTGTTCCTGAAATGCAACCATACACATTATGGCAATGTGACTCTTTTTGTTTTGTCCTTGGTAGGAATCAGAATACCTAAGCTATTTTTTACATCTACATGAAGTTATTCAAATAAATTGTGTAGGTAAGATCCTATTCATTAGCCCCTCTTAAGACTTGTCTTTTGTATTACATGAAACAGTATTCTTGCTTGTCATCACAACGTTAAGTTTTAGCTCCATATCTGTCTTTTATAGAAGGCAATGGAGCTACTGGCTACTGGAGTTGGCAAGCATTGTTGTAAGTCAAATGTTATGGTTTTCCTTATAGAATCATTTCTTGAGAGTGACTTGCCAAGTCAACGTTTCCTTGGGTGCATTTCTTACTCTCAAACTCTTAGTATTTTTTGCCTTTAGAAATCTCTATCTTCAGCTTAAGTCTATCACATGTCTGGTGTGCGTCCACTTTTGGTTTCTGTAGGTCAAGATCATGAAGAATAGTTTCGTATATCCTCCAGCCAACATGTCCAGAAATAGCATTTAAATATTCTTCATATAAGTCGTTAAAGTGACACGAGATGGTAAATGGTTTCTCTGTGTTTATATTGAAATTATATATATATATATATATATATATATATATATATATATATATATATAGTTGCAATACTTTATTTTTTCATGTGTATTGTTGACAATTCAGAGTTAGTTTTTTTGCATTACTGAATCTTCGTGTTAGTGCAATGAAAATAAATACTCAGTTATCAGATAGCTGTAGTGTCAAGTTGTATAAGTCATTTAAATTTGTGGTGCACAGCAAGTTAAGTCAGCTCTATTACTGACTTAACCAATTTTGCATTGCTGATTCGATGGTGTAAAATAGGCTAAGTCAAAAGTGAGAGACTTAACTGTCTTTGCACACGCACAACTGATGACTTCATGACATACCTCCTTTTGCACACTCATGTTACTCGGCTATTATAAGTGACATAACTTAACCAATCAGATACATGAGTCGAACACACAAAGTTACATCAAAGGCTGTGGAGAACTCATTTTCGATATTTTTGACTTAACTGCTTTTGCACACCCATTCGAGAAACTTAAACCATTTCTGAAGGTGCTAACGAACTTTCCGCCTTGCAGTGAAATTAGCTGCCACGTTAGTGATAGTCTTAATATCATATGATACAGTGCGAATGTCCAAGTGAAGAATACCTGAGGGCTGCATCGCTCACCGTGGAATTCAGAACCTCCAGCTGCCGGGGATTCGATCCTCGTCTTTCGCATGTTTATTTTCCGAGATACAAAATTAACAAACATATTTAGTTCTCTACAGTTTTTTATCAGGACTGAAGATTCGGATGAAGGCACACTGCTACAAATTGAGTTAATGGGGACATGGCAACGATGTGTCTGCTTGGAAATAAACGGCATGACAACCTTGCTGGGTGCAAAGGTTTCTTCACCCTCAAGTAATCTACAACTGTCATGTCCTCCGAACAGCAAGGGAAGCATATGACTAATTTAACTCTCATACCACCTATGCAAGTACGCCTGAGAATTATGCGACCCTTTGCGCACGTCTCACCGAAGATGGGTATTTACTTTTGTGAAAGATAGTACCTTATGTTTCTTTAAAGATTCAACGATGAATCCTGTTACTGTGCTAGAGTTCGCGCTACGTCATTTTCAAGAACTTCGGGAGTAATAAGTTCAGAGGAAATTACAATTAGCCCACATATTAATATTTTGTTAGGAACAAATCCTACAGGTTTTGGTGTTATTCCGGAAAGAATATTCCAGAGGTAGACGTAGTAGAATACAAAGAAAATAGTGACAGTTGTGACAATTCATCTTCATTCTCACAATCAGTGTGTAACATTCACCCTCCAAACACAACTGGTATAATGGAACCAGGTTTGAATCCCGTGTTGGAATTTAGTGACTGTAACAATACAGACCGTCTCCAACGAAGTCCATTAGTTCTGGTTATGTTTGCAGTCCGCAGAAAAAAGAGAAAGTATTAGCATCGAGTGTAAAAGAAATGCTGTATCTTTCTGGTTAAATGAAGGTGGGAAGAATCGTCGTTCATTGACCAATGTGCGTAGCGTGACGTCAGCAACTATATAGTGGGAGAAACAATTGAAAACAGCGCTGTTAACTCCTTTTGAGCATAACGAATAATTGTATGGTAAACTATTTGCACGCTTTGTAGAAACAGGAAGAGAAAAGAAAAACGTAGCTGACGAAGATTTAGAGCTCTGTGATTTGCAGAAGTCAAGAAAATGTTAATTTGGAAGAGTAAATTTTAGAGCATTCTCTGCTTGGGTTTCTCGCTTTAAAAATCCCATAAAATTAAAAGCATGAAGGCAACAAAATTTATTTCAGGAGCATTCATAAAATAAGAACAAGAAAAGGACCAAGTAACAGAAAGGTTTGTGCAAACTGGCGAGAGAGCGACTGCCAAAGTATACCCCTTCCTGTGTTTATAAAACCGATCAAACCCGTTTCGATCGCAAAATGAGAGTAAAAGCAACATTGTCTTTTGTTGGGGAGAAAAGAGCACAAGCTGTTGCACAATCTATTAGTGCGCTGAGTCATTCTGATACTATTATGTGCACTATTAGTATGGGTGGGCCTATTTTTCCTAGATTATTTGTTCTACTGCACGAGAATACTGGCAGTTTCGGGCCTAAAGTTTCAAGGCAGACGTCTAGAGCCGAGCATATAATAGTGAAGGCAACGAAATGGGGAAAAAAGACGGAAAAACCAATGAACTCCTACAGATTCCTCCCGGAAACACGAAGAAACTTCAATTTTTGAATAAGACTTACTTCCTGCAGTGGAATTCTCTTCATTCTCTTCATGGTGGGTGCACCATCTTGTTGGAACCAGTGTTTTAATACCAGTCGTACCAGAACCTCGTCAAAGAAATTCTGAAGCTCAGCTTGCAGGAATTCCAGATACCGTGGTCCTCTAAGTCATGCTGGGAGTAAGACAAATCCGGTAACATTGACCCCAAGGATACCACACCAAACATCTTCGTACCCAGTGAGGATTGTGACGTGCTCAATAGTGCATGTTGTGTCTATTCAAGTGGCATTGTTGCTGAAATGGCATTCATCGTTCCAAAGAACACTTTCATGAAAGTCAGGGGTGTCACCCTCGTGCACTGTTCAACACTATGAGCAAATCGTAGCCATAGACTTATTGGTTGAGGTGAACTTTAATAATACTAATACTAATACTTATACTAATACTAATACTAATACTACTACTACTACTACTACTACTACTACTACTACTACTACTACTACTACTACTACTACTACTACTACTACTACTACTACTACTAATAATAATAATAATAATAATAATAATAATAATAATAATAATAATAATAATAATAATAATAATAATAAAAATAATAATAATAATAATAATAATAATAATAATAATAATAATAATAATAATAATAATAATAATAATAATAATAATAATAATAATAATAATAATAATAATAATAATAATAATAATAATAATAATAATAATAATAATAATAGTAATAATCGAAACTAGAAGGTGTGTATTCTTAATAAAGATCATTTGAGCTCCATTTCTTGATTATAGCTTGTAGGTTTCTGTTTTGTTTAAATTAAATTGAAATGAAGCAATCAGCCATTACGTTAAACATTGTAATCACTACAATAGTTGATGCGGTAAGAAAAAACAACAAAACTGCGTCCAGTTTTAGGCATGTGCACACAGTTTTGTAAACCCAATGGAATTCAGTGATTAACTTTTGCTGCGCCCGTGTATAACTCCCTCTCTCTCCCTAGCTCTTCCTCGGGAGCCATTTTTTGTTATTTTTTATCTTTCTCCCTCGTTGGATATAATAAAAAATAAAACGCAAGCCCTATCAACCCGTTTTGTGTCGGTTTCACAGCTATTACTAAGCTTGCGCTTGCCTTCAGCGGCGTGCAGACTTGTATCAATATGCATAATGACGATATGCTTCTCAAACATGGGAATGCAACATATACGAGTATTGCCCTTAGGTACCTACCTATCACATGATAATGCCAAATTTTATACGCTTAGAAGGGCATTCACCCTTCAGTGAAACAGAGGAATGTGGCAGACACTCCCCTGGTACAAGAAATATGTACGACACAATTCGTGATCTAGTCACAACATGAGTTTCAATCTTAGTAAGAAGCAACAACTGAAAATAACTTAGGCAGCCATGGTCATCAGAACACCTCTCTAATTTGCAGAAGTGTTATCACTGAGATTTCTAATTCAAAATGATGTCTATGAGTTTTAGCTTATACAATGAGCGGCGATACTTCGCTCATTTTGACCTACATAGAACTATTGTGGCTAATACCCCAAAGAGGATAAGATGAAGTGGAAGAACTACAGGAGGCTGGAGTTCGCTGGAATAAACAGGGTACAAAGACGCGCGAAAGACCTTAACAGTTGCAAGCTCAAAGAGCCGTCCCACTGCTGGACCAGCCTGGGCCCTAATGACCAAGTTGTCGACGGGCCCTTAAACCCAATACACTCACTCACTCACTGGACCAGCCTAAAGAGGAAGATGAAGAACCCATTGACCAACCACCCGTCCAGTGTTCACGGCGGATGCTCTATCCTTTGTGGAAGTATCCAGGCCATTCGCCGCGAACTTTACAACCTTTTTCAAGGAAAAGAAACGGAATGAAAGGAGACTAATGGAAATCAAACCGTGGTAAATGAGAAATCAACCCTGCATTTGCCTATCGAATAGGAGACAACAGCTTTGCGCAAGAAGTATTACGGACCTCGTGGCTCAATGGAGTCTTAATGCAAATTCACTTCCACAAAAAGCACAGTAGTTCCTTACTAAGGTGTTAGAGGGTAGCACTCGTAAGTCTTCTATTTAGTTCCTGACTACCCTTGTGGTAGATTAGCGATGTAGTGTACAAATTCTTAGAACATTGACATATTTTCAACACCTCGTATTTATATTTTCTATCCATGTCAATTTGGGGTTGTATGATTTAACATTATTATTATCACTGATTATCTAATACGTAAATTTGCCTTTCTAAAACATCACCTCTAGTTTAATATTTAATGTATTTACTATTTCTTACACTGTGTGAGATGCATCAGGATTAGGACATAGGTTTTGATATTAACTTTTGTGTGATCTAGAAAGCCAAAATAACTTGAGGAAACTTTCCGATATTGCATAAGTCTAACCTTCCAAATGAAAAAGCTTAAATTCTGAGCATCATTAACTTTGATTCTGAGTTTCCTTTCAACTGACTCCATGTGCAATTCTATTGACATATATGTGAGTTACATGTTTCTCACGTTCATATAGACGCACAGCGATAGAAAAAAATGATTGAGCGCATTAAGACTGCAGAATACTTCCAAGTCCCACGTCGTGTTGTAGCGCGATTTATACAGGTCGATATTTCCAATATGCAGCTGAGTTTATTAATAGTCTCTGTTTCATAAGTTATCGTCTGTCAGACACACATACCCGCAAATACAAATGAGAGTTGTGATTCAACACACAGCCCATTTAATGTGTTCAATTATTTTTCCATGGCTATACAAGAATCTCCCTAAACTCTGGAACCTTAGGCTTTGAAGCAGTATTATTGTCATTTGGAGTTATAAATGATAGCATCAACACCACATTCAAAAATATAGGAGGTTCCTATCATCTATTTAGTGAAAATATAACTTATCTTTGACTATGTTGTCAAGATATCTTGTTTCTATTTTATACTAGATATTATTATATATTTTTAAAAATTACTTTCTTGGTTAGTGTCCCTATATGCTATTAGTTTGTTTTGAAAATGTTAAAGCTTTCTTATTCAAATCCTAATAAACAACTGCAGATTTTTCTGTGCTCTTGATATTCCTGTTGCTCCATACGCACTACTTTAAGGACATACTACTTTGCACTCCTTCAAAATATTTCTGGATTTGCGTTATTTGTTGTACATGTAGCAATATATATTGATGTGAACTGGAGGCTAGTAACGAGGGAAAAAACGACCGTAAAGATTTAAATATACTTGTGGTAAGTACATACTTCTTCACTCATTAGAGGGATGTACACAACCAAAATAGCTTACAATACGTGTAGTTTCTTTATTTCTCATTCATTGAACCATAATCAACACGAAAAGAAATACCGAGCGAGATGGCTCGCATTCAGGAAGTCCGCTGTTCGAATTCCATTAGAACTAATCATCTCTAATTGGGTGTCTTCCAGGTTTTCATCAGTCCTCATAACCGGCAAATTCCGACAAGGTACCATAATCTTAGGCTTGGAACGTTTTCTGCATATATCAACAGTGTTGAAGCCTGTGGTGCAGTCAATAGTAAGAACGATAGTACAGATAAAATGCATACCTGACATACATATACACAGCAGAAGGTAAACACGAGTAAATTCAAATACTTCGATACTTAGTAACTAACATGGAATGCAATATGATATCCTATTTCATTTTGTCCTTGACAGTCTGTAGTTGGCTCACACATTTAGGACCGAATGGTTCTGATTGGCTGTATCACAATAACGTCTAAGGGATGATGATGCCCGCAATCCTGCTATAATTGCTAAATGCAGAGGGCAAGCAGCTACAATTTAAATAGCATTTCAGGTATTACCGTTTCCAAAACATCGCGTTTTAACGTTCAAAAAGTTTGCAAATATGCCATCGACCACTCTTAAAAGCACCCACTGTTGATACCTCTATACTCTCAGTCTTCACTCCGATAATCGCCTGACTGTATCTACAAACTCAGCCTTATGTGGTGAAAAACATGAGATCAAGTGTTAATACCTAAACTTCTACCTTTTTGTTTCAAATTCTATTTATACCATCTTGAGGTTTTTTTTTTTTTTTGTGTGTGAATGATGATACAAGATATCCATTAGCTGATATAGCGATAGTGTAATTTTCTAAGAAACAGTTAATGATGAAACCCATTTTGAATCTTGTTGCAATGTTCTCGAGAGAGAACTTGTGTTATATGTGTTTCCATGAGGATTCTACGACGGCACGTATAGCCAATATATCTTTGCAGTGTTTCAGATAGAATTATCAGTAACAATATGTGCACGTGATGTATCTCACCATCTTATCCCATGGGAAATATTAAAGCATAAAATATACACCCTTAGGTGGGTAGCTCATACACCAAAAATGTGAAATGAGAGGACTGCATAAAAAGGTATTCAGAAACAGTCGGGTAGCTAGCTTTCTCGCTTAGCATTGCTCCCTCAAGTTCCAGACGGACTGAAGAAAGCCCTCCTTCAAGAAAATGCTCTACTTTTATAGGATAACTTAGATTGTCCAATGCAGTTGCCAGAAATATGTTCGAAACGAATGCACACATCTGCTGGGTATCTGAGTATAGAGCCGATGAAAAAAGGTATTGAATAAGAAGACTCCGAAGCTCTACTCGCATTCTAGAGTTTTCTGCGAAGGTTCTTCTCTCTCTGTCTCTCCTTCCTGCCTTTCTCTTTTATCTCATATATAACATATGTGATTGAAAGGACTTCTTTTCAAGCAGTTTATAACAATATAAGCACAAATAAAAGATTAGCACATAGAACTGTGGCTTTTCCTTATGTTTGTTACTCTATCGGAACTAGACTACTTCCTATGGTAACTGGTTTACATACATGAATAATAGTATTGAGAAAAACCTTATGTGTTGCCGTCACATGATTTTCTCTACTAACTGTTTTACAACGGCATGTTCCTTATATGTATTTCTTGTTAATTAAGATAAGCTTACTTGTTACTCTTTTCCTTGTAGGTATAGGTAAGAATGACACATCAGGCCAAACGGATATTCAGTTGTTTAGAAACCAAATGCGTTGTAATGGTTTTAAAATTTCATTCTCCTTGCATGAATAGTAATGAAAAGGGATAGAAACTTTCCACTACAAAAAATAAAAACAGAATATCTTTTTAATAGTTAATTCCAACAACTTTTTTGACTTAAGTCACTAAAGGATTCCGGCCTTTAACCAGATCTTTATTTTTGTCTAGTAAAGTAAAGTCTAAATTTTACGGCTTACCAAGTAGTAATGAACAGTCTTTCATAATGAGTAGGTCTTCACACTTATTCCCGGATAATTAGAGACATAACTTTTATTTGCTATTTAAATACCTTAACGATTTTGATCGAAATGCCACATGTTTAATATATTTTCATGACAAATGAAATATATGTGTGGGAATGTCCTCAGAAGTCCTCTTCATTCTAGGTGACTTTTGCATAACTGGTAAACCATAAGAGCTGAACGAAGTCTAACAAAACAATCTCGTTAAAACACAATCAATGCTAGTTAAATTTATTCTTTTTCTTTGGAGTGAACCATTTCCGGGATATTCCTTGTTGTTTGCCTGAATTTTCCAATACTTTACTTTTCTAAAATAAGAAGCCCCTATTTATTGTTTCATTTCTTGGTCATGCAGTGAGAATGGAATGTCAAAGGCATCACACAGCGAGCAGCTCTTCATTGTTTTGAGTATCGCTTAAAGCCTACCGACTTCCCGTATTCTCCTTGCACTTACAACAATTAGCAAGAAGCAAAGCTTATCTCGATTAACAC
This sequence comes from Tenodera sinensis, assembly GCA_030765045.1. Taxonomy (NCBI): domain Eukaryota; kingdom Metazoa; phylum Arthropoda; class Insecta; order Mantodea; family Mantidae; genus Tenodera; species Tenodera sinensis. Next base: position 261,789,726 of record CM060964.1, on the reverse strand, counting down.
GGAGTAGATAGAGAAATACACGTCTAAAGTAATAGTTTGTACAAGAGTAGGGAAAGTCATCTGAGTGCAACATAAGTTTCTTTTTTTGTATTCAGGGAACCTCAAAATATGCATTTCCAGTATCGATTTTTTCTGTGGAATGCAATATCTTCTCTAACTACTCTGTATGTTGTAGAGAAAGTGACAAGGTATACGCAACTAATCCTCAACACATCATGAACTGCGAGAGGACAAAAGATTTCCACGAAAGCGGAATTGATTTAAATTGCCAGTAAAAACAATAACGACTAACGAGTAGTTGTAAATAAAATAGCATGTCGCCTACTTAGATTACAGTGAACACCAATATCTGTATTACAGTCAACTGCAGTGAAGAAAGTAGGCTTTAGGAATTTCTCAATATCTCTCAAGTGTTCGGATTATAAACAGTAAACATGAAAACGTAGCAATCATTACATCACAGTTCAGTGTTAAGTTTCGAGAAAGAGAAACAGGGTAAAGAAGTACAGTATAACGATCCATAAGCCATTTCATCGTCTTGCCCTTTTAACCCTATTTGGCTCTTACGGTGACCTCTTGTACTTAGAGATTACTACTTAGCATATAGAACCCACTGGCCCATTCTCTTTTTAAAACATAGAGTGGGTGCTATTATTCTCAAGAAAATGGGAGATAACTCCTGGGCCAAAGCCCACGAATTGTGATATAGCACAATTCATAAGGTTTGACTCAGGAGTTATAAACCATTTGCTTGTGAATTATAAACACCTGCTCGATAGTTTTTCACCATTAATCATTGCAAGATTATACTTCAAAATAAGAGTTTGAAGAGAAATTACGATTTATATGTTTAGTTATAATTTACAAAATAATGGTAACTTTACTTAACCAATATCACTATTGGTTTGAAAGCAGAAAACTCGAATATTAAACGAATAATTTTAATGGTATTTGTGAGCATATGTAATATTACTAATTATTTTTCCGAAAATTTCCAACTAAGCCCTTGTGCTGTCATCTGATGTTGATATAAATAAGTAGTTCGACATAGTTCAATGTTCTGCACGCAGAGTGTGCTCAAGCGTTTAGAATTAGAAGTATGGTAATATACGTATTAAATGTGATAATACAGTAGGCTTTGTGCAATTGTCAGACCTTATAAGAGCTGATCGCTTGTGATACTTTTGAAATTCCGCTCACTTTACATGGCCAAGAAATAAAAAAAGCGGATGTGTTCACTCACAGGGGTTTCTCTACTCACTCTGCTACAAAATATTCTTAAAACGCTTATACTTCTATCTACTTTAGTTAATCGAGATAGACGTTAGTAGAAATGATCTTGTTGCATATTTCTCATATCTACAATAGGAATACAGTAGGCTTAAGTGATATTCAATTCCTTTAAGACTTCGTGATGACTTTGAAGTTGTAATACCTTTGCGTGAAAGAACGAATAACGACTTTCCATTTGAAAACACTTTCAAAATTCAAACAAATAGGGTATATCTCGGAAATAGTTTACTCCACAAATAAATGTTTGCAAGACTAAGATTTACAAGAAAATCCCCCAATTTAGACTACACTTTACATGGAAGATTTTTCGAAAATGTTAGGATGTTTTCATAACAAATATATATGGGTGAATGGGTGAACTTTTGCCTAAGACTATTGGAAAAGGCATTAATTTCATTGAACTTAAAAAAAGACACCCCCAAATCATTATTTAGTTTCACAATACTTCTAAAATTTTTATTGTACTTACTGAATTAATATACTGTGCAGTATTGGTATATAACGATGTGTGGGGCTCAAATGCTCATAGTCATAACATTAGGTATCTATGATTACTAGTGAATAGAAACAATAGGTTTTCTGTTATTCACAGGAATATATGATGTAACACAAGACAAGTTATAACACCACTCAGAAAAATCTATTGAGATTCCAGCATCCACGCAGAAGAAGACGTAATGTGCCTATAGGAGATTCTTCACTGGAAGAATGTTCTAGGGTGTCTCTTCAACTTTAAATTATTTGAAGTTACCAGTTTCTTGGAGCAGAGATCAAATCAAGAAACGAGAGAGTAGCGAAAATGTCTAAAAAAGTTACAAATTTGTGGCAAAATAAACTTAACTTTCCCCATGTGTCAAGTCAAGTAATACATACAAAGCGCCATAAAGTACTGAAGACTTATGATGAATGTGTAAGAAGGGGAAAGTATGATACTCTTGACCAACTTTGAAACTAATACTCATTTAGCAACCAGGAAACACAACAAAACAGCTGTTGCAGCCACCTTGGTAACATCTACAAATGCTGTAAACTGTTGTCGCATGATGGTATTGACATTCCTACTCCGAGTGCAGCAGGAATATACAAATCAACTTTCAGAAAGGCGGTTAAATTAAAGAAAGAAACGATTGAAACACTGCATAGAGAAGAGTGGTCCTTGCTCTTCGATGGCAAACGCACTGAGAGAAAAGAATATCAGATAGTGGTCCTTTCAAATCAAAGAGCAGAAATAAAATTGAATGCACTTCCTTTGGAAAATGGAAAGGCTCAAACTATTGCTCAAGGAATTGCCAAAATTATTGCTGGGTATAACTTGTGGAATGAAAAAAAAAAAAAAAAAAAATGATCATTGTTGATACGACTAGCGTTAACACAGGTAAAAATGTGGAGTTGACAGATTGCAAAAATGTTTTCAGAAAAGAGTGTTGCTGTACCTCAATTTCTCGGTTGTTAGCATCACATTCTGGAGAGAATACTACGTTTAGTGGTGGATCAAGAACTTACTGAGAATACTAAGTCTCCAAACATTGAACACTCATTTGTATCTAAATTGGTGAATGAGTACAAGAGGCTAAAATCACAGTTTGAGAATGGAATTGAAGATATCCTAGATAAATCAGGATGGAGAGATGACATGAAGTTCCTGTACCATCTGACACATGCGTTTAGATTCTGTGAGAAAAAGGACCCTTTCCAATCATTAGGTTCTAGGGAATTCAAAACATTGGTAATGCATGATGGAATTCAACAGTTATCCTTGCTCTACTTGCATTTGTATTTATGCCTACTGCAAGAGATACTTTGAAAAAGGTGTGCAGACTTACTTCACTTGACTGGGCAGACTATTGGTTTAGTAAGCAGGTGCACAACATGAATGACTTCAAGAACCTGTCAGACATATTAAGGCCTTTTAAAAAAGCACTTCGGTCATTGGCAAATTATTGGAAGAAGGAACCATCTGCATTAAATATAACAAGAAGTAATTAGTGCTATTAAAGTCATGCAAGAAGTATGTGCTTCCTGTAGAAATAAAGACAAACTGCATCTCCGATTCATTCTAAGCAATAAACAATAATATATCATGATTGTACACGTGGTTAAACATTTTATCCCTTTTATTGTTTGTGTTACATGTATTTTAGTGTATATCTTGTGTTTCAAAATAATCAAGTAGTGAAATATGAATTTCGGATCCGCAGTGACTTTTTAAAAGGAACATTGAAATGACTAGGCAATTCTTCATATAGAGATAAAAGTTCATCATATTCTGATACAGGGTTCTCCAGTTTCTTCCGCCATCTCATTCCTCCGGTGCTCCATCTTCATTCTCTGTCTCATCAGTGTCACCGCCAGCGGTGCCGTATGTAGCGAAAGCGAGCGTTAAACACTGCAAAATTACATGCATACATATATAGTACCATCCTACTTACCCATCCAACCACCCAATCACCCACCTACCTACCTACTCACCTACCTACCTACCCACATACCTAACTACTCACCTAACTACTCACCTACCTACCCACCTACCTACCCACCCACATACCTACCTACCCACATACCTACCTACTCACCTACCTACCTACCCACCTATCTACCTACCTACTCACCTACCTACCTACCCACATACCTATACACCTACCTACCTACCTACTCACCTACCTACCTACCCACATACCTACCTACCCACATACCTACCCACATACCTACCTACCTACCTACCTACCCACATACCTACCTACTCACCTACCCACCTATCTACCTACCTACTCACCTACCTAACCACATACCTACACACCTACCTACCCACCTACCTACCTACCCACATACCTACCCACATACCTACCTACCTACCTACCTACCCACATACCTAACTACCTACTCACCTACCTACCCACATACCTACCTACTCACCTACCTACCTACCCACCTAACTACCTACCCACCTACCTACCCACATACCTACCCACCCACCTACCTACCTACCCACCTACCTATCTACCCATACCTACCTACCCACATACCTACCTACCTACCTACCTACCTACCTACCCATACCTACCTACCCACATACCTACCTACCCACCTACCTACCTACTCACCTACCTACCTACCCACATACCTACCTACTCACCTACCTGCCTACCCACCTACCCACGTACCCACCTACCTACCTACCTACCCACCTACCTACCCACCTACCTACCCACCCACCTACCTATCTACCCACCTACCTATCTCCCCATACCTACCTACCCACATACCTACCTACCTACCTACCCACCTACCTACTCACCTACCTACATACCTACCTACCCACCTACCTACCTACCCACCTAACTACCTACCCACCTACCTACCCACCTACATACCCATACCTACCTACCCATACATACCTACTCACCTACCTATCTACCCACATACCTACCCACCTACCTACTCACCTACCTACATACCTACCTACCCACATACCTACCTACCCACCTACCTACCCACCTACCTACCCACCTACCTACCTACCCACCTACCTACCTACTCACCTACCTACCCACATACCTACCTACTCACCTACCTACCCACCTACCTACCCACCCACCCACCTACCTACCTACCTACCTACCCACATACCTACCTACTCACCTACCTACCTACCCACCTATCTACCTACCTACTCACCTACCTACCCACATACCTACCCACCTACCTACCTACTCACCTACCTACCTACCCACATACCTACCTACCCACATACCTACCCACATACCTACCTACCTACCCACATACCTAACTACCTACTCACCTACCTACCCACATACCTACCTACTCACCTACCTACCTACCCACCTAACTACCTACCCACCTACCTACCCACATACCTACCCACCCACCTACCTACCTACCCACCTACCTACCTACCCATACCTACCTACCCACATACCTACCTACCCACCTACCTACCTACTCACCTACCTACCTACTCACATACCTACCTACTCACCTACCTGCCTACCCACCTACCTACGTACCCACCTACCTACCTACCCACCTACCTACCCACATACCTACCTTCCCACCTACCTACCCACATACCTACCTACTCACCTACCTACCTATCTACCTACCTACTCACCTACCTATCTACCCACATACCTACCCACCTACCTACTCACCTACCTACATACCTACCTACCCACATACCTACCTAACCGCCTACCTACCCACCTACCTACCTACCCACCTACCTACCTACCTACCTACCTACCCACCTACCTACCCACCTACCTACCCATACCTACCTACCTACCTACCCATACTTACCTACTCACCTACCTATCTACCCACATACCTACCCACCTACCCACTCACCTACCCACCTATCTACTTACCTACTCACCTACCTACCCACATACCTACCCACCTACCTACCTACATACCTACCTACCCACATACCTACCTACCCATCTACCTACCCACATACCTACCTACCTACCCACATACCTACCTACCCACCTACCTACCCATACCTACCTACCCACATACCTACCTACCAACATTCCTACCTACCCATACCTACCTACTCACCTACCTACCTTTCCACCCTCCTACCTACCTACCCACCCAACTACCTATCTACCTACCTATCTACCTACTCACCCACCTACCCACCTACCTGCCCACACACCCACCCATCTACCTACCTACATATCTACCTACCCATTTACCTATCCACCTACCTTCTCACCCACCTACCTACCTACCCATCCACTCACCCACCTATCTACCTACCTACCTACCCAACTACCTACCTACTTACGTACCTACCCACCTACCTACCTACCTTCCCACCCTCCTACCTACCCACCCACCTACCCACCCATCTACCTACCTACCCACCTACCTTCCCACCCTCCTACCTACCCACCCACCTACCCTCCTATCTACCTACCTACCCACCCAACTACCTTACCTACTCACCCACCTACCCACCTACCTACCCACACACCCACCCATCTGCCTCCCTACATATCTACCTACCCATTTACCGATCCACCTACCTTCCCACCCACCTACCTAACTACCCATCCACTCACCCACCTATCTACGTACCTACATACCTACCCAACTACCTACCTACCTACCTACCCACCCACCTACCTACCCACCTAGCTACTCGTCTGCCTGCCTGTCCACCCTCCTGCCTGCTTCCATGCCTGCCTGCCTGCCTACCTACCTACTTACTTACACAGAGGTGGATTCTTCCTCTATGAATGCTTTCTTTGTAATTAGGAGCCTCAAAATATGCATTTGTAATGAACTTTCGGTAGTGAAGTTTTGGATCGAATAAATCCTCTAATATACTACATTGATCCATTTTTAGGCCCCTGCCGTTTGGAAAAGTGTGGTTACCATAATTTCTAAACTGGGCCCTACTGTACGATATTTAGCATATTTCCTACCAGTCACCTCGTCTATTTTGCAGTAGAAAGGTAAGATATATACACATGTGCAGACACACATTTTAAGAATCATATTGCTGGCTTGAGAGTTGCTCATTATAGACGTTCACGTTGGTTATTCGTGCAAAATGGAGAATTATTTAAAGATTTCGCCTGAAAGTTTATTATATGCATAGGTGCGCAAACATTTTGTAACGATAATTATTGCGATAGGTGCTATTACAGAATAAGTAGAGTGTATTAGCATCCATTATCGGTGAGTTTTACGTGGTCTTTTTTCCTAAGCGGTAGGTAACAGTATAATCCTACCCAAGTGTGTAAGTGCATCATTGGAGAGGACGGAAGTGTTTGAAAATACGAGACCAAGTTGAATCTTCCAGTGTTCTCCAATACACTTAACTCTTGCGATTTGCGTACTATTTTTTCGACGATAGCAAATATAGTAGAGAAAATTTGGGTAATATGCAATACCAGTTTTTATTTCCGCCATATTTGAAGTAATAGTATTATAATTTGACCAATAATGCTTTTAGTGAATAAATTGAACCTTTTTAGACACTACCTACTTATAATCTACTTTGAACAAAAAATTTTTCGAAAAAAGTGTCTAATTGTTTATTGTGGTTCGTATGGAATGGGAAGGGTAATATGGAGCACTACATACATTTCCAAATTAAGTCTTTCAAGTAAGAATTTACAAAAGGACTTATTTATTTTTTGCTAAAACTTTTTCTTGCATAATAAGCACTCGATTGGACTTCAATACTCTGAACATAAGCTACAAAACACAGTGCTGGATTCATTTTGCTTTGAAAAATTTCGTTGCAGAAATAACAAACATAATAAAGATTTTCCACACCTGCGTACTCATTGTGTGCACAAATGTTGCACATTAGGCACTGGACCCAAACTTTCCAATGTCTGTCTTCTTAAAACTTGCCACTACAGAAAATGCACTCTGCATCTCCATCCGAGGGAATATCTTCTCCCCATTACTGTGATGTTTATTTGGCAGTTCTGCTGAACAAATTTACACATATTATAAAAAGTTCTAGAGATATACATTTTATTGATCAGAAACAATGCGAATATTATGAAATACTTGATATAAATGGAGGGCAATGTGAGATACCAATACTCTATATTACCCACCACGCCATATTGAAACAGTGACTGCACGAAAATAGAATAAAATAAAAACGAAAGATCTGTGCAGCATAAATGTTTTAACTTTTGTTATAATCACAATATTAGTTTACATATATAATACACACTCAAATATTTTTCATAAATATTAAGAAATTTACCTGCAAAACGTTTTAGATGATAGAAATCAGATAACCATTCACACTCAAACACCATGTGGCACAAACCAGGCACGACTGCTTACAGGACTCCGAAAGTAACATCTGATGTATTTCTAGTAGATACCGTTGAATATCAGCGCCAAACAAGCAAGTAACTTGAGTATTCCATATTACCCCAACTTCTTCTACTTGCGCGAAAATAAAAGTAGATACTGAACATGGTTCCAGTAGCAAGGTGACCCAGGTCAACTTGGTGACAAATGGCAATCGATTATCCACGGCTGGTTGTTGACCTTAAAAGAATCAATAACTTACAGTTCATACTTAACTGCTGGATGAATTATATCATAAGTATACACTAACAATAAAAAGAAAGTACAGACCCGGGTAAGTTTAAAATTGTAACATTCAACTATCAAATATACCATGTCTGCAATATTAAATATATCAATTAATAAAGGAAGTTTGGAAAACAATAAGAGAAAGACTAGACGATATAGATGCTCAAATAAGACACAAAAAGTCACTTTTAACTTTTACAAGGAATGGAAATATGAATAAAGGAGGGACTTATATCTTAAGGTTTGTGAAAAGAACAAAAGAGAAGGGATTGCGTCGTTTTGGTTGGGAATATGGAAATTGAGAAATTAAAAGAAGATTGTGATGAAGGGAATATGTCCAATATGGAATGGTAGGGAAAGTGAGATTAACTTATTAGAATGTTCAGATACAGGTCATTGGAATAAACAGTTGATTCGTAGAAAATGCTTAAATAGGAATAAAGAGTTAATAATGAGAAACAGTTTTTAAAGATCAGCCGGAACTAAGAAGTATTGGAAAATATTTATGAATTTAAGGAGCAAACGGTAGTGATCTGTGAACACAGCAGTTCGAAGGGAGAGACTTTTGGAAATTTTGTAATAGTTATGGTTTTGTGTATTGTCTGATGAATGGCTAGGGCCAATATATCAGGAAACACTTAGGTAAATTAGAGTAGCACTTATATTAATAAAGCCCAGCTGGTTTCCAGCTGCATTAGCTGCTGGCTTCCAGTAGCTAAGGCAGTTGTATTTATATAATTAGAATTGCTGGAATAAATATTACTGTTACTATTAAATATATCAAAAGTTAGAGGATTTAATGTGGTTCATGCTCATGTGTGCTATGAGATAGGTGAAACACACACGTAGGTTATGTTACCAGAACGGAATGAAGGAAATTTTAACTTTCCGCCATGACATCGGACCAAAAACACTATCGCCGAAAAGAAAACTTTATTTAGAAAGCTGGATATAGTATTACAGATGGTCAAGCATGCTATTTCTTAACCAGTTGACTTCTAGATATCCACATTCAAAGCAAAGACTGCATACGTTCCGGTCTGTCTAGGTGGCTAAGTTGGCTATGGGCTGGCCTACTAATCCCAAGGCCGTGGATTCAAACAAGCCCACACCCATGGATTTAAGTGTGCCTAAAAGCGACAGCCTCATGTCAGGAGATTTAATAACATGTAAAAGAACTCCTGGGGACGAAATTCTGACACACCGGCGGCATTGATGTGATTTAAGTAGTAGACAGCGTCGTTAACAAAGAGAATTTTTGCAATTGTTTGCAACGTCCTTGCCTATGGTCCAATGACAGTCAAAGTTCAACTCCTCCTGTCCCAGCTCTAATGCATTAAACGTCACATGATAGAATAAAGCTCTAAGCATAGTCTCAGCCGTGCAACTACAGAGTAATCTGAGTCAAGGCTTACTCACAGTCCGCAAAATGCACTGGGTTCACTACGGCACCACAGTACCTATTACATATTCAGATAAACTGGCTATTGGAGGTTCATGCGCCTAAACACCGGAACGCAATAATTGCTTTTCATGTAGTCTTAGAATGCAGGTGAGTCATTCTTCTTTAAACAATTTTAAGAGAAATATGCAAAAAATAGTACCGTGTATTTATAGTATTTACTTTCTCTACTACGTACAGTAAATAAGGGAAGTACTAAATTACACCGAAAAATTCAACATCAACGTTTCGCCGGAAATATTTGTTTTGAGGCCAATGAGGCCCCCCCCCCCCCCAACTAAAAACATTTTTAGAAAAAATGTTTGTGTGTGCATGAATGAGCGCACTTGTCTGTCTATGAACAGCATAACTGAAAAACAAAAAGTCTATCAAATACTAAACTTGATACTTAAGTTCAGCATCTTCCAAGGATGCGGCATCAAGATGTTTAGGAAAATCCCCCACCCCAAACTAGTCTTTACATTGAAGACTTTTAGAAGTTTCTTTTTATTTTCTTAAACATAGATTTAACGATTTTGATTGAACTACCATATTGTGACTCCGGCGCACAACAAAGGACGGGTGGGACCAAACTACTTCACACCACATGCAGGGCCGGCGAGTGGGCAAAGGTGTTCAGTGTCACGCTATCTCACACAACTGTGTGTGTACGTGACTAACAACAATGGAAGTGGCTACATAAAAGGGACTTTCTCCAGAACTTTCAAGAACGTTCTGGCCACTTGATCGCCGGCGTATAGAAGTCGAGAAACGTTCGTGAGACGTCACCCCCTCTATATAAGGAGGCGAGAAAACAGTAGAGTCAGCGTTAGAGAGTTTACGGTTACAGACACGAGTCGGTCGGTGTATCAGTGAGTGTGAGGCAGCTGCGCGTGTGTCGGTGCGTTGTAAGAAAATTCAATGAGCGTCGAGTGATTGTAACGTCGTAGTTAGTGTATGAGAGATAAAGTGAAGAAAGACACTGAAAACACTGAGCAAACTTACGAGAAGTAAAAGTTACGAATTGTGATAACACGAAATACTGTAGACTGTTAATGACGAGAAGAAAAATCTGTGTTTGTGATAAAATTTTAGAAGACCATAACATTAGAGAAAAGTAACTGGACTGGATTTTGTCATTTGTCACAATATCTTTAAGATAACCAACATTCTCCATCTTCCAAGATGTTCAATGCAATTGATTTGGATTTTCAAAGGCTAGGTATACATTTCTCGCATGAGAAATACTTATTGGTTTGCTTTCTTTCTGTTTTGTTTTTTCTTTATTTCGGCTACTGTATTCTCTCATTCCCATTATACTTATAAGGAAATATACAATAACATTTTTTCTACTAATTCTTATCTTGATTAACATGAAGTTGATAGAAAATAAATTTTTTAAGAATAAATTTTTGAAAAATGGGTGGAGAAAGTTTTGTGAATACAACACAGACTTTGGTCTAACAGATCCTGTTGAAATGCCAATGTTTTTGTAGATTACAAATGGCGAACGTTCTTAATATCGGAATAATATGTAGAAATGCATAGTAATCACAACTTATAAGAATAGAAATGTCCACTAATTTTTATATTCACATCTTGACAATGAAATAATCCCAAAACTGTCACAAATACAAATTTAGCGGGATAAAACAGGTAATAGCAGCGTAATCGAACTGTATTTCATTTAAAAGGATTTAAAAGTACCTTTCTGCGTCCTTGAATAGTAGAACACCTTAATGTAAGGTTTTTCCTTTATGAATTAACCGCACTATTCGTTTCCTACACCGACAATGCTCTTACTCCTATTGCGACTGTGACATTAAGTAATACTAATACATAGGTGATAGGTTATACAACGCAGAAAATACGACGGTTACCATCCCACGGTCGAAAGGGATGAAGTGCATGACTCACAGGGGCTAGAGGCCACATAGACGCGCAGAATTTTCTTATAGTTCCAGGCTCGAAGACCTGATTCACTGTTAGAGAGGGTCATGGATTATCCCTCGATCAAGTAGCCCTCTAGTGTTCACTGGTAGTAGTTTTTCCTTTGAGCAAGCATCCACGCCAACTTTCTGGCACCGCAGTACACCAAGAAACCTAGAAGCGCATCTGAAAGATCAGAAGGAAATGGAATGAAAGGGAAATGATAGAAAGGAAGTCGTGGTATATCAGAAACTAACCAGCATTTACCTACCGACCAGGGAAAACCACAAAAACTTAAGGTCAGCCTGGGTGGCTGAAGGGAATCGAACTAAAGCGCGTTTCACCCTTAGAAGACAGTACACGTTAAATGGAGCGCAGTGTTGCAACATGTACTATATAGCGTTTCACTCTTAGAAGACAGTATGGAGTTAAATGGGACATCTCTGTCTCTATCTAGCGCATACAAGTTGCCATTAGCCGCGTCCTTTTCTACCCTCGCTCTGTTGCCACATTCCTAATAGCATGGTATAAATATTCATTTGTTATAAATTTCAGGTTTGAACACATTATCCTATGCAGAATTTTTTTCTCTATCAGGTTATATCCTTTTCAGAGTCATTATACATTTCTATAGGTCCAAATTTCTTCAGAAAACGTTTTTTTCAATAGAAGTTCGATATTTGCTGTTTCTACACTCATCACGCACTAACTAACAAACTAACTGCTAGAATGCATCTATATTTTTTTCTTAGGTAGAGTAAACTATAGTGCTACTAACTGCCTACTTTGAATTCTCTATGTTTACCCAGTTAAGGGTTATAATTTTTTAAATTAAATGTTTTCGGAAAATTTTATATCTGTGCACTGCAAAAGTTACGCAGTGTGAAACTTTTTTGTTATTGAGTTTACATCAGGGAACCAGCGAGAACAAATGTTGAGGAAGGTTGGAAAAAGTTTTTAAAATAAACCAAAAGGCAGTAACCTCTTTCTTTTATCCAATAAGGCAAACAAAAGGTATTCATCTATTCAGCGTCAGGCCTGACACAGAAGATAGTATAAGGAGCAGCACTAACATTAGTTCGAAAGAAGCCGTGTGTGTAACTGTGAGCTGTTATTGCGTTATTTGTTTAATATTTTTGTAAATATTTGTAGTTATGGAGGGGGAAGCTAGGAAGAGACGATATGTTGGTAAATTAAGAAGTAAGGAACGCCAAATAATTATGAATGTGTTAGATTATTTTTGAAGCAAAATGCTTGGCAGTAAAGGCAGTAAAAGAAACAGCTAAGGTTATCGGGTGTTCAGAAGCAGTAGTGTGTATGATTAAAAATGAACTAATGGAAGGACCTCTAAGAACGCCATCGAAAAAGAAAGCAAAAGGGGCGGGACTACACAAAACGCTAGGTTAACGCAATATGATTGAATAGTGCAAGGTGGAGTGCGGCGAATTGTTCATTCTTTACTGTTTGCAAATATTCCACCCACGCTGAATATAATTTTGTCACAGTTCAACAGTGATGAGACCCTACCAAATTTCTCAAGGGCCACTCTGATTTGGGGTTCGAATATGAAAGAAAGGTTAACAAGTGCATATTAATAGAAAGAGACGATATCGATATCATCAGATGGCGACATAAATATCTAAAAGACGTAAAAAGGTTTAGGGACCAGGGGAAATCAATTGTTTATACAGACGAGTCATTTGTAAATTTAGGTCATACAGTAACAAAGGCGTGGAGGGATACCAAAGTTAAAAGTGCCCATCTCGTCAAGCAGCAATTGAAGGACTAAGTACAGGACTCAGGCCACCTCGAGTCGCTCGCGGAGAAGATTCGCAACTAGTACATGTTGCAACACTGCGCTCCATTTAACGTGTACTGTCTTTTAAGGGTGAGACGCGCTTTAGTTGCGAATCTTTCTCCGCGAGCGACTCGAGGTGGCCGGAGTCCTGTACTTAGTCCTTCAATTGCTGCTTGACGAGATGGGCACTTTTAACTTTGGTATCCCTCCATGCCTTTGTTACTGTATGACCTAAATTTACAAATGACTCGTCTGTATAAACAACTGATTTCCCCTGGTCCCTAAACCTTTTTACGTCTTTTAGATATTTATGTCGCCATCTGATGATATCGATATGGTCTCTTTCTAATAATATGCACTTGTTACCCCTTCTTTCATATTCCAACCCCAAATCATGTAGGAACCGACTAAGAGTGGCCCTTGAGAAATTTGGTACGGTCTCATCACTGTTGAATCGTGACAAAATTATATTCAGCGTGGGTTGAATATTTGCAAGCTGTAAAGAATGAACAATTCGCCGCACCCCACCTTGCACTATTCAATCATATTGCGTTAACCTAGCGTTTTGTGTAGTCCCGCCCTTTTTGCTTTCTTTTTCGATGGCGTTCTTAGAGGTCCTTTCATTAGTTCCTTTTTAATCATACACACTACTGCTTCTGAACACCCGATAGCCTTAGCTGTTTCTTTTACTGCGTTACTTACACGCATTTTGCTTCAAAAATAATATAACTCATTCATAATTATTTGGCGTTCCTTACTTCTTAATTTACCAACATCGTCTCTTCCTAGCTTCCCCCTCCATAACTACAAATATTTACAAAAATATTAAACAAATAACGGCAATAACAGCTCACAGTTACACACACGGCTTCTTTCGAACTAATGTTAGTGCTGCTCCTTATACTATCTTCTGTGTCAGGCCTGACGCTGAATAGATGAATACCTTTTGTTTGCCTTACTGGATAAAAGAAAGAGGTTACTGCCTTTTGGTTTATTTTAAAAACTTTCTCCAACCTTCCTCAACATTTGTTCTCGCTGGTTCCCTGATGTAAACTCAATAACAAAAAAGTTTCACACTGCGTAACTTTTGCAGTGCACAGATATAAAATTTTCCGAAAACATTTCATTTTAAAAATTATAACACTTAACTGGGTAAATGTAGAGAATTCAAAGTGGGCAGGTAGTAGCACTATGGTATACTCTACCTAAGAAAAAAATATAGATGCATTCTAGCAGTTAGTTAGTTAGTGCGTGATGAGTATAGAAACAGGAAATATCGGACTTCTATTGAAAAAAACGTTTTCTGAAGAAATTTGGGCCTATAGAAATGTATAATGATTCTAAAAACGATATAACCTGCTAGAGAAAATAATTCTGCATGGGATAATGTGTTCAAATCTGAAATTTATAACAAATGAATATTTATACCATGCTATTAGGAATCTGGCAACTCCGCGAGGGTAGAAAAGGACGCGGCTAATGGCAACTTGTATGCGCTAGATAGAGACAGAGATGTCCCATACTGTTTTCTAAGAGTGAAACGCTATATAGCTAGCATGCCCATGTTACCGCGGAGCCGAATAATAATGCATAATAATGACACCACTGATGACTTCAATCGCGTGGATGAAACAATGTTTAGTGACCTTGCCAATAGAACGTTGCCACTTCTTACTGCCGCGCTAAATTTCACATAATAGTATATTATGCAGTAAAACTATGGACGCGAATGTGTTATGAATCGAGCGGTAGTAAGTTAATTATCATCGAGTAATTACCATTATAATCAGTTTGCATATGATTACTTTTGGTGCTTCTCACTATAATTCCAATACCTCTGTGGATTTACAATTTTTACAATTTTTTAAATTAAGTGAAATCAAATGTTGATCGCCTGGCAGGACTGAGTTCTGAGTACTTAGATCCTATGTCAGTTGATTGCTTGATATTAGTGTTCACTCTAGTGTTGAAGGTGAGCCCACAAAGTAGTCCATACCATTTCCAAGGTCACTTCAAGGTCACTACTGCGGTTTGAGGCCCCCTGAATAAAAAAAAAAAAAAAGCATTTTTAGGAAAAGTTCTTTTGTGTGTGTGTGTGTGTGTGTGTGTGTGTGTGTGTGTGTGTGTGTGTGAGAGAGAGAGAGAGAGTGTGTGTGTGAGTGTGTGTGTGTGTATGTGAGCAGCATAACTCAAAAACAAAAAGTCGGTTAAAAATAAAAGTTGGTTTTTAAGTTTAATGTCTTTCAAGAATGCGGCACGAAGAGTTTGAAGAAAATTTATCCTCCCTAACGTGCCCTTTACATGGAAAATTTTTCGAAAATTTTAATTTTCTTGAAAATGGCTCTAATGATTTTGATTAAAATGCCGTATGTTTAAGAGATTTTTATAACAAATGAAAGGTATATTATGAATTTTCTGGCTCTAGGCTATGCAGTCCTGTTTACTCTTGATGACTTTTAAATAACTCCTAACCCGTAAGAGATAGAGCAAATCTTACTTTATAAAAAAATGTAATCTCAATGTATGCCTAAATGCAGTTTTTGTGGAGTGAAGTATTTCGGAGATATTCCTTGTTATTTGTGTGAGTTTTCCAATATCTACGCTTTTCTCAAACGGGAGGTCGTAATCTACTTTTTTATACCTTAGCTGTGCAAAGAGAATAGAAATTACAAATAGAAATTCTGAAATCTAAATTTATGCATAGAAAAACAAAAATACGATTATACAACGCATGCCAACGACCCATAGTTATTTACGGATGTGAAGCTTGGACCATGACGAAGGCGGCCGAAAACACGATTAACATATTTGAAAGAAAGGTCTTCAGAAGAATTTATGCACCTATAAATGAGAATGGAATATGGAGAATGAGATACAACAAGGAAATACATGACCTCCTCAAAGAACCAGAACTGTCCACTGTGGCCAAATTAAAAAGACTAAAGTGGGCAGGGCATGTACAAAGAATGGATAAAGGACAGATACCTAAAAAGTGATGACAGGAGTGATGTTTGGAAAGCGACTGATAGGTAAACCTAGGAAAAGGTGGATGGATACAGTGAAAGAGGACAGTTATCAGCTCCTAAAATGCAAAAATTGGGCTGTAGTGCCATTGGTAGAAGAAGAAGAAGAAGAAGAAGAAGAAGAAGAAGAAGAAGAAGAAGAAGAAGAAGAAGAAGAAGACGAAGAAGAAGAAGAAGAAGAAGAAGCAGACGAAGAAGAAGAAGAAGAAGAAGAAGAAGAAGGAGAAGAAGAAGAAGAAGAAGAAGAAGAAGAATAGATGGTATACAGACTAAAACGAGGGAAGAGACATTCCCTCTAAAATTATTTCTAAATTCTGTTCACGGGGCATTCTTAGCGAATATCATTCCTCATTTCACCTCTACACTATATAGTAATAGCGCTGTATATAGCACTAGTGATAGTTTTTCGTAAGGAGGTTAATAATGTGTGCCATAATTGTTTTAAAACTGGAGGTTTCGAAATAATTATCTATACTGACAACAAGGGCGAGTTTGAAGGTTTATGCACAATAGCAAAGAAAAATAATAAGCAAGAGGGGGAGTGAGTGAGTGAGTGAGCGAGTGATTAGGGTTTAGGGGCTCGTCGACACCTAAGTCATTAGAGCCCCGCAAGAGAGAGATTCAGTAAGCTCTTTATAATGCGAGTACGATGCCAATTTATTTAGGTTTTCACTGATTTATTTTAAGACGATTAGTAAAATCACTGAAGTGATTAGAATGCAATTACGATGCCCTTTTGAACCTTTTTGTAGAATAATTGAAGTGGCTTAGCACTTTCAACTCGTATTAAGTGGCGTCAGATGTTGTACCTATCGCTTCTTTAATATTTTTAATTCGCAGAACCCAAATCTGGTCATTTGTAAAGGAGTGTAGCAACCGCCAATACGGAAAATGCACGAGATTGGCTTCCTAGATCCCCAGTCGAATGGAAGCAGAAATTATAGCCATAAAAATGAATATAAGGGAAAACTACTAACCTTGCGGCGCAACAGCCCTGTCCGGGCCAAGATATACCGCCTTTCCGCTGCGTCCTCCACCTCTGCTCACCACAGGCGTCATGAGTGGGATGCAGTACTAGAGCGCCCCGGTCCCTCCTGGCCAGTTACTCGGCCTTCGCAACCAGAGGCTGCTACCTGTTAATCAAGTAACTACTCAATTGACCCCACAGGGACCTAACGAGGCTGAGTGTACCCGGGAGCAGGTCTCCCAGCGGGAGAAAATACCCAGGCTGGTACCGGGAATCGAACCCGGGTCTCCCGCTTGGTAAGCAGCAGCGCTACCACCGCTCTACGGAGGCGACTATATAGGGGAAAAACTATCATTTTTTAGTTTTTCAGTACCATGCTTTAAAACTATCGAATAAGTTAGATTTTTATTGGTGAATAACACATCGATCAGACCTACATACATTGGCTGAAAGGCACTCGGACGTATCTGGTTATCAAGATGATGTATTTACTCTTTTTTGTGTGTGTTGTTAACGCCCTCCAACGTAGTGTTATGTTGGACGGTGAGTGAATGAAACGGGTGAAATGATGCTCAAATGAGCCTGAGGTCCATAGAGCTTTAAGTTACCCGACATTCGTCTTTTCAGGATAAGAGAAAACCTCCGGATAACTCCCCCTAAGCGAGATTTGAATTCGCGGCCTCTTGGATGTGAAGCAGATACATTAAAACCACGCTACAGAGGCGGGCTGCTTATTGATAGATTATTACATTAAGTATACCTTTATATACAGGCATAAAACGTATTGCTCAGTTTGTTATCGAATTACGTATTTTGTTTATGCAGCTCTCCAGTTGTTTTTAACTTAACTTTTTGTATGCTTCATATTTTGCAAGAATTGTATTTTGTCCGAGAAAGGAGAGCGGTTTTTATATTTGAGCAACAAGATCTCGATACGCCACTGAGAGAGAGAGAGAGAGAGAGAGAGAGAGAGAGAGAGAGAGAGAGAGAGAGAGAGAGAGAGAGAGACTACGTGTAGGTTCTTGTATCCTCTTAGCTTGATTGCAGAGAGGAAAAGTCCACTAATTTAGATGCACTGGAGCACAACTAGTTTTTATCCTTCTTTCATAAGCAGCTCTAAATTAAGACTGAAAAAAGTTCCGATGTGGTACAAAAAAGACAGAAAAAAAAAAGGATTAAACATTTTCATGGCTCTGCAGAAAATGACACACAAATTGCCTGTGCTAATTTTCAGTCCTAATTTTAAATAATGTTTGTTTGCTGATTCTTGCAAGTAAGCAGACTTTGTTAATTGTATCTAGTTTCTGTTACTATTTCGCATGCTGTTTTAAAATATGTTTATGAATTACTTCCATATATATTCCTTCGATTTTTCATTTGCCTCTACTCTTCCAGGGTTTTAATTTCTTCTTCCTGTCCAACTTGCCTTCCTTCACAGTTTATTTATTATTTTTCACATTTCGCTATAAATGCTAATGGCTTCATTGCCAGATGCAAGGCACTAGAAAACAACAACATTTCGCTATAAACCCCAAATACATTGCTTTATTGTTTTCCTTTTCTTAAAGATGTATTGAAACGTGAGCTAACATTTTCATGTGAATGTTTAAAGACAAGCAAAATGTTGCACTTGAATAAGTAGCAACAGATAGGAGGTAGGCAAGTTAAGTTGTCCTTCCTTACTTACTTCACACGGCGACAGGAGGTGACGCTGAAGATTATCCATTGGACTTCCTGAGCATTGCAGCCTAGGTTAAACTGTTACTGTGCTCGTACAGTCTGCGTTTGTAGACATCTCTCGGATCTAGCACGAAACTAAATTTTACCTAAGTTTCAACACTATATTAACGTAAGATGTGTCATTATTACATTGTAAGCACACTCAAATAGATTAAAGATATCTTGAAGTTTTATTTTGATACCCTTACGTGTAATCTGGTTGACAACAGAGCGCGTGTTTTGGTCCAGTGGTCCAAATTACACGATGCATTAAATAGCCAAACGTTTCCAGATGACAACCAGAGAAGCTAGAAAATCCAAACAATTATATAGAAATATAATGATGAAGATTTGAAATTGGCTTTGGCTGCGGTAACAGATGACGTTGGTGTCAGCGAGGCAGCCAGGATGAACAACAGACACAAATCTTTAAAAAGATACATATGCCAAAGCACTGTAAGTTGTGTGTGTGAGTGTATATGTGTGTGTGTCCATGTGTGTTTCTGTGTGTGTCTGTGTGCGTGTCTGTGTGTGTGAGTGTATATGTGTGTGTGCCCATGTGTGTTTCTGTGTGTGTCTGTGAGCGTGTCTGTGTGTGTGAATGTATATGAGTGTGTCCATGTGTGTTTCTGTGTGTGTCTGTGTGTGTCTGTGTGTGTCTGTGTGTGAGTGTATATGAGTGTGTGTGTCTGTGTGTGAGTGTATATGAGTGTGTGTCCATGTGTGTTTCTGTGTGTGTCTGTGTGTGTGAGTGTAATTGGTCCTCCAATAGATTTACCTTCTGTAATAGAAAAGGAGTTTGTCCAACATCTGCTGCGCCTACAGAATGCTTGTGGGTTGACAATAAAATATTTAAACGTATCTACATGCAAAATATAGGCAAGCTTTTGAGTTTCGAACAATCAAAATAGTTAAAATAAAATTCGAAACGACAAATATTGCCATTTCATTATTGATCTTACAGTTCTTTGGTGTATTAAAATCAACCATTTTCAGGAATGCTACATTAAACACGCTTGTTTTTCCTGTCTTTTCAGCTTTCAAGCTGTGAACGAGGACAAACTGTTGTCTTCGCAGTCAGTGCATCAGGATTTTACATACCTCCAGTGCTGACCAACCCTAGGAAATAGAATGAAGTTCTTTCATTTGGAGCATCACCGAGAACCATATTTTGCTGCCAAGAATAAGCGTGAATGAATAATAAACTCTTCTGCCAACGGGTTGATCATTTTGTAGCAATAGTTAAACCTTCTGCTAAAGCAAAGATCTTGCTATTCCCAGATGCTCACAAAAGCCACACAAAGTTTAGCTGCCAGGAGGTACACAGTTTTTAACCAAACCATTCTAGTTCTTTTTGTTGACATTCCATGTGGTAGATGAGTAATTTTTAATCACAGCAGGTAAGTTATTTTTGTTAACATTTTATGTTTTAGATATACAGTTTTAACCACACCAGTCTGGTATTCTAGCTCTGCGTAGTACTAGACTACCAGTCCGCGATCTGGAGTTGTTAAGTGAGAGGACAATTGTTACCCAACATTGCTACCAACATAGAAGCTAGAAAGTGGCTTAAATCCAAAGTGAATATAGAAAACTTGGCTCAAAACCATGTTCCGGACAGATATTATGGCTCAAATGTATTACCAAGTTCAGAACAGCAAAGCGCAATCAGCTCCTATGACGTGATCTTTGCTCCACGTAAGGAAAACATTCGGATGTCTTTGATTAGTTAAAATGAATTACTTAAAATAAATCTATTTCAACTGGTATAAGCGGGGTCGCACGAACTCGACCCCAGTCAATGAAGGATGCGATACACGTTTAACTTCAGCCAATATGGCTCTGACGAATTTGATAAACGTGCTGCTTGTTTTAAGAACCTTTTAAGACAAACGAAATGTGTATCTTAGGTCCTAGTAATATGTCTGAAATCCTCTGTATTATGAATGGCCTTTGACAATTTGATAAACCGTAGGAGATAGACAAAATATTACTACACAAAATGCACATCTCGTTAAAGCTCACATTTTATCTTGTTTCTGCAGTTAACCATTTCTGAGACATTCCTTATTGTTGGTTTCAATGTTGAAACGCTTATAGGTACTTTTATCAAATGGTAAGCTGTCATTATTTTTTCATTATTTTCTTTCTCCTTGTCATGTAAAGGCAAAGCAAATTGTAACCCATCACATAGCAACCAACTCTTAAAAGACCTGACTAGCGCTTAGTAAACAGACTTTTATTTTAAATTATTCTTTCATTACAGTTATATGCGGTCACAGTTTTGTACTTTTTTATTAAATAAAACCCTTTGTAAGACGGAAGCTATGAAAACGGATATGAGATCGATAGCGTTCCGTTTTAGGCAACTTTTACTGTACTTGTTTTATATGTGATCTTTTAGTACTGCACTGTGGGGTATTAATAACCCGATCACAAAGTTTCCTCAATGCCAACACCATACATGTGTGAGACGACGGCAAGTGAAAAAAGCCTCAAAAATTGCAATATTGTAAATAAAGATCAGAGAGGAAGTCATGACCAGTGATAAAGAAGAATCAGAGTTATAGGGACCTTATAACAGATCATATTAATGCTTTTCCTATAATAGAATCGCAGGAAAGACGCAACCAGAGAATGACCTAAATTTTGCAAAGATGTGTGATATGTATGTAGATTTGTACAAAAATGTAGGCGTAGACCTTGATCAGTTTCATTCTACCAAACACTGACAATATTAATTTCATCATTGCTTTTACAAAAAAAAAAAAAAAAAAAAAAAAAAAAAAAAAAAAAAAAAAAGGAATCAATCTGTGATAGATGTTTTAAATATATACACTGATGTGGAAAAGATTGGCATGTTATTGTATACTGTCAATATTTTGCACACTCCTGTGATGAATCGTATGTTTTTCTTTTTGTATCAGGATATTCCTAGGTGGAGTGTGACACACGGTGTACAATTTTCGCAATCTAAGTGAAACACTTGAAGTCAGATAAAACGAAATGATGACACAGAAAATGATGCACAGGAAATTTAGGATGGAAGGGGAACCCAGGACTTCCCCAACGCGAGCCTCACACGGAAGTTAGGGTCAGCTGTAGTTACACAGGATGCGCAATTGCGAAATAGTCACCAAGTTTTCCAGATACCTCATGCGCCTTTATCCCAAGTCCATGGTGCATCTTGAGTAGGTACTCTTTTAGGAATGAAAGTGAGAGAAGTTCTCAAAGTAAAGATACCCCGAACCTGCTGTACCCACTAGCGGTGGGACATCACGTAAATAATCTCATTTCTTATCGCTGTTGCCTCGAAAGAACATGCTTTTTCGCTTTTACGGTAGATATCTTTAGATGTATCTTTATTATATTCAGTGCGGCCGTTTGCTCCCCATTTCGTTATCGTCCAAGGTCTTTTTTCCAATTTTTGCATCATCTTTTTTTCTTGTGGAAAGCATTTACCTTTCTCTTCCTTTGCCTTAGGAATTCAAGTCGCGGCGACGTCATTCTCTAGGACGGTGTGCATGTATGCATACAGATACGAGTGCAGGTGAACAAGATGTTTATCACTTCCAACTGCAGGAGGTAAAGGTCTCATAAAGCTGTTCCGCGACATCGTGTCAGCAATATTTACAGTGCGAACATCTGGTTCTCGAGATGCTTATTGGCGGGCTGTCTAAATTCCACTTCTTATGTTGGTGGCCCTGCCAAACCAGAATAGAGCGTATGCGTTTCCAGCTTTAGTGTAGGAGGTGGGAAATGAACCAACCCATTTCTTATATCTTTGACTGCTGAATATTCATGACAGGAACTGGCAGAGTGACAGTTTTGGTGTCATCTGTGAGTTACACAAGTAGTATTAGAAAGAGACGAGTTGAATAACTCATATATTTTCTAAAATGTGTCTGGAGCTACTGCTTGCATTATTGCCATCCACGACGGTGCCGTTTGCAACAATTTTCCCTCCCATTTATTTTTGCTTTCTGTACTACGTAGGTACTTGCAATAAGTACAGGAAGTATTCCACTCAAAATTGGGATCTCGAGATTTCACCAGAAACACATGCTTTGAGTCCTCTGAATCCAAAAACAAGCATTTTTAGAAAGGACTGTGTGTGTGTGTGTGTGTGTGTGTGTGTGTGTGTGTGTGTGTGTGTGTGTGTGTGTGTGTGTGTGTGTGTGCGCGCGCGCACGTGCGAGCGCGTCTATCTATAAACATCATAACTCAAAAACGAAAAGTCGGTTAAATACCAAACTTGGTATTTAAATTCAAAATCTTCCAAAAACGCGAAACAAAGATTTAAAAATATATTTCTACTGTCAAACCACTCTTTTCGTGGAAAACATTGCCAAAAATTTCTTTCCTCCAAAAAGCTCTAACGATTTTGATTGAACTATCATATGTTTAAGGTATGTTCATGACAAATGAAATGTATTTTCATCTTGAATTTTCTGGGCATAGCCTCTGAAGTCCTCTTCATTCTGAATGATTTTTTTATAACTGGTAAACAAGATGGACAAAAATCGTTAAGTCACACAATTTATATCGAGTACCTTTTTGTGGAACAAACCATTTTCGAGTTATTCCTGGTTTTTGCTTGAATTCACCAAAAGCTATGCTTTTCTCAAATGTGAAGTAGTTGTTCGTTATTTTATGGCCATACAAAGAAAATGGAACGTCAAAGCCATCACATAGCGACCAGCTCTTTAAATATTTGCCTAACGCTTAAGACAACTGTTTACCCCTAATGCCTATTCTACCTAAAAGGAAATTTGTAATAAAACCATTTCTACAAATGTCTATCTCGATTAACATGGACCAGAGGGAAGAACAAGCGCTTGGAAGAATAGTTTGCACGAGAGTGATTAGAGAAAGTCATGCGAGTGCTACACACATGGGTTAGCTCTAATTTTGCACTTTACAGAGGATTCTAAGGAAATAAAATAGTTGCACTTTATATATATATATATATATATATATATATATATATATATATATATATATATATCTTTATAACTATATCTGGAGAAACGTTCATTATTTCATTTATACATGTACCTACCTTCCTTTAACATATATGCCCATAAAGGAGGCTTGGACTTGAGAAATAATTTTGTTAGCAACTCCTCGAATGTAGGCTTTGCTTACCAACAGAAAGTGTTGTACTCCACCGACAATTGGACATCAAGGTATCACCAAAAATAGAATTTTCTCGGGTTCCCCGAGCGCAAAATAAGAACATTTTTGGAACAAGTTCTCCCATTCTCTTTGTGTGTTTATCTTTGTGTGTGTTTGTGTATGTGTGAGCAATTTTTAGTAGTGTTTATTGCCTGTTCTAACTTCATACGTCACCACAGGCGGTGGACGCTGATGATACTTGAAATTAAATTATCAGTTGTGGGAGGAAATCAGAGAAGGAAATTTACAGGGCCTCAGTTTAGGGTACCTTCCCAGCATTTGCCATATATAAAGACTGAGGAAAACTTTGGAATAAAAGGTCAGGAAAGACGATCCTAGAGGAATTTGAACTGCGGATCTATGATAAAGCTAAAGGAAAAACTAAATATTAAATGAACATGTAATCCGCTGAGGAAAGGTTGTGGCTTCGTGTACAGTTGTCCAAAAATCAACAGCAGTTTTTCTAAAAATCAGATTGAAATAAAACGCACAAAGCATGACTGTTTGCCTGAACAGGAGGAACAATAAATGTCTGTATATCATGCAAAGCGTTTTTGTCTATGAGGTAATTGCACTTCAGTTCACATGTATACGCGAATTTTATTTACAGCTTTTTAAGTTAGTATTTCAAGTGCGGTAAAGTGATATTACCTATACTATGATAGTTTTATTTTCTCTAGCACCTATTTCTGGTAGATAGCAGTATGGCATTCCACCCAAAATTTCCATAGAGATATTTCACATAAAGTACATGTTTTGATACCCATCAATAAAAAAGTAGCATCCTTATAACATATTCTGTAGATATATTATTGTGTGCGCGTTTGTGTGAATAGTATTACTCAAAACCGGTTAGTCGGATGAATAGCGAACCTCATATTTAAGTTCAGCGTCTTCCAAGGATTCGTTACTTTTTATTTTATCAAAACCGGAACTAATGATTCTGATTAATACCATATGTTTAAAGTAGTTATGACTAGTGAAATGTTTATTGAATTTTCTCCTTGTTCGGAAAAGATTTTATACAATTTTGTATGTCCGGTAAACTAATAGACACAAGCTTTCTAAACAAAACGTAGCTGTTTAAATCATAAACTATTTCAAATAAGCTGTGTTTGAAAATTGCCATCACTCACTTATTTCTCGCGATGTCGTGGGAAAAGCTTATAACATTTAAAGTAAAGCTATAGGGACCCGCATTTTTCTATTGTGTTTGAACCATTGGTGTTTTAGGTGAACCACTCTGTATTTATATCACTTGAGATTCTTGTAATAGTTTTGTCTTACAGCGAAATGTGTGATGAAAGTTTTCCTTCAAACAATAAACATCAAGTGTTTAGAAAAAATATCTGGTGGTTACATTCGCACGACCTTCTCTACCTACTATGGTTTACTTTTAAGCGCCTGGAAACTGTTCTTCGAACAGTTAATATTTCTTGATACTTCAAGTTGAGGTAAGCGCTTGCATAAATGATTTCATTATCTAATTCGTTATAGATACGAAGGGAATATCATAGTAAAATGCTTAAAAATCATTATATACTGACTTTGAGTTTCCACGCGCTTTCCATGACATGGAACTTCTGAACAGTGAAAGCAGTTTAGTAAAATGATAAAGGCACTGAAAAATTAATACGAGTAATAAAATTTTTATTTGAATTAATTTATGTGTTTTAAAGAGTTCAAAATATGTTGTGTCATACGCCTTTGTCTATCTCTTAAAGTATGCCAGTTATACAAAATTCAACAAAATTCTTTCCAAATGAAGTGGGCTCCACAGGATATTATCAGAAAATTCAAGATATGTTTTATTTATCATATAATCAAAACCGGTTCCAAACCTTCAAATGTAATATTTTGAGTAGGGGGATTTTCTTGACAATCTTCGTAAGTTTTGAGATTTATCCGAATTTTAGGTGAAACTTTAACGAAAATATTTGTAAAAGTAATGCAAAAATAAACACTATTGCTAGATAAACTCATGTGACTGTAAGGACATAATTTGTTATCTTCTATTTTGTCTATTTTGTTATTGATCGTGACGGACACAGTGCAGTTGTGATCACTTAACAAGCGTAAAGAAAGGGCACAAGCTTGTTTGGATTGCCTCTGTGGTGTAATGGTTAGGGTTCTCATGTCCTTTCCCTGAGGTCCGGATGCAGCTGCATGTGAGAGCGGTGACATTTACTTCAATATCATTATTCCCCACACACAGTCTGCAAAGTGAAGACCCAGAAATAAATGTGAGTGTATTTCAAAGATCAAAATGCTTTTTGTATCCTTTTCAGCTTTACACAGTCTTATAGCATTCATATAATAAATTATTTTGCTATTCACTTTTCGTTAGTGATCATACAATGCTATTCAAAGGTCATCATAAGTGATACCACGAGTGATTGTTAAATTATCAATAAATTCTCAAGAATTTGACTATCACGAGTTGAATTTATTAAGACCATTTCACTAATTAAAACTTAATACAGTCAATGAAATGTCATTCAAATGTTGCATTGCAATTACTAACCTCTTAAAATAAATATGTAGCACGAATACTTACATTAGCGTCCATTGGCACGGCCTACAAGATTATCATATTGATGCTCGAATTTTTAGCATGTTGTTAATGTCGGAAGCTGGAGTGTCTAGTGTTAATTTATAATTTCGTTCAATACAAAACTTGTCAAACTCATGCCAAACATATTTCCTGCTCTATTCTGTGTTCTGAGGTTCCCTCTTCGAATTATTTCATCTATTTCAGCACCGAGGCGAGAGTCAGCCATAGTTGACATTTGGATAGCGGCTCTGTTGCGCCAAATTACGCCAGCTGTTGCGCATGTTCGCACAGTGCACCTAGATTCTCTAACATGATCATAACATAAGAAAATCCGAGGAGATGAAAATAAAATTCAGAGTAGGTGATAACGAAATGGGAATGTTTTTTCGCGAAGGAAGGGTGTCATTGGTTGAAATTTGAAATTGTTGCGCATATGATTGGTCGATTTCAACCAACTCACGTATGAGTGGTATAGTCTAAATAAAGCACTGTCGACCTGCTTGCATGCATGGCATGGGAAACAAAACATAGCTGTCTGCATATCGTAACTAAACTTTTGTTATTATTCAACCCATAACACACATAAAAATACCTGTCGTATTATACTAATTTCGCACACGGCCTTCTGTAAACTACTCTCATAAAGGTTTATTCTTCTATATATCACATCTTAATCGAGACATGTATGTGTTCCCAGAAATGCTTTAATTGCATATTTCATATTACATTACATTATACCTATTTATTGTACCACTTACGTGCTAGAACACGTAACAGCATAATAAAGTAACATTATGTGACGCCGGGTGCAGCACACGGCAAAGGATAATCGGGCTAAGCTACTTCAGACCATATAGCAGGCCGGTGAGCAAACTAAGGCGCTCAAGGTCAGCCTACCTCGTGGGACTCCGTGTATATGTGAATCAACAATGGGCGTGGCGCTTATCAAAGGATTGCTGGAACCTTCGAGAGGTATCTGGCGGCTGGCGTGTTTCTAGAAGTTCCAGAAAGGACATGTGACGTCATCCCCACTATATAAGGAGACGACGTAACCAGCTAGAGGAGTTACGATTACACACATGAGTCAGTCAGTGTGTCAGTGAGTGCGACACAGCTGTGTATATGTGTGTGTGTGTGTGTGTATGTGTGGTACAGTCGTGAAAAATACGTCGCGTCGAAGTGAAGAAGTTTTAATGGGCGTCGAGTGACTGTATCATCGGAGTTAGTGTTTGAGAGACAGAACAAATGAAGAAAGACAGTGAAAAGACTGAGCCAAGGTTACAAGAAGAAAACATTTGTGAGTTGTAAAGTCATGAAAGCCTGTAATCTATGTTATCACCAATAGAAGAGAACTGCATTTTTGTGCGAATGTTTAGAAGAAAAATAAAGTGACAGAAAAGTAACTGGACTGATTTTGTCATTGTGTCACAACAATAAAGTTTGTCAGTGCTATATAATGTTGCAGTCAACGGTGAAGTTCTGATCCTGCTTTTAAATATAACATATTCCAAATTTGTAACCCGAGGAGACTAATGATTGAATAAATTAATAGAGACAATATGAAGAGTTTCCTGTGTTTTTCTGTATTTACATGTGTTCATATGTCTATAGAGCAGGAGTATTTCTTGCGGAGTATTTATGTAGTGAAATGACTTACAAGGGGAATACAAGAGCCTAAAGCGATAGTCAAATCTTCAAAAAAACGGGTCGTTGTGTGCTTGCGTTGAAATTTGTGTACTAGCATGTTCATAAGGTTAATGCCACAAAAATGCATTTCACATAAACTGGGTATTTTAGCAGTGTGCATATTTTTCGCAAGGGCTTGCTTCCGTTATAGTTTAGCAGTTATGCAAACTTATGAGATATTAATTCAGAATGCAGAGGATTTCACCAGCTGGTTCTAGAAAATTCAACATATACATTTCATTTACGCTGAAAATGTGTTACATTTAATATTTAAATGAATAAACTTATTAAAACTAACCATAACATTCTGTGTAAAAAACAGTTAACCACGGATAGATTTTTTTAAATTTTTTTTTTATTTGTGGTGAATGTCGTGTATGCATAAGTTTTTGCCTTCCTGGCTTTTTAATTTTTGGAGTGCACTGGTCACACAGACGACAGAGTTGGGCACGGATATTTTTCTAAATTTTGTTTATTCATTGCTCCTCAAAATATGTATTTATGGTGAAACCTTCATACCAAATTTCTAAGTACAATATAATACTTATTTACTCAGTAAAACTGTGCTACATGTTTTATACAGACATGGGCGTCACGAAGGGGGGGGGGGGCGAGGGAGGGCTATGTGGTCCCTCTTGGAAATTAATTTAATCTGCAGTCAATCACTGACTACTATGCTATTGTTTTAATTTTGATGTAAACAACAACTTTTATTTAGCACAAATTAATACGCTTTTCCACAACAAATATTATAATTTTTGATATCAGAATAATGAATTAATATAGCTTGATTGAAAACTTCCAAAATGCGACTTCCCACTCGAAAATGGTCTGCGAAGCTTGTTTGTACAAACTGCATGACATGGGAAAACATGAAAATGTAACAATGAATAGACCGAAAACAGAAAATATTATTTGACATAAGTTTTCAAGTACACATTTTTCTTCTTTTTTTCAGTTTTGCACTAAAAGTTCATCTTTCTCTTATCGTTTACCAATTAGAGAAAACTACTAAACAAACTCGCAGAATGAAAATAACTTCACAAACTTTTCACAGAAAAGCATTCAAGACATGCTTTTCTTAATCATGTAAATTTCTTCCACTATACATACTGTACTTTAATTACAATTAGTACATCCATTTTTGAGAAAATGAAACATAGCTAGCAACTTTCCATGTCAAGGTTAGTTTGGGGTGAGGGATTGTCCTGCAAATCTTCGTGTCGCATCCTTGGAAGGTGTTGGGTATTTTTCTAAGGTTTCATTCTGAGCCATGCTTTGCACGGACACATGGGTACATGCACACAAATACACCTACATATATACTCTTGTTCTAAAATTATTTTTCTTGGTATTCAGTCGACCATTAAACGCGCATTTCCGGTGAAATCCTCATGCAGTATCATTGCGTGAAATAGATTACTTCCTCTCTATACCATAGATAATTGGCAAAAAAGTTTCAACGAATTATATCCAGCTTTCTACTAGTGGATAATATCAGATATTGTTTCTAAAGCGGAGGTGGATGTGGCTTCTGATATTTGTTAACATCACAGGAAAAGCAGTTTTATTACCACCGGTTAAAAAGCGAGAATGAAAGAATATAGAACAGAGAGAGAGAGAGAGAGAGAGAGAGAGAGAGAGAGAGAGAGAGAGAGAGAGACAGAGCACAGAGCAAGGGTAGCCAATCTATTTTAGCTTCGGCCAGTATATTGTTAGAATTTTTTTAATTTTTCATTTATATGCCGCGTTTAACATCGAATATTATATCGGCGGCTTTTAACCTCTTGGAACAATTGCTCAAGTCACTCACTAAAGGGTGGCTTTGAGCTTTGGGATTCTATTACTTGTACCTTCTCTCTCTCTCTCTCTCTCTCTCTCTCTCTTTTTTTACTTTAAATTCACATACACATAAACACACAGATTCACACTCCCATTCGTACTTCCAGACTCCAGGGAGGATGGAGAATAATTCCCACCTTCCCATCGAACCCGGGACCCTTTGCACAACAGACTGATCTACCGACTGAGCTACGGGGCCAGCCAGCCTTGTTAGAATTGTTCGAAGAGCAATGCAACTAAATTTATATTAATAAGCATTTTGAACCTGAACTAAAATATTTTATATATTTTAAAAACAAAGTTATAATAATAATAATAATAATAATAATAATAATAATAATAATAATAATAATAATAATAATAATAATAATAATAATAATAATAATAATAATAATAATAATAATAATAATAATAATAATAATAATAATAATAATAATAATAATAATAATAATAATAATAATAATAATAATAATAATAATAATAATAAGAAGAAGAAGAAGAAGAAGAAGAAGAAGAAGAAGAAGAAGAAGAAAAAGAATTTTTATTTTGAATGAAAATAAAATAATTTTACTGGTTTATTAAATATTTAATAAAAATAAACACGTTAAATTATGATACAAATGCATTATTGCAGTATGTAATGAGAGCATTGCAATGAATTTCGAAAATCTGTAATATAAATGTGATTTTTGAACTTTTCTTTTCATTTGCCAACTTCTCGATATTAGGTGTAATTTTTTACATGTACACAACAAGTACATTAGCAAGATGTGAAATATGATAGTTAATGTTTATTCTTAATATTCTTAATAGCATTAATGGCAGAAAAAACTTGAGCAGATTGTATCTGCACATGAACATTTGAGCAAGATTGTGAATTTCAGAAATCCGGTCTGAAGAGAGGTATTCCAAAATTCGACCAAATTAAGGGAAGCAGGTAAATATACATATATGATGCTCTTTAAACTCAGGACAAGGTCCGTAGCGGTTTCGGATTTCTATTATTTACAACCGTACGGATGATGATAATTCATGAATCTCAGATTCTGAACTCTAACTGAAACTGTGTTCCTTTTCTCAAACTTGAAACAGGAAGACCTGGTGAGGATAGATAAGTTTGTATCAAATATTGAGCTATTGGCGGATCATGTCTTGACGGGTGTCTAATTGGCCCTTAGACCTAAGCCTGGGCACCCCTTGTACATTGAAAGCATAGGAGTTGAGAGAGAGAGAGAGAGAGAGAGAGAGAGAGAGAGAGAGAGAGAGAGAGAGAGACTGAGAGAGAAGAACGTGTACAATTAATGCAATAAACTATGTGGAGCTGCAGGTTCTATTACGTGTATATATAAGTTGGGAATTGTATTATTAATTGTTACAGTTGATGCTATTGATGTCAATATGAAGCTTTCATCGCAACTAATTTTTATCGCATTCACCAGAAGTCGATTCCGTACATTTTTGTAGGTCTCGGCATATACATGCATCACCGGAATGTGCTAAAAATACAGTTTGTGCTCTGTGTATTCTTGCGAGCTACAAAAATAGTAGTGCAGTTAAAAATAAATGCAACAGATGAATGCCCGCTTGCCGTGCCATTAATGTCCCTGGCCAAAAGAAAAAGTATAAATACTGCTCAATACAGTAAGCATAACTTGCCAGAATCTGTGAATGAAAACATGGTGGAGAAAAATAGAGCAAGTGGTCTTATTACATTTGGGAAATTTACGTGTCAAAATAAGCACGACAATTTTTCAGGAGTGGTTTCAGAGACACTATCTCCTTTAGAGAAGTACAACAAGAATATCATTTGGTACAATCACAAACACTGTAATTTATTATATCTATTCTGTAAGATTCTTTTCCTATCTACCTGTTTATCGTACTCTTCGTTGGCAGAAACGACTTCAGTAGGTAGGTACATGCATTGTTTTCTGGTTACAGCAAGATGACGTGATAGTCAGCTGGCTTACGTATTACCTACATACTGCTTGTATCAACTCCGGAGAAACAATATGATGGTACTCGCTCAATAGTAGAGCTCAAAGAGCAATAGCAAATTCCATCTAATGCTACGAAAAGCTTACCTGTCACAAATCGTATATCTACGGAGCACTGCATCCTTTCAAAAAAGTTTTTGTCTACGTTCCCCTGTTACTACATAGAATTCGTTGAGAATGAAAAGAACTTTACAGCCTACTCCCTTGTTCCAAGTCTTCACATGGTTTTAAACCTGTCTGGGTAATGACATTTGATAGGTATCAGAGGTCTGCAAGTGCCAACATTGCTAGGTTCGGTCAGGCCAAGCCCAAGCCCGGTCTCAACCAAGCCCAAACCCGGTCTCAACCAAGTCCTAGCCCGGTCTCAACCAAGCCCAAACCCGGTCTCAACCAAGCCCAAACCCGGTCTCAACCAAGCCCTAGCCCGGTCTCAACCAAACCCAAACCCGGTCTCAACCAAGCCCTAGCCCGGTCTCAACCAAACCCAAACCCGGTCTCAACCAAGCCCAAGCCCGGTCTCAACCAAGCCCAAACCCGGTCTCAACCAAGCCCAAACCCGGTCTCAACCAAACCCAAACCCGGTCTCAACCAAGCCCAAACCCGGTCTCAACCAAGCCCAAGCCCGGTCTCAACCAAGCCCTAGCCCGGTCTCAACCAAACCCAAACCCGGTCTCAACCAAGCCCAAGCCCGGTCTCAACCAAACCCAAACCCGGTCTCAACCAAGCCCTAGCCCGGTCTCAACCAAACCCAAACCCGGTCTCAACCAAACCCAAACCCGGTCTCAACCAAGCCCAAGCCCGGTCTCAACCAAGCCCAAGCCCGGTCTCAACCAAGTCCTAGCCCGGTCTCAACCAAGTCCTAGCCCGGTCTCAACCAAGTCCTAGCCCGGTCTCAACCAAGCCCAAACCCGGTCTCAACCAAACCCAAACCCGGTCTCAACCAAGCCCAAACCCGCTCTCAACCAAGCCCAAGCCCGGTCTCAACCAAGTCCTAGCCCGGTCTCAACCAAGTCCTAGCCCGGTCTCAACCAAGCCCAAACCCGGTCTCAACCAAGCCCAAGCCCGGTCTCAACCAAGCCCAAGCCCGGTCTCAACCAAGCCCAAGCCCGGTCTCAACCAAGCCCAAGCCCGGTCTCAACCAAGTCCTAGCCCGGTCTCAACCAAGCCCAAACCCGGTCTCAACCAAGTCCTAGCCCGGTCTCAACCAAGCCCAAGCCCGGTCTCAACCAAGTCCTAGCCCGGTCTCAACCTAGCCCAAGCCCGGTCTCAACCAAGCCCAAGCCCGGTCTCAACCAAGCCCAAACCCGGTCTCAACCAAACCCAAGCCCGGCCTCAACCAAGCCCAAACCCGGTCTCAACCAAGCCCAAGCCCGGTCTCAACCAAGCCCAAGCCCGGTCTCAACCAAGTCCTAGCCCGGTCTCAACCAAGTCCTAGCCCGGTCTCAACCAAGCCCAAACCCGGTCTCAACCAAACCCAAGCCCGGCCTCAACCAAGCCCAAACCCGGTCTCAACCAAGCCCAAGCCCGGTCTCAACGAAGCCCAAGCCCGGCCTCAACCAAACCCAAGCCCGGCCTCAACCAAGCCCAAGCCCGGTCTCAACCAAGCCCAAACCCGGTCTCAACCAAACCCAAGCCCGGCCTCAACCAAGCCCAAACCCGGTCTCAACCAAGCCCAAGCCCGGTCTCAACGAAGCCCAAGCCCGGCCTCAACCAAACCCAAGCCCGGCCTCAACCAAGCCCAAGCCCGGCCTCAACCAAACCCAAGCCCGGCCTCAACCAAGCCCAAACCCGGTCTCAACCAAACCCAAGCCTGGCCTCAACGAAGCCCAAACCCGGTCTCAACCAAACCCAAGCCCGGCCTCAACCAAGCCCAAGCCCGGCCTCAACGAAGCCCAAACCCGGTCTCAACCAAACCCAAGCTCGGCCTCAACCAAGCCCAAGCCCGGCCTCAACGAAGCCCAAACCCGGTCTCAACCAAGCCCAAGCCCGGTCTCAACCAAACCCAAGCCCGGCCTCAACCAAGCCCAAGCCCGGTCTCAACGAAGCCCAAACCCTGTCTCAACCAAGCCCAAGCCCGGTCTCAACCAAACCCAAGCCCGGCCTCAACCAAGCCCAAGCCCGGCCTCAACGAAGCCCAAACCCGGTCTCAACCAAGCCCAAGCCCGGTCTCAACCAAACCCAAGCCCGGCCTCAACCAAGCCCAAGCCCGGTCTCAACGAAGCCCAAACCCGGTCTCAACCAAGCCCAAGCCCGGTCTCAACCAAACCCAAGCCCGGCCTCAACCAAGCCCAAGCCCGGTCTCAACGAAGCCCAAACCCGGTCTCAACCAAGCCCAAGCCCGGCCTCAACGAAGCCCAAGCCCGGTCTCAACCAAGCCCAAGCCCGGCCTCAACAAAGCCCAAGCCCGCTCTCAACCAAGCCCAAGCCCGGCCTCAACCAAGCCCAAGCCCGGCCTCAACGAAGCCCAAACCCGGTCTCAACCAAGCCCAAGCCCGGCCTCAACCAAGCCCAAACCCGGTCTCAACCAAGCCCAAGCCCGGCCTCAACCAAGCCCAAGCCCGCTCTCAACCAAGCCCAAGCCCGGTCTCAACCAAGCCCAAACCCGGCCTCAACCAAGCCCAAGCCCGGTCTCAACCAAACCCAAGCCCGGCCTCAACCAAGCCCAAGCCCGGTCTCAACCAAGCCCAAGCCCGGCCTCAACCAAGCCCAAGCCCGGCCTCAACCAAGCCCAAGCCCGGCCTCAACCATGCCCAAACCCGGTCTCAACCAAGCCCAAGCCCGGCCTCAACCAAGCCCAAGCCCGGCCTCAACCAAGCCCAAGCCCGGTCTCAACCAAACCCAAGCCCGGCCTCAACCAAGCCCAAGCCCGGTCTCAACCAAGCCCAAGCCCGGTCTCAACCAAGCCCAAGCCCGGCCTCAACCAAGCCCAAGCCCGGCCTCAACCAAGCCCAAGCCCGGTCTCAACCAAGCCCAAGCCCGGTCTCAACCAAACCCAAGCCCGGCCTCAACCAAGCCCAAGCCCGGTCTCAACCAAGCCCAAGCCCGGCCTCAACCAAGCCCAAGCCCGGCCTCAACCAAGCCCAAGCCCGCTCTCAACCAAACCCAAGCCCGGTCTCAACCAAGCCCAAACCCGGTCTCAACCAAGCCCAAGCCCGGTCTC
Organism: Tenodera sinensis; assembly: GCA_030765045.1. Classification (NCBI taxonomy): domain Eukaryota; kingdom Metazoa; phylum Arthropoda; class Insecta; order Mantodea; family Mantidae; genus Tenodera; species Tenodera sinensis. The sequence goes on along the minus strand of CM060964.1, from coordinate 261,754,035 downwards.
AACCAAGCCCTAGCCCGGTCTCAACCAAACCCAAGCCCGGTCTCAACCAAACCCAAGCCCGGTCTCAACCAAGCCCAAGCCCGCTCTCAACCAAACCCAAGCCCGGTCTCAACCAAGCCCAAGCCCGCTCTCAACCAAGCCCAAGCCCGCTCTCAACCAAGCCCAAGCCCGCTCTCAACCAAACCCAAGCCCGGTCTCAACCAAACCCAAGCCCGGTCTCAACCAAACCCAAGCCCGGCTTCAACCAAACCCAAGCCCGGTCTCAACCAAGCCCAAGCCCGCTCTCATCCAAGCCCAAGCCCGGTCTCAACCAAGCCCAAGCCCGCTCTCAACCAAACCCAAGCCCGGTCTCAAGCAAACCCAAGCCCGCTCTCAACCAAGCCCAAGCCCGCTCTCAACCAAGCCCAAGCCCGCTCTCAACCAAACCCAAGCCCGGTCTCAACCAAACCCAAGCCCGGTCTCAACCAAGCCCAAGCCCGCTCTCAACCAAGCCCAAGCCCGCTCTCAACCAAACCCAAGCCCGGTCTCAACCAAGCCCAAGCCCGCTCTCAACCAAGCCCAAGCCCGCTCTCAACCAAGCCCAAGCCCGCTCTCAACCAAACCCAAGCCCGGTCTCAACCAAACCCAAGCCCGGTCTCAACCAAACCCAAGCCCGGCCTCAACCAAGCCCAAGCCCGCTCTCAACCAAACCCAAGCCCGGTCTCAACCAAGCCCAAGCCCGCTCTCAACCAAGCCCAAGCCCGGTCTCAACCAAGCCCAAGCCCGCTCTCAACCAAGCCCAAGCCCGGTCTCAACCAAGCCCAAGCCCGGTCTCAACCATGCCCAAGCCCGCTCTCAACCAAGCCCAAGCCCGCTCTCAACCAAGCCCAAGCCCACTCTCAACCAAGCGCAAGCCCGGTCTCAAGCAAACCGAAGCCCGGCCTCAACAAAGCCCGAACCCGGCCTCAACCAAGCCTGAACCCGGCCTCAACCAAGCCTGAACCCGGCCTCAACCAAGCCCGAACCCGGCCTCAACCAAGCCTGAACCCGGCCTCAACCAAGCCCGAACCCGGCCTCAACCAAGCCCGAACCCGGCCTCAACCAAGCCTGAACCCGGCCTCAACCAAGCCCGAACCCGGCCTCAACCAAGCCTGAACCCAGCCTCAACCAAGCCTGAACCCGGCCTCAACCAAGCCTGAACCCGGCCTCAACCAAGCCCGAACTCGGCTGCTGGCTGCTAAAAGAGAGTAGTGGGTAAATTAGCACTTCTAGTGCCTCCCTTCCCACCCGAGATCTAGAGAATTAAAATAACAATTATTCAGAGGTCTTAGCATTTTCTTTACCACAACCACTCTCTCACACACATACATACACACGTCTACAGTATTTGATAAATGGAAATTAAAGAAATAAATATGATACATTCCCACCGTTATAAGCAGTGCATATTGTTCTGTGTACGTTGCTTAGAATAAAATGTAGGCACCTTCTGTTTTTACACGCAATTTCGTAAAGTTCAGCAGCTATTTTCTACTGCATGCCATTTCCAACGAGGGCTTTTTAGTCTTCTAGCAATTCAATGGTGAAAATTAGGTGTTTTATAGGTTGTGTTCTTCAAAAGAATCGGAAATGGGGAAACAATTATCAAAATTAGTTACACGCACGCCCCCCCCCCCCTTCCCCCCACTCACAAGACAAGAAGAGAGACATACACGGTACACACATACACAAATTATCTCTCTTGTATAAGGTTTGTATATATGGACAATGAAATTTATAAGGAATATATACGGTTTTTCTTTAAGGGGGGGGGGTGCAAGACACTTTAATTATCCGTCAGTGAGATGCCGACGCAGTGAGTTCGCTTGCCAACGTAATTTCTGGAATACATGTTATATTGCTGGAAGCGTTTGCTTGTCTGCTCATACTCAAGGCATGGTGCATCATGCGTTTAGACATGCCAGGATAGTCTTGTGTGTCTTGCCGTGTTGGGCAACTGCAGCAAACGTTTACTCTCCAACGCTGATTATTACGACCATAAAATCTAGAGCCTGCCATACCATTATCTAAATGTAACACAACAGCTCGCTGAACTACGAATCTTCAAATAGAATGTTGAGGCCCACACAGAGTCCCCTATTATCATTTGAATTAATTATTTTAGAATAACAGTTACTCTTCATTATTTCAATGAGTGTTATAAAAATTAGATATTCTTGGGAACGTACACCAAATTTGTATTGAAGCCAGTGTGCCATTGATTATCATTTGTCCCAGCTTATTGTCACTGATATGAAAGGCTGCTGTTGGTCTTCAAATATGGAAAATTAATCTACTTGTCGCCTAGCCATAGAGTTTCTAGAAGGAAATCGGGTTCCGAACCATCGCTAAGGAAACTTCACACTTTAGATGTGTACATGTGGGCTAAAATTGAAAGAAACAGAAAATGGAAACCATCATCATCTGCAACCAAATGGGTTAGTGTCACCAACACGAGGTTCACGTGGATATTATTAATTGAAATAGCTTAATACTGGTAATGCGAAAAAGCATTCAGCTTCGCAAACAAAATTATCTAAAATTTTACAGCTGTATTTATATCTCTAAAAACTACAAAATCATGCTACCATATAAATCCATAATCCACTTTCTTCAAAAACTACACCAGGTGGCCCACTAGAGCCGTCTCCGGCGTAAGTAGATAACCCTTGGTGTGCTTGCAGAACTCCACGGCGCAAGAGAGGTGTAGTTGTGCAAATGTTTTAACGCACAAAGGGTTATCTACTTGCACCGGGGCCGTCTCCTTTGGGCCACCTGGTATAAAATTGTCTGCAAAGTGATGAAAACGGCAAGGGAGCAGATATGAGAAACATTCAGTGTAAATTTGCAAATCTGTAGCTGAAATGTAATTTGCTACTTGAAATTGGTTCGGTGCTTGCAAATAGTGGCCAAATTATAAAATTTTCGAAAATCTGATGACAAAATGTCATATTTTTGTTAGACATTCTTTAAGTAAACGAGAAGAAGATTTTGGGGAAAATCTCCACTCCGCACCTCAAACTAGCATTTCTAGGGGGAAAAATCGTTTTTTTTTTCTTCTAAAAATGGTCATAACGATTTACACTTAAACCTTTTGTGCTTGACATACTGTCATGAAGAATAAAATGCATATGACGAATTTTCTACGAATTGCCAGTAAAGTCCTCTTCATCAGGCTTAAATGTTGTATAATTTTATATAATTGGAAAGCCATAAAGAAGGCAAAGACATTATATAAAAGTATTCAATTTGTATGTCACTTTTAGTCATGTTGAAGTGGGACATCTGATGGAACATTTTCAACATCTAAGTGCTTTTTTTCTTTTCCTACTCCCTGAACCCCCTGAGTCCGTTACTAATAAAACCAGTTGAAGCTTGTTTCTACATTTTGTATATAATTAAGGCCTTCTTTAAGAATAGCTCAAAAGAAAACATCTATCCTAAGTAAATTATGTGATGGGGGATCCACGTTTTATTACTTTCAGTGCCATCTAACTATAGTAGGTAATTGAAGTATGGTGCATCTGTGTCTGTCTGAGTGTGGTGTCGCGCAAAGGAATGTAACGCCGCTTCAGAAAATTGTGGATTTGTACTATTATACATATAACTCTCAAGGGACCGGACTGAGTTAGATGTGTCGGTAGATAGTTTACGTCACCTGCAGCTGTCAATAGTTAATATTGTAACAAATAAAAACACCAGTTGCTGCTTAACACTTTAGGTGTTTAGCATAGCAGAAACCTTACACTTGAAACACTGTTGCCCTCACGATCAGAACAAAACACAACTGATCCGTGGAATCGAATTACAATCGAACTGCTGAGTCATAACGCACAACTGAACTGCACCCAGCATTGTTCACTTTTAACTTCGTAGTTTCATCAACCTTCAAGATAAGCCAGATAGGGCGGCTTCGGCTCAGAAGGGATCTTCCCAGCGTATCCGTGGTCTTCCAACTTCTCTACTACCAACTGGTTTGTACAGTAAGGCCTGTTTGGTGAGTCTTCCTTCTGATAATAAGATGTGATACGGTCTTGCCATTTCATCCCTAATTTTGTCCTTTAAATTAAATATTTTTAGTTACTCTCTTATTGCTTCACTTTCAATATGATCTTCAAGACTACAGCCAGCTACTTAACTAAAAGAATTCATTTCAGCCGTTTCAGTTATTCTTTTGTCCTTTCTATTCAAGCTCCATGTCTCGGCTCCATATGATATAATGTACACTGCCATAGTTTTATAAAATTTTAATTTTTGTTTTTCAGTGTTCGTTTTATAGTACTACAGATGTTTTGAAATGTATGTTCCTTTTGTTTTAAATCTCTATCACATTCATAAGATATATCACATCACAAGTAGCTAAACTATTTCACTTGTTTTAGCGATTTGTAACTTTTCAATTAATATCAATGAACTACGGACGGGGCCCTTTATACAAAGGGAGCATCGTTAAAATGACTAACTGGAACCTGCCGAAGGGAATCTTCTGGAGCAATCACTACTGCGAGGTTGGTTGCACGGGTATTGTTGTGAAGACTGGTCGTTAGTCGCACTTACACGGCCCAGGTAAACGGGCCGGTATGAGATCCTGAGACAGCACAAGATGATCTCGCTACGCAGTAACGCATTTATCTTTCAAACAGTACATACAAGTGCAGCAATGTAAACCTCTTGAACTATTATTGAAAATATTAATACATTAAAATTAAAGAAAATTCCGAATGTTACATATTACTATATTATAATCTCTTGAAAATCACAACTTTGCTTTCTCATGAAACGCTGTTGCACACTACGGGAAATACAATGTAAACCTTTATGCAATCACTCTGAAAATCTTCATGAAATGGACAAAGTATTTATTGTCCTCAATTGCTGAATGATGTCCATAATTCATATAGGTACTATTCACAAGGCAGTTAATAATGAGAGCAATTCCATATTTAAACTATCTTTAAATCGTTAACGCATCGATAATGATGAACTGGAAATTCCAGATATTAACCGCAATAAAAAAAAACACATTGAAGATTAGCAGATTTGTAAAAAGGTATTACCGAACTCTTCAACTATCGACTCTCATCTTTAAAAAAAAAAAAAAAAAATTACTTTGCACAATAAAACCACAACGTTACATTGCGCTTAACGTGTTACGTTACTTAAATGAACAAATCTCATGTGTTGCACTCACATGACTTTCTCTACTCTTGTACTAACTATTCTTATAAATTCTTCTATCTTTTTCTTGTTAGTCGAGATAAACATCTGTAGAAATTACCTTAATGCTAATTTTCTTGTAGAAGCAAGGGGAATGTGGGAATACAGTAGGCTTTGAGCGATACTAAAATCATTTAAAGCTGGTCGCTATATGAAGGCTTTGAAATTCCGTTCTCTTTGCACGGCCAAGATATAAAAAAGGTCACCTTTCATTTGAGAAAAGTATAACTTTTGGAAAACTCGCACAGATAACAAGGAATATCTCCGAAATGGTTCACTCCACAAAAAGATACATTTGGACATAACTTGTGTGTTCTAGCAAAATATACATTTTTGTATAATGAGATTTGATCCATCTCTTACCTACGGTTTACCAGTTATGCAAAAGGCATCAAGGGTAAATAAGACTACACGGGCTGTAGCTAGAAAATTCAAAACATGCATTTCATTTCCCATAAAAATAGCTTAAACATATAGCATCTTAATCAAAATTGTCAGTCATTTTTGAGAAAACCAAAATGTTTGAAAATTTTTCCATGTAAAGTATAGCTTAGGGTGGAGGAATTTTCCTCAAAATATTTGTGTTGCATCCTTTAAAGATATTAGGTTTAAATACCAACTTTCCTTTTTAACCGACTTTTCATTTTTGAGCTATGCTATTCACGGACAGACACAGACACACACATACACACGGACCTTTTTCTAAAAATGCCTTTTTTTAATCCAGGTGCCTCAAAACATATATTTCCGGTGAAATCTCGACATCGAAGTTTTGGGCGAATACAGTAGTTCCCCTACTTTCTTTTTACGTAATAGAGAAAGTAACAAATGCCTATGAATAAGTACTAAAATGTGAAGGTAGTTGATAACTTGGTGAATTACCATAGTGGAACATGGAGAAGGTCATGACTGGAATTTAGAACGTTTACTTCCGTTACCGAAATACTAGCCAAAATAGAACGCATCTGCTCTTGTCGAGAAGGCAGCGACCTTCTGAAGAACTTTATGAGTTCACCAGCACAACCTTTCGCGGAAAGACTATATTTCTCTCGCTAAACGGTGTTTAGCTGACGTACGATGTCAGCCATGTAGGTTCACTTACCTCAGGAATGGCACAGTGTCTGTCTTTGAAGAGTAGAACTCAAAGCGAAACATAGGAATACCAAATTTCACAGTCATTCCGTAAGTACCTCCAACGAAGGTTTTCCAGAAAATACTTCCACCTCAAATTCCACTTATATTGAAGGCTTCCGTTACTTTTTACTTTCTCTACTACGTTTAGTAAAGTAGAGAAAGTATTGTATTCCACCCAAAGATTGGATCTCGAGATTTCACCGGAAATATGTTTTGAGGCCCCCCTGAATACAACAAAAAAAAAAAAAAAAAAAAAGAAAAGCTTTTAGAAAAAGGTCCTTGTATGTGTATGTGTGTGTGTTGCGTGTCTGTGTGTGTGTGTGTGTGTGTGTGTGTGTGTGTTTGTTGCGTGTCTGTGTGTGTGTGTCTGTGTGTCTGTCAGTCTGTGGGCGGATAACTGAAAAAACGAAAAGTTGGTTAAAAATCAAAGTTGATATTTAAGTTCAATGTCTTTCGACACGAAAACTTTGAAGCAAACTATCCTTTACATGGAAAGTTTTTGAAAATTTTAATTTTCTTGAAAATGGCTCTTACGATTTTGATTAAAATGCGATATGTTTGAGGTATTTTTATGATTTTCTGGCTATAGCCCCTGTAGTCGTATTTACTCTGGATGACTTTTGCGTAACTGGTGAACCGAAAGAGATAGACCAAATTTTACTATACAAATAATGTAGATGTTGCTAAAACACACAATTTATGTCCAAATAAATTTTTTTGGTAGCGTGAACCATTTCGGAGATATTTCTTATTATTTGTGTAAGTTTTGGAGAACACACTTGTGTCAAATGGAACATCGCCATTCACATTTTATATGTTAATCGTGGAAAGAGAACGGAATTTGAAAGCTTTAAAAGATTTAGACTATCGCCCAAAGCCTACTGTATTCCCATATTCCCCTTGTACTTTCAAGGAAATAAGCAATAAGATAAGTTCTGCAAATGTTTATCTCAACTAACACAAAGAAGATATAGGAATAAGACTTTGTAAGAATGGTTAGTACAAGATTAGAGAAAGTCATTTGAGTGCAATACATCAGATTTTTATTTAATACATATATGTACATCCATTTGTTTCGATTAAAATATAATATGCGTTAGACATTTGTTTGGCTAATAAAATCCATATCCTGAATTTTCTGTGACCAGCCTGTGAAACCCTCTTGATTTTAGATGACTCTTGTATTACTGGTAACCCATAGGAATAGGGATAGGAAAGATGCGGAGGGGGTTCGGCACTGAAGCCAGCTGTACCTATGCCCCAAGAGGGCACCGCCGGGAGGAAGGATGAGATGAGAGGAGAGACTGGGCGGCCAAATTCAGACTAACCACATAGACATTGGCAGAGGTCTCTAAGGGTTCCCAAGTTTGACGACACTTCGAAGTCTTTAGGTCTTCCGGGGCCAACTCAGCTTGATCTGGGCGCTGGATCCAACGCCCCCAAATGCCGCCCCCTTTTCCACCAGGATCCCACGGACAACGAGGGACGGAAAGAGTTCATGTGCGTTTATCATCCCTGCCAAACTGCACCTAACGCCTTCCCTGACACTTGCGATTTGAAAGAAAGAACGGGATATACGATAACTGAAATCAGTGTTGAAACCAAAAGGAAGGACAGGGTGTAATTATGTTTCCCAGCATTCACCTGGTGACCCGGGGAAACCCCCGAAAAAATCATGAGTCAGGAAGGACGATCACAAGAGTGAAACCCACGACTCCGGAATGTGGGCCTCACACATTACCATAAGAGGTGAATTACTACATAGATACATACAACAAATGTACACATCAAGCATTAGCCATTTTCACTGTTACACCCTTAAGATTCCTGGGTTGAACACTTTTGTGTTGTGTATGATGTATATGTGACTGTGTGAATTGGTAACGCGAAGTGGGAATATCGCATTGCAACAATCAGACATTTTTCGTAATTCGGAGGATTTGTTCTTAAGAGTTAATGTTTATTTGGCTATTGCAAAATAATGGTGCCTGTTGTATAGCTCTGCTTTTAAGATAGCGCAGTAAATTATATCAGAGTTGACGGGAAACAATTCACTTTCTGCAGCTCTTTACGGTTGAAGTGGTTTTACTCCGACTCAAGAGGCGCATCGGTACAGCTTGTTCAACCCTTGATTAATACATCTATCCCTCCATCGTCTTGAGATCAAGACAAGCAAACAGTTCTCGCGGGTAGCAGATATTGTGCAGTTATCCACTTCTGTCTTCAAGTATAGCAGTGAGAAAAATGGAAAACACTAACACATGTAAAAGGTATTTCAAAATGTGAAACTTTAGGTCCAATGAATTACATTCAATTGATTTGCCTATTCAATATTAGATACGTTTATACCTGTTCCACAGCTGTTCTTACAAAAGCTTGTTACTTTTTCTACTGCTTACATTTAGTAAGTTGGGGAAATGCAACATTCCACCCAAGAATTCAATATCGAGATTTCACATGAAGTAGTATGCTTTGAGACTCCATGAATTAAAAAACCATATTTAGAAGAAAGGTGTGCGCGCGTGTGCGTGCGTGTGTGTGTGAGTGTGTGTGTGGGTGTTTGTGTGTGTGTGTGTGTGTGTGTGTGTGTGTGTGTGTGTGTGTGTGTGTGTGTGTGTGTGTGTGTGTGTGTGATTAGGATAACTCAAAAACGAAAAACTTGGTTTCGAAATTTAGCATTTTCCAAGAATGCAAAAAGAAGAATTTCAAGAAAGCTTATTTTCATTAAAATGATTTATATTGCAGATATTCTCATGACAAATAAAATGTATATCCCAAATTTTCTGGTAGTAACCTCTGGAATTCTTTACGTTCTAAATGACTTTTGTATTAGGTATTAGCACAAAATTTAGATCTCGTTAAAGAACAGAAACTATGGTATATACTTTTTGTGGACTTAACTATTTTTGAAATATTCCTTGTTATTGATGTGATTTTAAAGTATATACAATTTTCCCAACTGCGAAGTCATTAATCACATTTTTTTTCCAAGTGCTTATGCAAAGAGCATGGAATTTCAAAGCTAAAACACAGAGACAAGCTCTTTAAAAGTTTGACTTTTGCTTTACTTACCGTAATGTAACACACACACCTTTTTATATTCGCATCATGTTACTCAAGATAAGTATTGGTAGACACGATTTTTACATACACATATCATTGTAGGTAGAAGAGGGATGCAGGAGGCTGAAACGAAAGCTAAAACTTTAAAAGCGCGACCTCTATGTACTAGCAATAAACTTCCATAATCTTTGCAGTAAAAGTACGGTTAATGCAGTAAAAGTACGGTTATTAGCTCTTCAAAAAATGTAAAGCTATTCTGAAATTCAAATCAATAGTAAGAAACGGTTAATTCCACAAACACGTTTATTTAACATAAGGTTTCTGTATTAATGAGATATGAGTTTTCTTATAGTAAGTCTTTGCTTAGCTGTAAAATTACACACAATTCAATCAGAGTGAAGAGGAATTCACCGACTAGAAAATTCATTAGGTATGTTAATGTTATTGACTGTTATTATCTCAAGTATGTGACGATTTAACGCAAATTTTTTTAACCATATTCTTGTAAAATGAAATTAAAGTGAAAAATAGCCATTTAAAGGGTAATTTGGGATGAGGACTATCTGTATCGCAACTTAGGAAGATCTTGGAATCAAATTACAAATTTGATATTTATTTCACTTTGGCTTTTTAATTACACCCACAGATTACAAACACATAAACTCGCATAGACGAGCACGAGCGCGCGCGCACACATACATACACACACACGCTCGCGCGCACGAGAAGAGAGAGAGAGAGACACACCACGCACATACAGACGACCTTGGACCTTTTCCTAAAAAAATGTGTATAGGGGCCTCAAAATGTACCAGGTGGACCACTTCATCCGGCATTGCGGTAAGTATATAACTCTTCATGCGTTAAAAGAGTTGCAAAACGCACCGGAGTAAATCCAGTGATAGTGACGGCAGTGGCTTGAGTTAACCTTGTTCTGTTTCTAAGAGAAGCGAGCGGGAGAGGAATTCCCCAGGCTTCAACTAGCGTGTGCAGCGCGTGATAACAGACAAGAACAGTCTTAGAATATTTTCCTCTTTACTTACAAGACTTTATTTTCCAAGAGAATAAACTCATTTCTGTATATGCTGCTATTATGTAACATTGCAGATTACGTATTGTAAATTGCCGTAACAAAATCGTGCAAACATGAGCGCATATAATGTTTTAATGGCATTTCTTTGTTTCTTATTAATATTATTGTTGTATTTGATTATTTTTAGTGATTGTTATTATTCCTAGTCTTGTTACATATTGTTATTACTTTTATTGTTATTTTGTTCACATTAATTTATTATTCTTAATTATTATTACTATTATTTCTCTTACTATTATCATTATAATAATAGTTTTTGTTATTATTTTATAGTAACCATTTTTATTAGTATGTTTATTAGCATTACTATATATGTGTATCATTATTATTGTTATTGCTCGTCTTCTCTTACAGGCAGAACTAAGTTAACCAAGCCACTGCCGTCACTACCACTGGATTTACTCTGGTGCGTTCTGCAACTCTTTTAACGCACGAAGGGTTATCTACTTACCCGAATGTCGCCTGGAGTGGGCCACCTGGTGTATTTCCGGTGAAATTTGGACATCGAATTTTGGGTCGAATGCGGCACTTCCCCTGCTTTATACCTAGTAGAGAGAATAAAAATAACGGATTAGCGTACTAAATTCTGCCCATCATAAATGATAAAAAGTGTATAAATATTCCAAATTATGTATAATTAATAGCCTAAAATAACAAGTTTTAATATTGTTTCGCTATCTAGTTTTAGCACAGAAGTTTAAGTACAGATCTTGTTTACACACACGTAGGTCAGTTTTGCAAGAAAGTGCAAAAAATGCTTGTGTCCTTTTTTCAGAGGATTTAACCCATTAGTTAGACGATGTTAGAAGTTTTTGTATACTTTAAGTGGACTGAGACAGGCGAAGACAATCGCAATTTATTGCTAATCAATTACCCCTTTAGGGCAATGATTAATAGAAGGAAATTCATCAAGGAAGTGTGTAGGTAAGTGATTTGGAAGACTCGAACATGGAATTTTGGCTGCGAACCAAGAGGGTTGGCAGGACTGTGGTACAGCCGCTGTGACCCGCGACAAGACACATGTCACATTGCTATGACGAGTATTTACATCTCTCTCACAGAGCCACCGCAAAGGAAAAGAGATAGCAATCTAATTCAACTCTTTAGCTCGCTTCTATTGGGTCACAGTGAAACTGATGATGAAAAGCAAGAGAAAGGGAGAGAGATGCATTTGACGGAATTACAACAAAAGAGGACGTCAAAAGGCCAGTGCCATGTTTCACTACATGTAAAATCATTTCTCTGTTCAACGTAAATCAATGTGTCTCCTAAGAATGAACGTTCTAAGTCGAATAAAAGTCGCCTCTTTAGCATCGTTCTAGACCAGCGATGCCAAGCACTTGCGAAAGAGGAGAGGTTGGATTTACCTCCTTCCACTTTATGCATGCTGTGCCACTCAGACGTGCATTGTGTTGCAGTGGCGGTTTTGTTGTATGTACATTGCGTTTGATTTACGAAAGCACTTTTAAATCTCATGCGATAAACATGTTTATCAGTGACTTCTTTGGTACTGGTTACGTTTAAGGGTCATTCAATATTGGGCTACAACGTCGAAGTGCATAGTCTTAGAAGATACACCAAGTGATCGTCGCGTAACATATTGCGATACAGACTCCTCGTGTAGTTCAATTTGCAGAAACTCTGTTCGCAAATATATAGAACGGGTGTTCTTATACAAACTATTCTTGCAAATGCTTATTTCTCTATTACATTTTGATCGACATAAGAACTTTCAGAAAGTACTTTATTCCTAATTTTCTTAAAGGTGCAGGGTAAATATGGGAATACAGCAGGATTTAAGTGATAGTGAAATGTTTTAAGAGCTGGTTGCTATGCGATACCTTTGTAATTGCGTTCTCTTTGCAAGGCCAAGAGATAAAAAACGAATAACATATTCCTATTTGAGGAATAAGTATTGGCAAATTCAAACAAATAATACAGAAAATCTACGAAATGGTTCACTCAAAAGAAAAAAGAACTATTTAACACAAACTGTGTGTTTTTACTAGATTCACATTCTTTATTTAGTAAGGTCTTGCCTGTCTTACTGTTTACAATTTATGTAAAACTCTGTCTTCTGAGGACAGTCGCAGAAACTTCAAGGTATGATTTTGCTAATTACGTAAGCGCCTCCAAAGATACATGGTTGGAAATCGCTATTCTAGACAAACCAATAACGAAAATTAAAGTTCTAAGCCGACACGGGTAGCCGAGGTCGTTAAGATACGAACTGGTCTTCCTCAGTTCTCATAATTGGCAAATGCTGGGGAGGTACCCTTGGCCCTGGAATGTTCCCTTCCCAAATTTCCTTTCCCAATCATCATTTCATTTTACGTTTCATTCGTTTCCACCGCCTATGGTACCTACCAAATATAGTAAGAAGGGACTTCAAACAGCACTAAAAACACATATGGGCAGTGCTGGAGTTAGGCATCTGCAAATTAAGCGAACCAAGAGGACGAATCAGTAGACGGGAGTGGTAACACTTGGCGCAGACTGACGACCTTACACGATCTTGCTCCCTAAGCTATACACATAATATGTACCGAGCAAGGGTCAACAAATTTCTCATATTTTGTTCCTTTTTATTTCCTCAAATCTAATAAATGTGATTAAAATATGATATTTTGGGGATATATCTAAACATAACTAATATCTTGAATGTTTTCTAAACAGCCATAAACATCCTGTTCACTTGGGTTATATTCTGTGTATCTCATTTTAGCTGGGAAAACACGAAATACGGACAAAAATCTACTACATTACATTGCACATATTGCGCACACTGTTTATGTTTAATAATTTTTTTGATAGCGTTGGCCGGTTTAGAAATGCATACATTTTCCAAGATTTAAGAGTCATGGTTGGTAAAATGTTGGATAGATTAGGATCCTTGCTTTTTGCTTGCCTTCTTAAAAGCTCGTTTCTACGATTCCTGACTTTTCCTTCTTGATTTGTCTCCACAGGGTTTATGTAAGTAAGCACTTTTTATTTATTGCTTAATTAACTTCAGTGCAATATATAGACATGTGTACGTGAATTTGTAATGCATAAAGCCGTACTCACATCATCCCATTGTGTTATTATAATCTAGTAGGTATTCGTTTCGTGGAAATGTGGTATTCAGCTGTTGTGAGTGTGCCTCAACAATAAATCGCTTTGTCAACCAACTTATTCCCGTTGTATGCGGCTTCCTACCATTCGCCTCTTCGATGTCTTTCACGACTGTTGGCGACATGCTATAAGATGAAAACAAAGAACAGGAAAGCGAAGAGCCAGACATACATACATGTGCGAAAGAGCAGAAAATAAACGACGTGCAATAGGGAGCACTGTTTAGGCCCGTGTCCAAACACCTAAAAACTCCGTTTTCTAGTAGGGATCTGGTTGTCTCACTCGGAATCTCGTGCCGCACAGAGGGCGCTATTTCAAGCATTTGTCACGTTATTAATCACCGTGGTACACAACAATGCCCGCCCCCAACTTTCTTTGAGTGACAGCCTTACTGCCAAGAGTCGGCTGACCAAGCTTCACTCAAATTAATCTCTGCACATGCACAAGGAGCGTTTTTTTAATATAGCTAGGAGGTGTAATGTATTTGAGCGCTTCGTAAAGCACATGACTGGTGGTTATGGGATATACAAAACTTAAATAGCAAAAGTCCTAAGCACTATAGTGCGCAACATTTAAAGTTGTATTTTGATAACCCTCTACTTAGTACTAAGACATATTTTATTTTAAACATATTGCAGGAATTTTTCTATCCTAAGTGTAATTTCCAAATTGACCCTTTTTTGAATTTACAAAACAATTAGTAAATAAATATATACGCCGCTTTAACAAAAGGTTATATCGCGACCATAATTAGAAGAAAAACAATATAAATCACCCACGGTATTGATATCTTATTGAAAGATGTATTGATCATCAGTAGGTACGTGTAAAACTTTGGTCCAGAGCTGCGGAAGACCCAACGCCAGCTAAAAGTCGGCTGGAACTCTACGCTGATGGCATAAACCTGCTGCATTCGAAAATCCAGCTCGAAGATATTCTCATCGGTCCTTACTTTTGCTTCTAGAAATAACTGTCCCTCCCACGCAAGATGATAACATCTTTCTGCCCGACGACATGAAAGAAGGACTTCTTTTGACAAGTCGCCAAATATTGTGAGGGAGGTTGGCCATCGTTAAATAAACACTACGAAACAAGGACGCACTGAGCGGCAGGAGTAAACGAATCGAAACGGCCGTTCTAGCTAGACAACATAAATTGGTTTACGTTATTAGCGTCTGGAAGGTTGGCCCCACTGCGCACCAGCAAACACACAGCAAACAGTACTTCTTTTGTGTGTTTTGTTTGCTGGCCGTAAAATAACTCTCAGAACTTGATTAATTAAAAAAAAAAAAAGAAAGAAAAAAAGGAAAACACAGTTTTCATGAACAGTAAATAAAAGCTCTTAGTCTCATATGGCGTCAAGTAACCTTTCTAGGGTCTCGAAATCTGCTATGTGCATTTTTAAGAAATTTGTTAGAAAATACTATCAGAAGACCAAAACCTGATTCTAGACTTTAAAAATAAATATTATGATAGGAAATATTCTGCACAGCATAATAAAAGTACAAATAACAATGTACTGAAAAATTGAAATATATAGTGAATATCTCGAAAATGGCTAATGGCACAAAAAGTTGTTTGAAACACGAGAATTGCGTGTTTACATTTTTCTAACCTGTTTTTGTCTATTTCTTAAGGTTTACCAATTAAACAAATTATACAAAATTCCACCCAAATGAAGACCACTTCAAATGCTATTCCCAGAATTTGAACATATGCTTTATATTTACCATACATATTCTTAAATACAAATATTTTAATCGCTGCAGCTAATTTTGAGAAAATAAAAGATTTCAAATACTTTTTCATGTGAAAGGTGTTTTGAGCCGAGGTAATTTCTAGAAAACATTTATATTGCATCTGTGGAAGGTAATAAACATAAACATGTACTAAATTTGGTATTTATCCGACATTTCGGTTTTTTCCCTGAGTTCTGCTGTTCACACGCGCGCCCGCACATTTACACAAGAATAGTTTTCTAAAAGTTCCTTTTTCAGCTTAATGAGCCTCAGAATATGTATTTCTTGTAATTGAACGGAAATGGAAAGATCCATGCTTCAATTCCTGGAGTGGAATTAAATTTTTCAATATGATTCTACCTTTCCAACTCTGGGCCTTGTGAGAATGAACAACATAATCATAAACAAGATAAATCTAGTTAAGTGGTCCTTTAAAAGTCTTATGCGCCAAGCTGCCAACAGGTTAGCCACCTACAATATTTAAGGATTTAAACTCTGGATACAATCTAAGGCCAAGAATAAAAAATCCAGCAGGCCTGTGCCAATGTCTGATTAATCTTTGAGCTGGCCCATAAAATGTAATATATTACAAGTAGGCGACTTCGTAATCATCAGTAAGTTAAAATATTGCTGTACTTGTGATGGAATGGTAAGGAGATCATAAAATATTAATAGCAAAAAAAAAAAAAAAAAAAAAAAAAAAAAAAAAAAAAAAAAAAAAAAAAGCCGAGAATGATTATCAAAGAATGGCATATGTATCCATCCAGTTTGGTCTAAAATAGTTATACAAAATAACACAATTGAACAAGTCTCAAAATTTAATTTCCTCGGGTGTGAAATAATATACAGAACGGAAATGCGTAGTGAAAACAAATTAAATAAATTCAGCCACATAACAGGTACAATAAAAGGAAGCTTAAAGAATAAAGATCCCATAATCTGTCCCAATTTTAACATACGGCTTAAAACATGTATAATGATGGCACAACACGGAATATACAAACAGCAGAAGTGAAATCCTTAGAGCCATAGGTGGATACACAACACTAGACATAAAAGGGATCAAATACAACAATTAAAAGTAGAAGATTTAAACAAAACAGTAATAAAATACGGAACAAATTAAAAGCAGCTCTTATATAGAATGGAAGAAAGTAAGATTCCCAAAATAGCAAGTTACTACCAACCAGAAGGAAAAGGAAGAAAGGAGGAAAAGAGAGAAGGAACAAGACTTTGGAGCCAAAATAGTCTTACTGGCCTAAACAGTGTTGAAGAAGAAGGAATTTCACAGACTTGTTCGTGAAATATCTTGCAGTTAATTGGTGCAAGACTGACTTTTCTATGAACAGCAAATTCTCGCTTAATTATTCACTAACTTTGCATAATAAATGTGTCAAACGTAGACACGAATGCTCATACTTACGACAGCAACAGATGTATACTTTTGCTGCCAAAGCAGGAGACGTTAATTTCCAACATCGCACATATACCGGCGTACAGTATGAGTGTCACATGAGGAAGCATTACCGTAAGGAATCTTACAGGTCCACAGCAGCATAAAGCATGCGTGTATTCCTTCATCAAACTATACAATGGACGCAATATACGTACAGCTAACCCACATATTTTATACCTATAACTGGGAAACCACTCCTGATAGACACATGCAGTAAACATATGGATTGGTAAATTAATTCTTACACTAGTCTATATGTGCTTCATTGGTTAAATATTTTAAAATACAATAAAAAATTTAAGTTTAGTCATAAAAACATAATACTTTTTCACAGTGAACGTCCTGTTGAAATTCTTTGGCTTTTTTCTCTATCTTGTGACCCTTTACTGCAATTTATTTCTTGTATTCCTGGTTAATGTTATGGCTTAAACTCTTCTAAAGAGCTTCATAAAGTTTTAATTATTTTCACTGGTTAGTAAGTAAAATTAGAAACCTTTTTAAACAAAAAGGTTGAAAGCAGCGGGAGAATAAACCCAGAGGTGTCCAGCATAAAATCAGAGATAATGGGGGAAGCTTAGGATATACTTTCTTTATGACTTCAGGACATTCTCTGTATATAAGCCAACTAGGTGCATAGTACTCTAGTGGTTTGCTACCAACACATTATTACAAGGTACTAGCTGATGTAAGAGGGAACTATAATTTTTAAGGAAAAAGGGACTCAATGGAGTTTGAATGTGCATATCATATAACAGCAATTTTCTCAAAACGTTTTCCGTGAATTATGCTCACACTTCTGCTTGATATGTCCCAATGTTATTTTTCTACTTCAATTTGATATTTTATAAAAAGAATCCACACATTAGCTTCGAAAATTTGCAAGACATTTATAAATGTAACATTTAAGTTTATTTTTGTCAACAAATATTAGACTCAGAAGGCTAAAGCTTCCTTATGTTTTTCAGATGTCTCCGAGAAGTAAATTTGTGGAAAGTAATTATATGGATCACAAAAATACATACATATATATATACATATTTGTTTTAAAATACTGACAGAAATCAAATGCATGCTCTAACATAATTGTGTTTTTTTAACTTAAAAGTACTGCTGCTAAACGATTGGAGTCTTATTTTACTTTTCAAGCTTAGGTAAGTATAGGAAAAATTGAAAACCTATTCTTCATATACGTACTGAAAAAGTGTACATACAGTAATAGCATTTTAAAAATTGTTTACTCGTTTAAAAAGCCACTAAATATAGGTTTTGGTGAGCTTTACTTTGAAGCAGAACAATGAAACTCTGCACGAATAAAGGACTTTTATAATCTTAAAAATCTGTGAAAATATCAACAAATTGAAACGTTTTGGTGTAAAATTGCTGATGTATTATGATGTACATGTTCATGTACCCCATACTTTCCAGTTCCCTTAAAAGTTAAAAAATATTATTGATTATTCTAAGAGAAGAACAAATGATTTTGATTTGCTTTTGTTAATAATAAATCCCCTGTTTATGAACTATTGACAGGTACTTTCATTATATCATTACAGTGCACTCTTAATTATACAGAATCAATTTGCATAATGTAAAAGAGGCGTAATATTAATAAATGACACTGATGTTAATGGGGAGCTGGGGAACTGGTACTTTCTGAACGCAGCTTGCTCAAGCGTTGCACTGATAACTATGTTTAATAGATACAAAAAATGAAGGTCCTTCAATTTATCCCGCGATTTGCCCAGACCTGCGTTAATGAATTAAGGGATGACCAAACAATTTTTACATGAAAGCATTAAATATAGTAGTAATAAAAGAGGCTCTGTCACAGAAAACGAAGAAGCATAAGACAGGGTTGTCCTCTTCACCCAACATCCAGTCTAAATCTATTTGGAGATTTTCGTAAGAAAAGCATTTCAAGAACACGGACAAAAGTATAGTAGAAGAAAAAAGAAGAAATGCACATGTTTTCTTACGGTGTGGTATTGGTAACAGAAGCAGTAAACATATTAGAGAACGTGGTACTAGAGCTAAAGGACTGCAATGGAATACAAGAATTGCAGAAAGCATTACGACTATAGTTCCCAGAAGAAATCAAACAAAATACGTATGAAGTAATAGAGCCAGTTGACAGCTTTAGATTTACTGAGAACAACATAAACAGAAATATAGCTCTTGATATAAATAGAATCATCTTGAAGAAGGAACAAAGGAAGAGATTAGTAAGTCTCTTCTGTGGAATGGACACTGCAAAATACACAATGTTCCGCAATCACTGTCCTCTTGGCTCGAACAGGCAACCCAAATTACATTAGTGAGGACAAAACAGTATTACTGTTTTGTTATCACATTACATAGGGTTACTTGCTTCTCTTTCAGTGATTTTATTTAAGTGTTGTGGTATGAATAACACCGTCACCGTACATATTTTGTGTACTAATTATTAGCTTTGAATGTTATACACACTGTTTATGTATTAACGGTGTACTCCATATAGTATTAGAAGGTTTATAATGTCAATAGTAGTGTAATCTCTCGTAACAACTCTGTACATCAATAATAATAATAATAATAATAATAATAATAATAATAATAATAATAATAATAATAATAATAATAATAATAATAATAATAATAATAATAATAATAATAATAATAATAATAATAATAATAATAATAATAATAATAATAATAATAATAATAATAATAATAATAATAATAAATATAAATAATATGACTGGAGTTCTAGGTTTTGCAGCGGAGATCAACGCACGTAGTTTTGAAGCAAAAGTGTAGCGGAACAATGAATTTTCTCTAAATTTTCATTTCATAGCGGATCAAAGGTAAATAACATTTACAAAATAATGTAAAATGTGAGTTGTGCATTTTCCTTCGGTTAGTCTTCACTTAACCTTGTCGAGGGATGCCGGGACCAAATCTTTTGCAAATGTTGCAAATTAGCAGATGGATTTGTTAGTTATGTATTAATCTGCAGTTCAGAATTGATTTTAATTTCAAAGAGTCATACCTTCATAAATAAACTTAAAAGTTAGCTGGAATTTGTTAAAAGTTTATTCTACCACTACTTAACCTCTAATCGCTTGCATAACCTCTAATTCCGTATGTTACTTTATTTTTCAGATGTCGGATTATTCAGATATCTCAACAGATGACGAGTATATCGAACGACATCGTGCTCCTCGTACTTTTCAGGAGAGAGGCAATCCTCTGAGGGATTTGAGCGACCGGAATTTCAAACTCCGGTACCGGTTGGACAAAGGCTCGGTGGAAAATTTGGAACGGGGATTGCGGGACTCCCTTCTTCGACCAACAAGAGGGAACACCTTTGTCGCCAATGCTAATGATCCTGTTAATTTTAAAGTTCTTTGCCACAGGAACCTTCCAAATTGTCACTGGTGATTTAGTTAAGGTGGATGTTGCAACAGCTTGCCGCGCGATTCACCGCGTATCCAGTTTAATTGCTGGACTTAAACCGCAATTTATTAAAATGCCCAATACAGCAAATGAGGCAAGACGCAATAAACGTGACTTTTATAATGCAAGTCACTTTTCTAGGGTCTTGGGTGCTATAGATTGCTCCCATATACCCATAACCTCTCCTCGAGGCAATACACCGAAATTTATAGAAATAGACATGGCTGGTTTTCTTTAAACACACAGGTGATCTGTGACGCAAAGCTCAGAGGTTTAATATTTATCGTCGCAAGATGGCAATTGCCTTCTTCGTTCTTTTTTTTTTTTTTTTTTTTTTTTTTTTTTTTTTAAAGTTTTAATAGCATGGTTTTATCGATTTCCACGTACGGCTGGGTCTGTTAGTAATTCTGGAATTACAACCTATTGTAATCTCCTTCCATGCAGCTTCTTTCTGCGACACGGAAAGTGCGTGTTTTTTTTAAATTTTTTAAACAATATGCTTGTAGCTTTCGATTATAATATCCACCAACATATTTTTCTCCTCGCGAGTAAAATTTGCAGATCTCTCCACTTTCTTAATATCAGCCATTTTCTTATCGTGTTGCACCCTGTCTAATGCATCCGAAGCTGAAAAACAAATGAGTGCTGCTGCCTGGAAGCAGCCATTTTCAGCTGTTTTACGACGTTGGCAAACGTTGTTTTAGTACCTAAGTTCAAAATTGACCTGAGACACTATAACCTTAGATTCGCTTTATCAATGCGATTTAGACTCTGATCACAGTTCACCTTTTGACCGTGAATCAATTTGATCGGTGGTCAACGATAATTATACAATCGGGCCTTACAAAATCAAATTAGCGTAAATAAAATAATTTGAGCTTTGGAAGGTAATTTGACAGTGGCTTCTTGGAAAAGTCTTATCTAAGCTTTGCTGTACATGTTGAAAGGTTAACCTTCGTTAACTCCGTCTTTAACTATAACCGGTGCACAAACTGATGAAAATAATAAGTAAACACCTACTCTTGATTTGCTTCCCGGGAATGTAAAGTGGTTGAGATAAGAATAATTGAAATATATAAGAGATAGCATAGGGAAGTCATACAACGCTCCACAATTTAAACACAGCAGATGGCGGAGTAAGATATTGCTGAAAGAAACTATGAGCACAATAGTGCGATTGATTAATGAATATATTGTACTGATTAGTAAATAAGACAGTGCTCTAGAAGATTACTGTAGTTTCTCGAGTAGTAATTTTATGCATGAACCATTTTATACGCAGATGGTTTTAATGTTTTAACCGTATATTATTCTCTTTGTGAGAGATGTGGTCCCCAAGAACGCAGTCGCCAGTGCTTTGTTTTCTTACAAAGGAAAGATGGGAACCAGATGCTGGCTAGCCTTCTGGATTGTAATAAGCAGCAGCACCAGCCAGTAGTGGAGAGACCAGTTCTTCTCGTGGGCCAGGGATATAATGGGGCACCGGGAAAATGAGCAGTTTCAACCTTAAAGTCGTAAAAATCTTTAATGACATTCATTGCGTTGCGGATTTATTTCGTAGCGTTGTGTTTTCTTCTTCGTCTCTACTCCTCCTCCGCCATCTCTTCTCTACGCAGCAAAGGCAGGAAAAAATTGTGCCTTTGAGATGAGACGTTAGCGTACAGGGTGATACAAAAGCTCGGTTACAAAGCAGTTCTCTCTGAGCTCTTGGTTATTTAATAGGAATAAAAAAGGCAAGAGAACTGAACTAAAGAATTCCAACTTATAACTGAAATTTAAAAGCGTCGAATCTCAATATAAAACGATAAAATTTTTACGTGCTACATTTGGAGATTTTCTGCTAAATTGTATGACAATAGCAATATTATAATTACCCATTTAGTGAGATCAACATACCAAATAGTAAATCGGAAAGGCAATTTCGGAATCCGGATAATGGTACCCATTTTACAACGATAAGTGCACCCAAAAGCACAAAAATGGAACATATGGTCATTTTACTTTTGTTACTTACATATATTTATTTCACTGTCATCTATGGAACGTCGGAAATGCATTATATTTTCGAAAACTCAAGCTAATGTAAGTTATTTTTTCCTCCCCGGCAATGAGACACAGATGCAGATACCTATACATAAATACATACAAAATGTATTACTACATTCAACTTCCCTCATTTGAAAGCTGCTTTCCCATACTGTTATAGACCTCTCAAAGTAATTAAATAATATGCAATATAGAGCAATACAAATTAAAACTACGTCTAGTAAAATTATTCTTAAGATTTCTAAATACTGAAGCAATTGTAGATTACTAGAAAATAAGCATAACCAAGCCAGAGAGGACCTAATTTTCACTATTCTGTTAATAATCAAACAGTTAATTATTATGAAATAAGATACAGTATATGCCTATAGAACGGTCAGACTAAGCTTCGACCGGAAGAGCCAGGAAGTGGTACATAGCGTGGTAATTTCTGCTCTTTTGTTGTCCCTGTATGCTCATGGGTTAATTCCTCAGCTTCACAGAGACCTTAGACGGCGTTTCAGCGCAGTAGTAGTTAACGCACATGTATGCGCTACACTTACAGTCAACACAACGGAGATTATAGGTACAGAAATGAAGTGTACTATTATTACTTCTACCGTTTGCGAAACTATCCTCGTGGTTGTAATAATTGAATTGAACTGATTGTTTCTAAAAGGAAAAATATTGTGATAAAGTGACGAACTCAGTCCAGTTACTTTGCTATCACTTTATTTTCCTTCTAAACTTTTGCACAAGAACACAATTATCCTCTAATGACGTAACACAGTCTACAGTGTTTCGTGACATTACAACTCCCAACCGTTTTCTTCTTGTAGCCTTGACTCACTCCTTTCCCTGTCTCTCCTCTCTTTCTCTGACTCTCAAGCACTAACTCCGACGATACAGTCACCTAATACTCGCTGAAACTTCTTCACTTCGACTCGACGTATCTCTCACAGCTGTCTCGCACTCACTGACACACTGACCGACTCCAAAACTACAAAATTCCACGCTTTCCACAAGCTTTTATACCAGCGATGACGCAGCCAGATCTTTCTCGAAATGTTCCTTTTGTTGAACTTGGCCGATAGCTAGAAAATTTACAAAGTTTCGGGCAAATCCTTTGTTATCGCACCCGTTGTTTGCTTTGCCGAGTGGTGTGGGAGCTTGACCTTGAGCGCCTTTGTGCACCCTAGTCACGTGATGTTCAGTGGGTGCCGTTGTCACAATACAGTACACATGCAGCGACATGACCCTCCAATCACTATACCAGTGACCAGTAGGTCCTTGTGTCAGGTCGGGCCAAAACATAAACAGACGCCCAGTGGTTTGAAGCATATGATCAAATTATCTGAAAATTGTATTAAATATGTATAATATAGAATTTCAGTGTATTGCCTTTGGGGATCATTCTGTAACGTAAATATTTCAGCTTAAGTTACTTGTAAGAGCACTTGGAGAGCTATCAGGAATTTTATGCCATCGTTGACGCAGGAAGTGTGATTTTCTTTGTGCTGGCTTTACTGAGCAATATTTTGATAACAGAATTGCAATTACAAACTCATCTTCGTCAGGCTTCAACATTTCATGAACCAACCACTCACAATAGAGAGGCGTAATGAATGAAGTAGTTCAGCGAAATGAACTGGCACGATCCATCACTATGTTCAAAGAACGTGTGGATATTTAAACATTACCCATAGGATTATAAGCACGTGAGTATGTTTTTATAACAAAATATAAGAAATGACATAGTGTAGTGTAACTTAATCTTTGTTGTTCTTTTTCTTCTTCACAGATTCATTGCAACCGCATATATATCCATCTCCAAGGTGTGTTTCAAATACTGAATAAAGTTTGTAAATAAATAAGGAGTAAAATAAATAAAACGTGTCCTTTCATGGACAGTAGCATGTCTATCTGTATAATCTGCGGATTTAGCCTGACTTATCCGTGTATTTTTCTGCGGTATACTCTTATCCAGGGAAAATAAATCTGGAGTAACTCTAAGCTCATAAAACTCCTGGCTCATTTGAGTAATTTCATGCATTTAGTCTCCGATATCCGTATGCCCAGAGAAAGGACGTTAGGCTCACAGTAAACAATAAATACGTCATAATATAAAGTTAACCTGTACCTATAATATAAGTGTGTAGTATAACCAACAAGGAAATACTTCTGAAATCTTTGTAAATAAATGGAAAGTAATGTTTTTTTGCACAAACACTTTGCAAGATCATGATGACGATGATGGTGATAACAACAACAACAACAACAATAATAATAATAATAATAATAATAATAATAATAATAATAATAATAATATAACACTAATAATAATATAACACTAATAATAATAATATAACACTAATAATAATATAACAATAATAATAATAATAATAATAATAATAATAATAATAATAATAATAATAATAATAATAATAATAATAATAATAATAATAATAATAATAATAATAATAATAATAATAATAATAATAATAATAATAATAATAATAATAATAATAATAATAATAATAATAATAATAATAATAATAATAATAATAATAATAATAATAATAATAATAATATAATAATAACAACAATAACAACAACAATTACAACCACACTGTCGGAGACCGCAAGGCAACCTCGTCCAAGGTGTAAAACCTTTTTTGGGTTGTTAAACATAAATTCGCTCTTGCGAGCAGGAAAATTACATGAATTAAAGGAAAATTTGAATTAACAAAACATTCAAATATTGGCACACTAAGAAACGAGATTAACAGATGAAAATGCAATGGATTTTGGAAACCATAGCCTTTTGAAAAGTAAAACAGAGAAACGAATGCTTAAAAATACACAGCATTTGGGAGCTGCTTTCGCAATACATAAGGGTGTATAAAACTCAGTAATAAACGTGAATCCCATAAATAATAGACTGGTGACAATTACAATAAAGTGTGCAAATCAGAAATGTCAGTTCCTTTGCAGAAAAGGAGAAACATCCTTGGTGAAATGAGGAACGTGAAAAAGTAACCGCATCAAGATATCGAGCATACATCAA
>CM060964.1:261488674-261711174 GCA_030765045.1 Tenodera sinensis | reverse complement strand
ATAAGGGAATACAGTAGGCATAAGCGGTAATCAAATATTTTAAGAACCGGTCGCAATGTGATGGCTTTCAAATTCCGTTATCCTTACAAGGCCGTGAGGAAAAAACGAAAAGCAATTTTGCAGTTTAAAAATAATATAAAGTATGTTACAACCCAAACCTATAATAAAGAATGACAACGCCCAAATTCTTTATTTGACATAAATTGTGTCAGGAATTTACATATTTTGTGAACAGTTTTTGCCTCTCCCTTAAGGTTTACAAGTTCCCTCAGTTCATTAAGAGTGAAGACCACTCCTCAGGATATTCCCATAGATTTTAACATGTATCTTTTATTTGCCTGCAATTGTCTTAAACTTTCGGTGTTTTAATCAAAATCGTTACAGCCATTTTTGAGAAAATCAAAATCAATTATTTTTTTGGGGTAAGGAGGTTTTATTGAAAATATACATGACATATCTTTAACGGACTTTGGAATTAAATACCAAGTTTGGTATTTAATCAACTTTCCGTGGATACCACATACAGACAGTGTAACACAACGACCTGGTTTTAAAAGATATTCTTTATTCAGGAGACCTCAAAACTTTTATTTCTACAGAAATCTCAGTATAGAATTTTTGAGTGAAATGCAATGTTTCCTCTGTTGCTATAGGTAAGCAGTAGAGAAAGTAAAAGTAATACAGATAAAAGAAAATTGACAAAAATACCCTGTCCAATGCCACTTGATAAACTGACAAAAGCAACTTTGAATTTATAGAGCACATCTTTATATCAGGACGCAGAACTCAGAACAGATATGGTCCTCCAGTGGGCAATGATAATGATTATTTAAATGATAACAATAAACAAAAACATAAATGTTTCCATATATGTATTCGTTTTTTGTTTCCTTGACAGTAGCCGGAAAAATAAAGCAAACAATTTATCTAGAATTTGAACCAGAGTTAATGCCTTTTGTAATATTAACTGTAAATTTCTATTATAAAATCTTCCAAATTATGCAGCATTGGATAGTTCATATCCTGTGCAGTAGGCAAAATACTTATTGGTTACTCATTCCAATTTGACTACTTGATATTCGTGCTACAGTACAATAGACCTTTCACTAGACATAACATTAAAAAAATCCATTAAACAGCCAAATGTCTTAGAAACGGCTTGTTAAGCAGGTATGTTATTGAGATAAGTAATTATCTTTTAATATATATTTATAAAATTGAAATTTTATTTCTACAAGGAAAATATGACGTTTTATCTTAAAGTACGTATCCATGTAAATTAAATGTGGGATGTAAATATTCATTAGAAAAGTAACTAATTATTAATTAATTAAAGTTAATTCGTTATAAGTATATTCTGTGCTTCAATTAAAAGACTAATTATTGCGCTCCCATTGCATAGTCAAAATACTGCAGCATTTCAAAATTCTTTCCAAGTCTATGTGTTTATCTGAAGCCAGGTGCCTAAATATCCTATATTTGCACCATAACCCTCTTTTTCAGCGTACTGTCCTGCAAAATACCTACCTTTTGTTCTGTGGAGTAATCTGTTGTGGTAACTGTTATCGTCAATTTGGAGGGCTGTGAAGAGAGAACATTTTGTCCAGCGCAACATCGGAAAACATTCATCCCAAACATTCATTGTTTATAATTAACAAGTAATTCTATTTGTATCTGTGTTTATAGATTACGGGACACGTGGAAAGTTTTAAATGGCACTAATCTCCACATCCGTAAGTATCTTTATATCCACCAGTTCATGTCTTAATACTTATTAACAACCCAGAAAAGAACAAAGTTTTTATCTGCTTTCAAAATACACATGACATGTACGCTTCACGAGAGTGTAATGTCTTTATGCTGGCCTACTGATCCCAAGGTCACGGGTTCAAATCCGGCCCAGACCGATGGTTTTTAAGTGTGTTTAAAAACGACAGTTCCATGTCAGTAGATTTACTGGCATGCAAAAGAATTCCTGCGGGGCAAAATTCCGGCAGACCGACGACGCTGATATGATCCTGTGACAGCGTCGTTAAACAACAAAATAATTAATTTAAATTGCCCATTCTTGCTATGTACGGCACCACAGGTGGCGAACACTAAAGTTACGCGAAATGAAATTATTATTGGGAAAAAGAAAAGTTCTAGGTATAGGGCACCTTTCCGACATCTGCCAGAACTGAAAAAATAACGTGGGAAAGGCGTACAAACGGTAGACACAGGTAGAGATAGACGTCCCACAGACCTCTCGCACAAGTTAGCCCTTAACGACCTTGGATAGTCGTATCGTCGGTGCATGAGAGGTTGAGAGAGCCAACGATAAGGAAGGAGCGAACGGGAGATGAAGAGAGGAAAGTTGAGTGACAGAATGAGAGAGAGAGACAGAGAGAGGTAGACAGAGAGAGAGGGTGGGTGCAAAGAGAGTTGATGTGAACAATACCAGCGAAGTTGTGGATTCTACTAGTAATTTGGAGATTGCATGCTTCAAGATCGTCTACTCGGACGGTCGTGTTTACTTAAATTCCGCGAATTAAACTTTGACAAAAAAGTGAGGAACATTACATTACTGAGCAAAGTTTATTTAATAACAAATGCATTTTAAAATATAGACTGTTCTTTGCTGAATGTGGTAACAACGTTTGGAATCACCCTGTTTCTCCAGTCTCCAGTCTGTTTCTGTGTGCGAACCTAACTTGACAAAAGAACTAGTCTGCGTCATATATAAGCTACGTAAAGATTTTATGGTTGGGCGTAGCCAATGTTGAGGAAGCAGCAGCCATTTTCAGCAAGTCAGCGAAGCTACTAAGGCAGCTTGTCATATCACTGCGAGAATAGGCCGTCTCTATTGTATTGAACTTGCCCTGCTGTCAAGAAGGCTTTGTTCAGATGCAACAGTAACATCTGGCTTTAACTTTGCATCTTTTGATCGTAAAATCACAATTCATTGTCTTCATCTCTGCTAGTGGCATCATTAACGGTGTAGTCAAGTCAAAATAAAAGGGGGATTCTCAGTAATCGCAGCTGAAGTAAATCTCTTTACGAGGACTGTTCAATATCAAAATTAAACGTCAAGTTAGTTTTAAAAACAGGAAGTCTTTACATAGCATGGTTTTTGATATAGTATAATCCCTCGTCATTACCCACTACTTTAAATATATCTCTTTTACTACAAGGGAGAGTTATGCCCCTTCATGAATATTGTACCCACCGTCAAAATAAATAAAAATTAAGATCTTTGACTTCGGACTCACTGAAAATCACATTTTGTTGTGGGATTATTCTCCATAGCGCTAGAGAAACAGTGATTAAAGAATCAGGCTTGTAAAAATCTAGGCATCATTTAAATAAATTTAAGGTCCAAGGCTGCAGATTGCGTTTCTCCTTCAATTTTTTTTCTAATTGGTGTTTAACGCCCATTCTTAGTACATATGGCACCACAGATAATGACACAGTGGATACATGAAATGGAGTGATAACTACGAAAGTAAATAGGGTACGGGAGGTTCCAGCTTAAGTAAGGACTGGAAAGTAATGTCTCATACCTGGTAGAAGCTGGTGCCATAGAGAAAATAAATAAATTCAACTATATAACAGGCACGTTAAAAATATTAAAAATTAAAGCCCGTAAAGACTCCATAGCTAAATCTATGGCAGTACCAATTCTGAGGTATTGTTCAGAAACATGACATTGACAAAAAGACATAGTACAAGAATACAGACAGAATAAGTAGTAATAGCTGGGTATACTAAACAGGATAAAAAACGCAGCCAAAATATCAGGAAAACATTAAAAGTACAAGAAATATATCATATTATTCATTAAAATAGAAATCAACGCGAAAAGCATGTTCGAAGGGTTAATAATAACAGAATTTCTAAATTAACCATAAATTATAAACCCAAAAGGCACAAAAAACCAAGGAAGACCGAAGAGAAGATGGGCAGACCAAATTGGAGCCGGAACGGATTGAAAAATCTAAAAAAGCAGAAGAAGAGGAAGAAGAAGAGGAAGAAGAAGAAAAAGAAGAAGAAAAAGAAGAAGAAGAAGAAGACTGAGGAAATCCTTTTTGTGGTCTATTTCTGCAAGTTAAAATAGACCCATAACACACCCGCTAAATACAAGCTTCTTAACCGTTTAATGTCCAACGTTCTTTTGTGCTTTTGTTACTTTTCCAAATAATGTTGTATTTCAAAATTTGAGGCTAAATGTGTACTTTATATTTCTATAACAGCAGCATTAGCAGTCATGGAGTCGGCTGAGTGATACTCTTTGAATTTAGCAGTCAATACGTTTCCCAAGGTTTCATAAAACATAACAAGATTCTCATTATTGCTCTATTTTTAGCATTCGGGTATTCTTATATGGTTTTATGATTTATATTCATTTTAATTGGAAGTGCAAGAGTATGTCTGGTATGCAGTAGCAACTATTCATCCCTAAAGCAATGGACGTGTTCAATAGGCATTATGATTTGGATGTCCCTTTTTGGGAATGTTGGGCTGATAGAGAAACCAAATTCTTTTATGGCATAACTGTCTTAGGTAATGTACATATAGGTATAAGAAACATACTTTGGTGCATCCTGTAGTAGTCTATGTGCTTACTTTGCTTTGAAAACAGGTCGCTTTTATATGAAAGAGACTTTTATGAGTCTTTTCAACTTTTCGACACTTATAAGGTCGCATTTTCTCCTTAAACATAACATTGCCTTGAAAACTGATCACACTCGTGAATTGTGTTGGAAAGGTTCTACTAGAATCTCAGAGTCCAGTTTCGGAAGCAGTTCAATGTTAGTAGTATGCTATATATATATATATATATATATATATATATATATATATATATATATATATATGCATACTACTATATGATATATATATATATATATATATATATATATATATATATATATATATATATATATATGACTTGTGTCCCACGCTGCCGGTTCACCGCCCGTCGGTGTTTAACTGGCATGCACGTGCGGACGTCCTGCCGGTGGCCCTCTAAGAAGATCAGGAGTCGCCGGTAGCACAGGGGATACCGGAAGCGACTATATATATATATATATATATATATATATATATATATATATATATATATATATGATATATATCAATACATTTATCTCGCAAAATAACTTTGGAAGAAAGTAAATGCTAAATGGATGATAGCATATGGGCTGAAACTGCCCAACTGGCTCATATTTACTAAGTGTTTAGAAGTTCAGTTTCAGATGACATCCGCAATATAGACTTACATCTACAAGTACCTTAAGCCCCTAACTTCATAGTTAACCATTATTAGATTAGTGTTGCCAACATATTTTTCAAGATACGGTCTTTATGAATCTTTTGAATACGCTACTACTACTGATTGTTATCTTTTTGCATGTTTCCTATTGGATTATCAAAATGCACCACGCGTTCCATTTGTAGCCGGGCCATCGATCGCGTATATGCGTAGCTGACATTCACTACACTGATCTCGGTATTTTTTCGCACGTTTATCAGCTGTGTTATAGCGTGTTTTTATGCATGCAAAAACCAAATTATTTAGACAGATGTGTTGACAATTTCAAGAACAATTTCGTGGTATTCCACTTCCAGATAGGGAACCTATAGATGTTTGGTTAGTAAGTTTAGTACAACGAGATCGGTAAAGGTTAAACCTAGAACTGAAAAAGACATGTTCTAAAGGAGAAAACAAATTGAGGAAATTGTTGCATCATTCGAACGTTCTTGAAATACGTGTCTTAAGACGCACTGCACAGAAAGATGTTTAAGAAATCTCTCTTCATAGAGCTGCTAAAATTGAAACCCTTCTGAGTGAGTATTGTTCATGAATTATAACCTCGGTAATACTCGTATAAGGAACGTTCTTAATGTAAATCTACCAACACAAATTGGAAGGCACATTTCACAAGTTATAATTTTTCTTCAGTTGTGCTTAGTCAATGTCCATTTTTCTGACTCATATAACAAAAAGGGAACTGCATCCGTTTTTATAGAATTTTAATTAAATTTCCTTTGTAGTTTGCTGGCTTAAATTTCTCCAAATTACACCACAAATTTCTAAGAGCTCCCCTACCAGTTTTATTTGTTTATATTTTGCGTATGTGAAACAGTACATATATTCTAAGTATTTAAATTGAATCACCTTTTCTATAATGCAAGGTGATTCGAAGGACAAACAACACACTCCTAATAAAAAAATCTGATGTGTTGCGTTCACATAACTTTTCCTACTCTTGTACTAGCCATTCTTACAAACTCATATTCCTATATCTTTTTCGTCTTGATTGAGATAAACGTTTGCAGAAATTATCTTATTGCTTATTTCCTTGTAGGTGCACGGGTAATATGGAATTACAGTAGGCTTTGAGCGACAGTCAAATCTTTTAAGCAATATCTCCGAAAGGGTTGACTCTAAAAACAATTAGACATAAATTGTTTGTTTTAGCAACATCTACATTGTTTGTATAGTAAGGTTTACCAGTTATGCAAAAGTCATCAAGAGTAAACAGGACTACATGGGCTATAGGCAGAAAATTGAAAATACACATTTCATTTGTCATAAAAATAACTCAAACACATGACATTTTAATCAAAATCATTAGAGGCATTTTCGACAAAATCAGAGATTTCAAAAAATTTTCCACGTGGTGAAGGAATTTTCTTCAAAATGTTTCACATCCTTAAAATATATTAAACTTAAGTACCAACATTGGTTTTTAACCGACTTTTGGTTTTTGAGTTATGCAGTCCACAGACTGACAGACACACAGACTGACAGTCACATTCGAGCACGCGCGCGCGCGCACGCCCCCACACACAGACACACACACAAAAGTTTTTCTAAAAATGCTCTTTTTGGATTCAAGGGACCTCGAAACATATATTTCCAGTGAAATATCGACATCGATTTTTTGGGTGCACTACAATATTGCTTCTACTTACTATATGTAGTAGAGCTAGTAAAAAGGTCATCACAAAGGAAAAGAAACCAAACTTAATCGTTGGATACATATATTCGAGTGCAATTAGACACGCTAATGCTTTTTGATTCTTGTAGTGGTTTTCTATTTTTAATGTTGGCATAGTCTGCTTGTCCTCTAGGTTTCAATTCAAGTCCAACAAAAACGCATTAGTCTATGAACAAAGGTCAGACCTAGATGAGCGGCGAAAAGGGAAGATGCACAGGGATATTTCACCTGAATGGCTGGAAGGCAAGCTTCTTCACGACTGTCTACAGCAGCTCCTGGATGTGTCTGTCTAGTATGACTTCAACTCAGAAGTCTGGCACTTAAAGTATAACCAATTAACAAAGATCGCTTTCAAATTCAGGATCGAAGGAAAACGGGAAATAAGATCAACATTATTTGGAGTGCTAGAATCGGTTAAGGGGAGAGGAGCTGGGCTTGGTAGAATCGGTTTTTCTATTTCCTTACCAACATAAACCCTGAGCATTATATTGGCATAATGCTATGATTCGACCTACGTTATTAGCAGTGAATGAGTTATGGGAAAGACGATAGCATTCTGATAAGTAAAATGACACTTCTAGCATTAGAAAGATCTATTAATCTTCATGTTTTATACATATTGAACAGCAATTTATCAAGATTGAGGAGGAAATGTGATCTTTTTGCACGATCCTGTGGTTTCTACGTCACAACATTTACACAAAAATAGATTTAGAATTCCAACATCTGAATTCGATTCCAAAGAAATCCATATCTATCAACATCAATTTTGTAGATGTAATAACCTACAATATACGCCAGGGCGGGAAGGAAATTATACTTAAAGCCTTAATTAACATATTATGTTTAATAATCTGTAATAACACATTACAGTGAATTACAAACTTTGGGAAAAAATGTTATTTTAAACTTTATTTAAAAGTTATTAATTGCAATTAAAGTTGAATCAACATTTCACACGATACTCTAGGTTCTTTAGAGAATAAAGGCTGGTTCACAACCAATGACAACGGGAATCAGAACCATAATTATAAACTTGAAATAGGTATATATATGTATGTATTCCAATTCACAACAACCAACGGCAAGCCTTCGCGGGCTCAGGCAATGACAGGCAAAACTTTGGCAACATGCAACTCTGGTGTTCCCGTTGCCAGCCACGGTACATCAGATCCATCAAGTGCATCTGAAAGACTTCTTCTTCTTCTTCTTCTTCTTCTTCTTCTTCTTCTTCTTCTTCTTCTTCTTCTTCTTCTTCTTCTGCTTCTTCTTCTTCTTCTTCTTCTTCTTCTTCTTCTTCTTCTTCTTTTTCTTCCTTCAAGGTAGAAATTCTTTAAGGCAGCCTTGACGTAAATGGCCGCTAGAGCTCTCGGTAGCCGCGATTCTGGAAAAATCAAATCGGAAAGATTTATATAACGATAAAGAACAACAAATAATTAGGACGCTAAAGGTCTGACGCTCCCTGTTTTCTCGCAATCGGAACTTCGTAATAGCTTCGCGATTAATCCTCCACTTTATCGAAATTTGGCGTTGGATAACCTGCTTTTATGTAGGATGAATTGAAGAGCAGATTTTTGTCATTGGTCAAAAGAAATAAATGGCATCCCTATATGCAATTTACACTATCAATCCCCTGTTGTGAAGCAAAATGTTGGTACCATTCCCGTTGTCGTTGTCGTTGCCGTTGCCGGGTGGTTGTGAACCAGTCTTAATGAAGCGCACCTAATGTTTCACGCCTGTTCGTTATCTGCACCTTCATAATCTAAGCATCCATCTTCAAAGTCTTGCCAAAATGTTGAATGTTAACATCAAGTATATTATTATTTTAAACCAACCCACTTCGGGTCACTGCATCGAGTAATTGACCCAAGACCCCATTTAATAGAAGCTTATTAAGCTGTCGTAATGGTTAAAGCTGTTCACTTGGCAGCGCTGCGTTAACGGAAATCCGAGGTGACGATGGGTGGGTTACTTAGAAATTGTTTTTGTTATTAACAATTCATTTGAAGAAATAAAGCACACGATCTGTAAAAGAAAAAAGAAGAAGAAGAAGAAAAAAAAAAAAAGGAAAAAAGAAAGAAAGAAAAGGAAAAAAAAAAAAGAAAAAAAATCCAATGAATTTGTGTGAAATGCATGACAGAATGTAGGAAATAGAAAAGGCGAGACGATGCCCATATCGCTTGTGAAAATACTGCGTCAGGCTATGAAGCCTCAGCAACAAGTTTGCGCGACAAACATCCCGGCTAACAAGGATTAAACGATTACCTGTAACTCAGTGAGACGTTTCTCTAAGTTTGTGTTGACACAAGATACATATTCAAGAGATGCGCCCTAACAAGACTGCCTGTCTTCGACTTAACGACGAAAGGTTCTCTGTCTGTCAAGGGAGTGGATCTGTCATACTAAGCGCTTGAAAAGCGAGAAAGGATCAAATTGGAAGAAATTAATCTGCTAGAAATTTGCTACAAATCATGGTCGTCGTCGCTGTCGACATCATCATTATCATCGTCATCGTCGTGGTCATCATCATCATCATGATCATGATCATCATGATCATGATCATCATCAGCAGCAGCATCATCATCGTCATCATTATCAGAAGCAGCTCCATCATCATCATCGTCGTCGTCGTCGTCATCATCATAGTCATCATCACCATCAGTAGCATCATCATCGTCATCATTATCAGCAGCAGCTCCATCATCATCGTCATCATCATCATCATCAGCATCATCATCATCGTCATCGTCGTCATCATCATCAGTAGCATCATCATCGTCATCATTATCAGCAGCAGCTCCATCATCATCGTCATCATCATCATCAGTAGCATCATCATCATTATCAGCAGCAGCTCCATCATCATCGTCATCATCATCATCAGTAGCATCATCATCATTATCAGCAGCAGCTCCATCATCATCGTCATCATCATCAGTAGCATCATCATCGTCATCATTATCATCATCATCAGTAGCATCATCATCATCATCATTATCAGTAGCATCATCATCATTATCAGCAGCAGCTCCATCATCATCATCATCAGTAGCATCATCATCGTCATCATCATCAGTAGCATCATCATCATTATCAGCAGCAGCTCCATCATCATCGTCATCATCATCAGTAGCATCATCATCGTCATCATTATCATCATCATCAGTAGCATCATTATCATCATTATCATCATCAGTAGCATCATCATCATTATCATCATCAGTAGCATCATCATCGTCATCATTATCATCATCAACAGTAGCATCATCATCATTATCAGCAGCAGCAGTTCCATCATCATCATCATCAGTAGCATCATCATCGTCATCATTATCATCATCATCAGTAGCATCATCATCGTCATCATTATCAGCAGCAGCTCCATCATCATCAGCAGCGGTAGCTCCATCATCATCAGCAGTGGTAGCTCCATCATCATCATCATCATCATCATCAGTATCATCATCATCATCAATGATCAGCAGTAGCGCCGTCATCAGCAGTAGCCTTTGATTAAATTAACATATGTTTAAGATGTTGTGACGCAGGCCAGCGACAGCGGCAATACAGCAAAGGCTCGGGGCCGGGCTGCCTCACACCACCTGCGGTATGTGCATCAAGGATGCTCAAGGTCACGATTGTTTGTGAACACGTGACAACTATCAGATCGGCAACACAGGGTAACAATTCCGAGATTATTCGCGAAGTGTCCGGGACCTACGTATTTGTAGAAGTTTCTGAAAAGGTGAAGTTCGAGAAACGTCCATGTTACGTCGTCCTCCCTGTATAAGGGGGCGAGGCGACGAGAGGAGTGACTTAGTAGTTAGTTACAGTTGGAGGTAGTTTTTAGTTTTAGTGTCTGTGTTTGTCAGCTGCGTGTGCACGGTCACGTCGAAAGGAAGATAGCGAACCAATTAATGAGTACTAAGTGACCGTATCGCCACAGAACTGAAAGACAAAAAAGTGGGCGTTAAGGTTATCAGAAGACGACAGCTGTGGGTGGTAATATAACAAAGGACTATAGACTGTGACGTCAATAAAAGAGAACTGTGTATTTTTGCAAAGGTTTTTGGAGTATAAAGTGACCGAAAAGTAATTACACTGACGTCAGAAGTGGAATTTGTCCAACTGGCATTTTGTTACAATATATTCATGACGATAGCAATGTATATATAGCCTCTGAAGTCCTCTTCATGCTCACTGCATAATTGCTAACCGTAAAGCACAGAGAAAATCTTACTATACAAAACGAAATGCAGATCTCGTTAAAACATTTGCTTTATGTGTAAATGGGGGTAACCATTCCGAGATATTCTGTGTTATTGGTTTGCATTTTCCAATACTTACACTTTTCTTAAGTGGGGGGTCGTTATTCTTTTTTTCTCTTCTGGCCGTCAAAGAGAACGGAATTTTCAAAGCCATCACATACCGACCAGCTCTTGACAGATGTGACTATCACTTAAGCCTACTGTACCTCCTATTCCCATTGTATCCACTTTAAAAAAAAAAAAAAAGAAACACAGACACACACAGATACACACAAACATTTACATGGATACAGACACAGGTGTCTATGCTCGAGGCGGGGCTCAAACTCACACACTTCCGTGCGATAGAACAAACGCTCCACCAGCTATTAAACACAAGAGCTGGCAGCTTAACTTTTTGTATGAAAAATTAATTTAACATTTTTATTACTCAAGTCTCTCCAATCTTCAGCTTTTCTAAAGCTCATCTATAAGTAGAATGAAGTGAGGCTTTCCGGCTGGGCAAATTTCAACAATGCTTATCTAGTATGAACAATAACGACAACGCTATCCCATGTTATTGAACTTTTGCCCGCATGAAGATTGAGGACAAGTTAGTACGTAAACTTCTTTAAGGATCGATACTTCCCTCAAGTACCTTAAATGCCTCCCCCTTTTTTTCTGTGCACCACGTTGTGGGTTGGGGCCCTTTCTCTGGAGCCATAAGCGCCTTAACACAAGCAAAGGAGTAGCTCGGAGGGGAAAGTGGGGGGGGGGGCTGCAGGGATTAACTTCAAAGCTACCGTACCGTTTTTCATTCACATTTCGGCAAACATGTGCATAAAAGCGACCCATTATGTTGGTATCCATTGTTGACACGTGAACAATAGCTCTCATAGAACCATTATTGCCTAGCCTCAAATTACGGCAACAATGGAAAGCGATGGTAGGTTGCGTATCCGCACATGCACTGATGGTATAGGTTTCCATTCAATTCATATTCCATCACTAAATGTTATGAGAAAACCAATTCTTTACATTAAGTCCTCGTTTTTGATGCACTAAAATGTGCAAAAGTTAAGTCTAATGGTAAACACATCGTCTGAAAGTCTGATAGCTAATTCCAATGAAGTTTGTCTGTGGCACTTTGTAGAAATTCTCAATAAAATTCGGGATCTTAAAATATTTACTTTTCTACCACTTACGTACAGAAAACATTGCAAACTACATGAAGACATCCATACATAAGAGCTCAATTTCAATTTAATTTGACTTGAGGCAGTAAAAATAGTAATATCTGAAAGGTCAAATTGTCTGAGTCCTACAAGGCACAGCGCCTTGATTGATCATACGGGTTAGTAATATTAAGATTTGAAACTTGTGACAACTTATTGCTGCCGTTACACAACTGCATTGCGGATGGTGTAAAGAAGGCACTATACCGAGTGGGACTTAAACGAATTTGACATTCCAACTTTTTTTTTTTGGTCCATGGGTGCAGTTACATTGATGAAGTACTTTTTGGATCATGGAGTAAGTGATAGTACATAATGGCTTGACAGTACTGTTCGCGTAATAGGAACATTTTTATTCGGCTAATGTGGAGTTAACGGAGCTGGCCGTGACGAAAGTTAATGTTTCAAGGTAATATGTCCTTTGAAAATATCCCTTATAGTTATGGTATTCACATAAAATTACACTCTCATCCAGTTTACCATATTCAAGATACATCGTTACACAACAGTGATTTCAGATTAAGTGGGAAGTACGAGGTAGCGTTCAAACTTTAGCTGTGGTAAGGAAAAAATTAGAATCACAAATGTTTAGATGACGTGTTGGAGCAAGTGTAAACATGCAACATCAAATATTTTGATGCTGAGAATAATTTATCTGGTGCAAATTGTACGTTTTCAGAAGCTTTTGATTTTTCTTTTGTCCTCTTTCTTCCCTTCATTAGCAGAAAGTTATCTTTTTATAGAATACTAGTAAGGAAACGAAACTAACTTTATTATAAACTTGTGCGATTCCAAGTATCAAGTAACCTAGAATTTTTATTTCGCTTATGACAAAATTAAATTTTTGCTGATTTATTTGCCTTTACAAGTATTTTTTTTTTTTTTTTTTTTTTTTTTGTTTTACAGTAAACCATGTTTCAGTTTGATTAGTTAAGTGCCTTAATTTCTCATTTTCCGTGCTTTTAAAATTTATGTCACCAGCAAACTTGGTAACGTGAGTTGGATTTCAATGGTTTGGAAAATAATTTACATATACTAAAAATAGGGCCAGTCTTAGTATAGAACCCTAAGGAACTAGATATTTAATTACGTATATACTACAGTAATTATTGTGTAAGAGGTTTTGTTCATTAATTTTGGTAATTTAAAGAATATTTTTCGTCAGTATTTAGATAAGACTGAAACCATTTCCTTGAAATACATTTTATCCCAAGGTTTGCAGTGGAATTTCGTATTGTATCATGTCAAATGTCATTTTCAAAGACCTCCAAAATTTGGTTTATGAACGCAAAAAGTGCAGATAGAGATTGAAAAAGAAATAAAGGCATAAAGGAGCAGTTAAATATTTACAGTTTTCTGGAAGAAAAGGCCATTACACAACCAGCTAGGGAAAACAGTAGAAGTATTTTTAAGCTAATGCCAAATTATAAATCTTTAGTTAAAAGAAGCCTTGTCAGACTAAGGATGAGATGAATACAATTTTAACGTCACAAGTTCGAAAGAGGACCTCAAGGTTTAAGGGTAGATTAAATAGTGAACATTTTCAACTAATGAGATTCTTAGGTCTTTTTTACAAGGCCCTGTTAATTGGAATATCCTTTTGAATTCTACATATATTCTACCATTTCAAGCACATTGTCTATATTTTAAATATATTTTTAAAATGGTAAGGTATTTGCCATTTTTTACTTTGAATAATTATTTACTTCCAACGCTTTGGAACAGAGAGGCAAACTTTTGCCCATCTTTTAGGAAAAGTTTTGATCTTACAAGTTGGTATAATTGTTAAGCATGACAGCCCATTGTGCCAATCCATGTCGTTTCTTTGTTTACAAATGTATGTGAATTTTATTTTCTCCAATTCGACTTCTACAAATTTTCTACTAATGATATTATCTCATATAAACGACCCGTTTTTTCAAAAACTATTACGAAAAGCTAAATTAAATTTTAGGATGATGTCGCTCTCTTACTGTGCCATACCAATTTTGAACAATCCTGGCTGTTTCTCCCAATTTTATCACCTTCCAATTATTTGTCAGTTGTTATCACCTACATAATATTTATCTGCATCTATCACCTCCCTGGCATCGTTAGTTTGCGATTGTCATTTGTTTTCCACATAGATACTGAAAGTTGGCTTCACAAAAACAGGACACCAAACAGCAGGAAAATAAGAACAACTGCAAGCAGTTTGATCATTTAAGTTAATAACTTAATTGATCTTTTGTTGTAATTATATCTTGTAATCGTTATATTCTTTCTTTTAATTGTGAAATAGTCAATTAAATCCCACTCTAGTTTCGATTTTCATTAGATAGATGACAAACTGCATTGAGATTACAGTTGATAAACACAAGCTTTAAATACTGTTGTAGATATACTTGGTGTTAGATATATAGTTAGTTAGTTTAAAAAAATAATTGTTGATAAAACTTAATCAAAGAATGACATAGTTAAAAAAATAATCCTATCTTCCTTATTAAACGAAATTACTGGAAAATGTAGATCAGTAAATTTACAAGGCATGCATCTGTACTGCTAGCATTTTCAGCTTGATACATTAAACAGCTTCTGATATAATGGGCCGTGAACTTAGCAAATAATGCTAACAATGAAAAAGACATGACTTAGAAAGCAAATCTACAAGTACAGACCCGGTAAAGTACGCAGAACATATAAGTATTAGAAAATAGAAATATTGCTTTGAAGACGGAACAGACGGACCATTGACTGAAATTAATGATTCTTAGATTCTTTCTGAGATGTATTTAAACTCTGTTCTTACTACACACGGCACCACAGGTGGTGGACACGGGTGTTATATCCAATGAAAAGGAATATTGTGAAGGAAATCTACCAAGCCTACGTTTGGGTAACTCTTCGACATTTGCCAGTCATAAGGACCAAACAGGACCTCGGAAAAAAAGAAAAAATAAAGGTCAGGGAGGATAGTCCTGGCGGTATTTGAACCACGAAATTTCCTAATGGTGGTTTAATGTTACCGCCGAGCCATCTGATGATGATAAAGATCATGGTGATGGTAAAGGAGAAGAAGATGATACAGAAGAGGATAATCAAGAAGAAGAAGTAGAAGAAGAGGAAGAAGAAGAGGTAAAAGAAGAAGAAGAGGAAGAAGAAGAAGATGATGATGATGATGATGATGATGATGATGATGGTGATGATGCATTTTTCATTTGCCGCACATTATTCCTACAACGTGCCACATAAAAATACTGCACGGGGATAAATGCACGCTGTCATTGTGGGAAGGGCTGGTTGAGCACTAGGGTGCATGTGTAATGCGCATGCCCCTATTTGAAAACATATTATCAGAATAGTATGGTACTATATCTCTGCTCTCTGTTTATAAAGCTACGAGGCATAAATTCTATGTAAAATGTTATTCTTTAAAGCGAATCTGTTTATGAAATACGAATCACGTTTTGGCATTCATTCTACTGAAGCAATTAGTGATGAAATGTGCGTATGTGCCCAGTAGTTTTCCCTTGTTGAAAGAAGAAAGCAAATTGCACAGTCGCACTCAACTGCAAAGCCCCCATGCAAATAGTTGGAAAGGGACGACGATAATATAACTTTTGTAAACTCAGCTGTGTTAATTATAACCCGTAATGCAAGAGAGAGCACGCGGAATTCATTTTGTTTCGTTTATTCAAATAAATTACACAAACATTTACTGGCGGATGTAGCACTCATGTGAAAATTGTGGAAGCCACGTAATCTGAGACACTGCTGCACCATGATGGAGCATGGAGACAAAAGAAGCTCACGTGTGCCGGTGTGACGTCACTGTTTTGCAATTAACGCTGCATACACCAGCGTTCTATGCACCTCATGTATCTTTTGCTCCGTAGACTGTAAATCTATTTTCAGTGGAAGCTATTCCTTTGCTCCAGAACCATAAACACTCTGGAATTTATCTCACGAAGTAGAGGAATACATTAAAATTGCAAGCAGAAGCGAGCATGTGCAAGGCGGTGTTCCAAAATTTCACGGCATCTCAGAACACCGTACACAATTCTTGGAAGCATTCCGAAAAGACGGGAAGATATAGCTTAAACTGATAATTTCAAATGAATCATATATTATTATAGCAAATTTTATTTTTAGCACTATTTATGTAAAATGTAGGCTTGGCAGGATTGTGCCTCTTCTAGTATAAAATCGCCACTCAGCTCATGTAAGCTTAAAATCAATTAAACGGATTTTCCTCAATATCTTTTTGACTAAAAACAATGTTTTGCATAATTTTTATTTGCAGTTCCTTTAGAATCGTAATTTTCATAGTGTACAACGTGACGCTTGGTGAACTGAATGTGGACTTCATTATGATAGGTATTGTACACACGTACATACATACGCACACACACACACATACATACACATACACACACATACACACACATACACACACATACACACACACATACACACACATACGCACACACACATACACACATACACACATACACACACATACACACATACACACATACACACATACACACACATACACACATACACACATACACACACATACACACATACGCACACACACATACACACATACACACACATACGCACACACACATACACACATACACACACATACACACACATACACACACATACACACACATACGCACACACACATACACACATACACACACATACACACATACACACATACACACACATACACACATACGCACACACACATACACACATACACACATACACACACATACACACACATACACACATACACACACATACACACATACACACATACACACACATACACACACATACACACACGCACGCACGCAACACACACACGCACGCACGCAACACACACAGACACACATACACACATATACTCATACACACATGCACACCCATACACACATACATTGCACACCCGCAGAGAGAGAGAGAGAGAGAGAGAGAGAGAGAGACGCACACATGGCCATTTTTCAAATTTTTTTCTTTTTTTTGGGGGGGTGGGGGTGGTGTGGAGGTTCAGGGAAGCTCAAAACGTGTATTTACGGTGAAATCTCGATATCGAATATTTGTTCTAACTACTAAGTTTGAATGTAACAGATCAGAATTTTTATCATACGAGTGGTTATTCCAGTTTTGAAACTAAAGTCCTCAAGAACCAGAACTAGCCTTCGGTCGCTGCGTTCTCTTGGATAGAGAAAAACATGATATAACTATACTTGATCTTGGGTTGTTTAAGAGTTTGTTTGCGCTAAACGCCCCCTGATCTCCTTTTGTTTTCCTTAAACTCCGAAAACCTTTTCGTTTACAGCATACATAGCTATAGTTTTAGAGCATTCCCCTTCGCTCCCCACCTGTGCATTGTGCAGGATTACTCTCCCAGAGTGTGCAGCAACTTGCTTTCTGAGCAAATGGCTTGGATGTAACGGCTCCTCGCATAAAGGAGTTACCCTTTGCGTTATTCAGGGACAGTTTTACGAGCTTTCCCTTTTCTGCCTAGTACAGTTGTTGATCATAATTTTTATATCAATATTTTTACTGCGCTCATGCAAATGTTAAAGCTTTAAGACCCTAACCGGATTGTTGGATGTAACCCGCCTTTCTTGAGAAAGAAACGGGAGAAGCATTTCCAAGCTTTGTTGACGATCGGCGGTGGCTTTGTTCTGCAAGCACTAGGCCTTCCTCTTTGTAGCTTCAGATTCACTATCCTATTGCTGATTTTACCGATCCCTACAGTAACTGGTTGGTAAAGTTGCTTGGAATCTTACTCAAGAGTGGTGAACAACTCTCAAGTGGCATATTCACATGGCCTTCTGTACACAAACTTCTACAAAATATTCTGCCAGACTTATTACTTTCACTACTACATCTTTCAGTAAAGAGAAAGTATACTTGACCGAAAAATAATTCGATAACGAAATTACACCAGAAATATACAATATAGGTATGTATGAGTGTATGTACGTATGCATGTATGTATGTATGTTACGTATGTAGGTAGGTAGGCAGGCTGGCAGGCGGGCAGACGTGCAGGCACGCATGCATGTATGAGAAATAGATACATAAATAAGTAAATAAATACATAATTAATTAAATAACAAATAATATACGTGTAACTTGGAAAGAAATAGGACAATTTGGAAGGAGGTTCAAAAAACGTCTGAATTACATTTTAGGTTTCACTCCTATAACTTATTTACCTCATTTTGAAAATGTGGAATACCATCCTGTACGATATTCAAATTAGAAATAAAATTTATTCATGAAGACATTCATTCTAATATCTTTTATTTTATGTTATTCTGTAGCAATCGAAACTATTTGATTTCGAGCAGATCCATAGATACAATAAAGCGCAATCAAATTCTTTTAATAGATAATTCTCAATTTTGGAAAAAGAAATCGTATTTAAATTTTTCCTTTCGTTTTTCTTTCTGTTTTCTTTCATTCATTTATTTCTCCTTCCCTCCTCTGCCTTCCTCCCTCCCTCGTTTTCTTCCTTCCTTCCTTCCTCCCTCCCTTCCTTCCTTCCTCCCTCCCTCCTTCCCTCCTTCCTTCTTTCTTTCTTTCTTCTTTCTTTCTTTCTTTCTTTCTTTCTTTCTTTCTTTCTTTCTTTCTTCTTTCTTTCTTCTTCTTTCTTTCTTTCTTCTTTCTTTCTTTCTTTCTTCTTCTTTCTTTCTTTCCTTCTTTCTTTCTTTCTTTCTTCTGTCTTTCTTTCTTTCTTTCTTTCCTTCTTTCTTTCTTTCTTTCTTTCTTTCCTTCCTTCCTTCTTTCTTTCTTTCTTTCTTTCTTTCTTCTTCCTTTCTTCCTTCCTTCCTTCCTTCCTCCCTTCCTTCCTTCCTCCCTCCTTCCCTCGCTCCTTCCTTCCTTCTTTCTTTCTTTCTTTCTTTCTTTCTTTCTTTCTTTCTTTCTTTCTTTCTTTCTTTCTTTCTTTCTTTCTTTCTTTTCTTTCTTTCTTTCCTTCTTTCCTTCCTTCTTTCTTTCTTTCTTTCTTTCCTTCTTTCTTTCTTTCCTTCTTTCTTTCTTTCCTTATTTCCTTATTTCCTTCTTTCTTTCTTTCTTTCTTTCTTTCTTT
Source organism: Tenodera sinensis (assembly GCA_030765045.1). Taxonomy (NCBI): domain Eukaryota; kingdom Metazoa; phylum Arthropoda; class Insecta; order Mantodea; family Mantidae; genus Tenodera; species Tenodera sinensis. The sequence goes on along the minus strand of CM060964.1, from coordinate 261,691,607 downwards.
CTTTCTTTCTTTCTTTCCTTCTTTCTTTCTTCCCTTATTTCCTTATTTCCTTCCTTCTTTCTTTCTTTTCTTTCTTTCTTTCTTTCTTTCTTTCTTTCTTTCTTTCTTTCCTTCTTTCTTTCTTTCCTTCTTTCTTTCCTTCCTTCTTTCTTACTTTCTTTCTTTCCTTCTTTCTTTCTTTCTTTCTTTCTTTCTTTCTTTCTTTCTTTCTTTCTTTCTTTCCTTCCTTCCTTCCTTCCTTCCTTCTTTCTTTCTTTCTTTCCTTCCTTCCTTCCTTCTTTCCTTCTTTCTTTCTTTCCTTCTTTCTTTCTTTCTTTCTTTCTTTCTTTCTTTCTTTCCTTCCTTCTTTCCTTCCTTCCTTCTTTCTTTCTTTCTCTCTTTCTTTCTTTCTTTCTTTCTTTCTTTCTTTCCTTCCTTCTTCTTTCTTTCCTTCCTTCTTTGTTTCTTTCTTTCCTTCTTTCTTTCCTTATTTCCTATTTCCTTCTTTCTTTCCTTCTTTTTTTCCTTCTTTCTTTCTTTCCTTCTTTCTTTCCTTCCTTCTTTCCTTCTTTCTTTCCTTCTTTCTTTCTTTCCTTCTTTCTTTCCTTCCTTCTTTCCTTCTTCTTTCCTTCTTTCTTTCTTTCCTTCCTTCTTTGTTTCTTTCTTTCCTTCTTTCTTTCCTTATTTCCTTATTTCCTTCCTTCTTTCCTTCTTTCTTTCCTTCTTTCTTTCTTTCCTTCCTTCCTTCTTTCTTTCTTTGTTTCTTTCTTTCTTTCTTTCTTCCTTTCTTCCCTCCCTCCCTCCCTCCTTCCTTCTTTCCTTCTTTCTTTCTTTCTTTCTTGCTTTCTTTCTTCCTTCTTTCTGTCTTATTTCCTTCCTTCCTTCCTTCTTTCTTTCTTTCTTTCTTTCTTTCTTTCTTTCTTTCTTTCTTTCCTTCTTTCTTTTCTTTTCCTTCCTTATTTCTTCCTTTCTTTCCTTCTTTCTTTCCTTATTTCCTTATTTCCTTCTTTCCTTCTTTCTTTCCTTCTTTCTTCTTTCCTTCTTTCTTTCCTTCCTTCTTTCTTACTTTCTTTCTTTCCTTCTTTCTTTCTTTCCTTCCTTCGTTCCTTCCTCCCTCCCTCCTTCCCTCCTTCCTTCTTTCCTTCTTTCTTTCTTTCTTTCTTTCTTTCTTTCTTTCTTTTGTTTCTTTCTTTCTTTCTTTGCCCCTCTTTTCAAAGCGCACAAGTAAATGCTATTTTTACTAACGATGGAACTTCTTATGAACTCCCCACCCGCATTTTTCCCAATAAACGCCACGAAGATGTAAAATTTACATGAGATAACATACCTTAATGCTGACTTACTATGCTGTAAGCAGTTATGTCCCGGGCTTCTAGTTTAACCAACTATAAGGTCTATTAATGAAAATTAATTGTTCTTCCACACTAGACTCGTGTGGGACAAGGTTGGAAAGGGTAGCATGAGATTGAAAAATTCAAAACCGAGGCTGGATTTGAACCACGGAACTTCGGGTCGCCTTCCAGCTACCGACACGACATTACGTTCTGCAACTCACTCGCATTTTAATATTGTCTCCGCGCGTTGGCCATGGTAGCTCAATGGTTAGAACAGCTGGAAAATTGGAAAATCCGTGGTTCAAATCCCGACTGTGGCATTGGGCTTTTCAGTCTCATTCTACCTTTTTCTAACCTTGTCCTACACATGGCTAGTGTGGAAGAACACTATGAGATTTTATTTAAACAAACTCAATCTGAGTTCTGAATTAAGAATTTGTTCATATAATTTATGTAGCAATCTTGCCATATTTATTAGTAAAATTACTAATTTATTTTGTCATGGTTTCTTTCACATAATGCTGAAAAGCGCGTCCGTTCCATGAATATTAGTGTAGACCGTAAAGATCAAAGTGAGATAGACAATAAAGGTTTTGAAGTAACAAAAAGCCACTCACACACGGATATCGCAGATTGAGATAAAATGTTGCAGGGAAAATACATCGAAAACAAAATTAACCGTGTCTCGGCTTTCTTCCCATGGATTTCCTATTCGCCGGAAAAAAAAAAAAAAAAAAAAAAAAAAAAACAAACATTATAAAGTTATAAATTGTAACGGCTGAGTTAGGTCTGTCCTCCGCTCAACGATCAGCTACCTGGTGCGGGCTAGTGATAATAAAATTTTTCCGCACCGTGGCTACAATTATCTGGCGCAAGACCGCACTAAAGATAACTTGCAAAGAGGATTGCGTGTAGCGAAGAAAAAAATCGGTCGCGGTTACGTTAATTTATTTCCTTCCTTTTTTGGCAAAAAAATTCCAAATTTTTGTAAGTTCTTTCGTTTAATACTTTTTAAACAGCGATATTTGCAAGGAATTAGACACATTAGTGAATTATTCTAATTTGTAAGTGTAAAAATTTCATTCAGTGTTTAATTAAAGCGTTACATATAAGTATAACATACATTTCGGATATCATTTTGTGTTCATGATGAAACTGAGTGGATTTACTCTGTAAATCATTTAATTAAGTTGAATAGCACCATCCATATAAACATTACATTGATATTAATGTACATTTAAATATGCTTTCACAATGTCTGTGACATTGAATACTAATTACGATTATTGTCAAATGCAATTTGTGTTTCAACATACACGCTTTACAAGACTCTGGTTTAATTTTCGGAGTTTGGTAACGCCAAAAATTCACCGTAAAGGAAACCGTAAAGGTTTATTACCTTTTAAATATTTCAAGTACCTACATATGGAGATCTAAAGCTGTGCCCTTGATTAGTCTGGATCATCATTAACTTGTGGGCGTTTCTAATTGTAGTTTAGCACTGCGCTTGAGAATGTGATACATTACTTAGCAAAGTGAACCTATGTTATATTTTTAAAAGTCATGTGTAACTGTCAATCGATATTCTGTAAGTATTATCATTTGCTTTCTTGCTTTTCTGAAAATCATTTACAATTGTCCCATCCTATCCTGCCAAGTTTCCTAACTTCGTGACTTATTTCAGAATCTAATTAAATATTAAATTGCAATTTTTACAAGGTATAGATTCCCAGTTTCTAAGTTCCCTGGCATACGTTTGTATAATGATCTCGATTATTAGCGGAAATGTATTTTCATCTGAATTATACAATTTTATGAAAATTTATCAGCTACATACATAATAATAAATAATCTTTATCAACCCCATAGCAGTTCTAAAACAGCATTAATGTGCTGTTTTTATGATTTTAAAATCATTCACACATCTTCTATGGCTTTTTCACACGGAAACTTCCATATTTAACAACAGTGACAGTCTTTTGTGCAAATTACAATTTATTTATCTGCTTCAAAGAACACAAGAATGATTATTTTTATGAGCAGTCATGTAGAATTCAGAATATAAAATTTTTAGATGTGGCACTGTTTCAAAAGTAGTGTAGCGCCGGGCGCGGCAGCAAAACAAAGGGCCTGTGCACTGCCGGTACTTCACGCCACATGCCAGGCCGGCGAACGAACAAAGGTGCAAAGACACTGAAAGGAATGATTCAAGGTTACGAGAAGTAAACAGTTGTGAGCTGTGGTGTCACGAAAGACTGTAGACTGTGTTAACCACCTGAAGAAAACTGCATTTGTGCAAAAGTTTAGCAAATAATAAAGTGATAGAAAAGTAACTGGACTAGTTTTGTCATTCTATCACAATAGATTTAAAATGCAATTATTGTATTTACAAAGATAAATCAAATTAAAATGCAAATCCCTGTTTATAATGCAGAATTAGAAACTAAAATATTTATTTCTGGACAATTTTTGTCATTTAATCTTACCTGAATCATGGTAAACATCTTTACGAAATAGTTTCAATTCCAATACTGCGGGAATATATAGTCTTTAATCTTAGACAATACCTGTCTGCTTAAAGCAGTCGATAATTTTATGCTGACTATGAAACTGCATACTTCTTACGTAAATCTTTACAAACAAATGACAAATTAATATTTAAAAGTCTCTGATGTGTTGCACTCATAAGGCTTTCTCTACTCACTGTTATATAAACTGCTCTTATGGGTGGTTATGATTCTATGTACTTCATCTTAACAGAAATAGACATTTGTAGAAATGATTCCATTACATATCTTCTTGTAGGCACGAATAGGGGAATGAAACAGACTTGAGCGTCAGTCGATTTTCAAGAGCTGGTCGCTATGTGATGCCTTTGAAATTCCTTCTTTGTGCATCACCAGAAGGAAAAAAGTTGAAAGCGGTATCTCATTTGATAAAAGTGTAAGAATTTAAACCAATGAAGACGAATTTCTCAGGAATGGTTAGCTCCACTAAAGGAAGTAACAAACATAAATTCCAAGCTTTAAAGAGATCGAGATGTTTACGTAGTCTATCACTTATACAGACATACGCCTGAGAGACGCTCACATACATAGACCGAATTTTTTTCTGAAAATACTTCTTTTGGAACCAGGGAGTCTCAAAACATGTATTTTCGGTGAAATATCGATGTAAAATTTATGGGTTGGAGTATAAACTTTCTCTACCCACTATAAGTACGCAGTAGAGAAAATAAAATAATAAAAATAGAAGGTATAACCAAAATGGTACTAGTATACAAAAATTATTTCATCTCTGACAGTATGACAAGGTTCTGAGGAGGGACCAATGAAATCTTTTGTGCCTATGCCCCTGAAGGGAGGGTTGTGAGTACTAACGGTGGCCAGACGGAGGAGAGGCGATAGCAGAGGGCAGGGTAAGTAACAACCGCAGGATAGACTTTCCGGTGGCGGCTCGTACAACCGGCTCAGTTCCCCATCTACGGACATCAGCTGGGGGAGGGACGGCTGGGAGTCGGAGGACTCCCCCGATCCGGTGGACGAGGATTTACAGAGAGCGAATGCACCTGCCATGCACGCCTGATCCCTGGAACAGCCAACCACGATGAAAGGTGAAATTGGAGAGAGAGGACATTCGGGGGATATAATTACCTTTTCCAGCCTAGCGACCCGGGGAAACCCCCGAAAACCCCCACGGGTCAGGAAGGTCGGTCACGGGAATCGAATCCCGCTCTCCCAAATGAGGGCCACAAATGCTGCCCCTGAGCCATCCCTCACGGTTTATTTCACCTAATTTGCGTACCTTCAGAACATATACCTACATTTACGGAGTTGCTTTTTTGCAACTACGTAACATTGAACGATAACGGAGTCTTCAACGACCTTTGGTTCAAATTAAGAACGTATATTTTTACCATTTCAGCAAGTACCTCAAACACCAGGCCGACCGGCCAGCCGGTCAGCTCTAAGTAAAAGTGCTCTTTTGGGGGGTTAGGAAGCGAAATTCCAGAAAATACTTCATGTGCAATCTAAAAGTATATAACTTAAGCACGGAGTTTGAAATTTATGTGTGAAATGTGTTATTTATCCGACTTTTCGTTTTAGAGTTATGCTACTCATACAAGCAAAAAGCTATTTTACGGGAGTCCATCAAAACATGTGTTGATGGCGAAATCGTTATATAGGTTTCTCGGTGTAATGTTGTACTGCCTTTGCAGAGTACCTAACGGGTAGAATACGTTAGAATTAAATTCAAAGCCTACAGCAAGAAGAACATATTTCTTAGCATTAAATCACAGAAAACGGCTAACCTGCAAGGTAAAAATTTTATGTATGTTCAATGCTAAAGGCAGGGGAAAAATTTTTATGTATTAATGTTATGCCTTTTGGAAGGACAAAAAATTAGGAAGTTATTTTGCATCTGATGCTGCATCAAATTTAGAATCATTTTGTTTGTTTGAAAATTCAACAAGTGCCCCTAAGCCCGATTAAACATACATTAGACTATTAGAAATGGAAATGTGACACATTCTCCCACTTTCAGCGTCTCTTTTGGACCACTTCCTTTTTCGTACTTTGGAAAGTACGTTAAGGGGAGTTAAGGGTGAGTTTAGGAAATTCTACAATTTGTATGCCAGCATTACCAAATTTTAACCACTTTACTATAGTGTTTAGATATGCAGCTGTACAAAATATAAAGTATGTAAGTCAAATATTTTCTTAATTAAAAGCTTTTAATTGATTAAAAAGATACTCTGATTAAAAATTCTCCTTGCGTAACAATTTTTATATGTTTGGCATGAAACTTGGTGATCTGATGCTTCATGCACTTGAAAGTCATATTTGCTCTGGATTTTTATTTTACACCAGTACTTTAGTATCTGGAAATTTTTTAATATGTCTATTTACAGATTTCACGTTTTTATAACTTTCCATCGGCATTTGAATGTGAATATGTTCAATATTACTTGACTGATATCAAAACCCAGAGCAATTTTGGAGCCTTATATGAATAAGAACACATCCTGAAATTTTCAAAAGAATCACTTAAGAACTCTGTCGCAAGGAGTTTTTCAGATGCGTGAAAATGCTGAGAAAAAAGAAACTGAGAAAAACAGCATTAAACTTTTAAAACGTTCTAACCCCATCAGAGGTGTGTTGTAGCATAGGTTTCACTTTCTGATCTCTTATCCTCTCTTATGCTGACAATTTCTGCAATTTATGGGCTCTCCTTGTCTGTGTTTGTTTCCTGGCACTGCATTTTCTACTTTGAATACATCTTCTAGCATTGCACTTCTGACAAATGCATATTGTTCCAACTGAAATGTTTTCATTCCTAAGACTATTCAACACTTGAAATGACTTCACACACCCCATATTAAACTCCATGACAGTTTTCAGTACTGCAAGTTCAAGTTTATTCCTAGACACACATCTATTTTGGACAAATAGCTCCCACAACATTGTGAAGAACATTCGAGTTCTGTGTCGTACCCTTGGCATAGCGTTCTAGCAGCTGGTCAGAACCAAGTCGCTGATCCGGAAATAGAATTTTAGTTACCACTTCTGGAGACAACTTGTGATTTTGTGGATGCAGATTAAGGATAATTTACATGATGGAGTTTCTGATCCGTCGATATTCAGTCTCAGTGGGTGCGTACGCCTAACCACCAGCCATTTAATCACTATACACCACTATTTAAAAATGGCCGCCAGATCTTTAAAAATGGCGCTGGCATCAAAATCATTGCACTTTTTAATAGACAAAACATTGAACAGTTTTTCAACATAAAAATCTAAAAATCAACTTTTTTTACGAAATGGGCCAAATCTCACCCCTAACTCCCCTTAAGAAGATTTACAGAAATTTAAGAGTGCATTTTAATCAATATAAATGTTTGTTTAAGTTCCATTCTTCACAGATATTAAATTCTGGATTTCACATTGAAAATATTTTGTTTTCCTCTATACCACTGGACAAGGATGAAGCAGTAGTATTGTCTGTTTAGATTCTAAATGAAGTCTGAAATACTAACATATTGAAAAATGTTGTTCAAAGACTCAAGCTTTACGCGAGAACTGATGCTGCAGCCGGTTCTACGGATATAAAGTGCGAAGCAGGAAGAGTTGCCTAACCTTCAGGCGAGCGGAGCGATTAGTTTTCCTTTGACATCTTTTGGTATTCAGCTCGATCTGTTTTGGTTACAGATCCCACAAGCAATAATGCGGTGTACTGATGCCATTGAAACGCAGGAAAGCAAGCAAACATTCTTTGCTACATCTCAGGTTTCAGCGAATAAATTAGCTGAAATGAGTCAGGACCAATGAGCAGAGAGCTTTCCGAGAATGCCTTCTTAAAAGAGGCGACCCACGGAAAATTCCTATCTTGACAGTTCACTGCAACCGGATCGAACTCCAGCCCTTCGTATTAAAGATCAGATACTCCACTTCCACATCACGGAAGGGAGCGTGAAGCTTCTCTTGGGCATTTGTGGTTTCAAATCACTTACATTCATGGTAAAGGATACCTATTAATGTATTAAAGGCAAAAGTACCAAAATACATAAATATAAACTTGAGTGTTATTAAAGGCTGTCTTCTGCTTTTTTTCTATGTATCATTTATAGATTCACGTCATTTTAAATCCACCCATCCATCCACCCATCCAACCATCCGCCCATCCACCTATCTACCCATCCATCTGGCTGTCTGCCTGTCCATATATATATATATATATATATATATATATATATATATATATATATATATATATATATGCAATTTCTTTCTTCCTCGTTACATTTCTCAGAATTGGGCATCTCGCTTTCATTCCCAAAAAATGGTGCAGTATAGTCCAGAAAAATGCGTAAAGAATCGCAAAATATTTAAATCAGACAACAGGTTTAAATAAAAAATGGGTATCAAGTGATGAAACCGCAGGCTCTATGGGAAGATCTATTGCAAATGTCATTGTGGGAGCTTTGGAAGAAGATGGCCAAAGCGAAAAGTTTCTGATTAATTGTGAACATTTAGAAGATGTAATTTTTTCCTCCATTAGTGTTTTTAGGCAGATCTATGGGTGTCATATTGTCCGAAGGTGTTAAGCATGACAATGTACTACTCTTTACGATGGATGCTGCGACTTAGTTTTGCGACGGATGCTGCGCCTTATATGGTGAAACTTGCCCATTCTCTAAAAGCATTGTACAGTAAAATCGGCATGTGACTTGTTCAACTTACACCTTGCACTGAGTTGCAGAAGAGATTCGTAGTAAATTCAGTAAGGTTGCCAAATTTATTGGGTGTGCCATAAAGGTATTTTTGAAAGCCCCTTTACGTATTACAGCATTTAATTTGTCAACTCCATATATTTTCTCGGCATCATCCCCCATTTTAAGAAGATGCGATCCTGGATTGAGTCCTGCAACTATTATTACTCCCAGAACTTCAACGTCGTGAAATGCATCATTGATTCATTCCATAGCAGCGAAGCTATTTCAATTGGACTAACCCAAAAATTAATATGCAATGGTGAAGCTTCAGACGAACTTTCATACATAAAATCAAATTTTGGATTTATTCCTGCTGTCATAACTGCTTTGGGACAATCAGAAGTGCCACTAGTGAAGGATATAGAGCAAGTGAAAAAATTGTGAGTAAATTGGAAGTTGTTCGTAGTAAAGTTGGAAAGGAAGTGTCAAAGAAAATGAAAAACACATTAGAAACAAACGAAGGCTGTCATACACTGTGTTCCATTTCAGTGATTTTATTGGGTGAAAAGTTTTCTCATAATCTTTCAGATTTAGATTCAAATGATATTGTTCATTTTAAATATGTACCTTTTGTGTCATTTGAAGTAGAAAGAGGTTTTCCAAAGTACAAGGCGTTATTGGCTGACAATAGCAAATCCTTCTTATTTGAAAATTTGCACAAGGTGTTCATTGCGTATTGCAACTCAGAGCTCATAAATTAAGTAATAATGAGGATGTAAAAAGCACATAGCTTAACTATGTTCTGAAAATATTAATAAAGAGCATACTACAATATTAAGTCTTCAAAGTTAAGCTTGTTTCTCAAATAAACAGTTCATTATCAAAACTGACTTATTAATTTATTTTACCTCATTTTAATATTGTTAGATCATATTTATTATATTATATCATTGTGCATAATTTTGTAAATATTTGGTCCTAATAGCACATGTTAATGATTTTTCAGGTCATACAAATCCTAGCCCTAGTAATCAGCATTCTGTGATGTCATTTTCCGTTGTCAGAGTAACGCTGTATGAGTAACGTTTTTACAATCAGTATTGGTTACCTTTTGGCTTGGACAGTTGATGCTAGCTGCATTTTTTTCGTTAGGTTGGTATAATTTTGACTACCTCTCTAAGCAGAGCCGGGTCCAAATGACCTCGTAGTTGACGGGCCCTTAAACCCTTCCCCTTACACACACATTCAATCACTCGCTCACTCACTCACTCTCTCCCTCACTCTCCCAAAGAAGAGGTGGCCATGCAAGGGTTAAACTTTCGTTTGTGTTATTTAGGTTATTCTAAAAACAGATTTTATTTTAGAAATAAAATAAAGTTAGTGGCAAGCCCCATTTTCACCTTTACTTACAGTAGTAGAATATACGTTAGGGTTTCAAACCCAGTATTCGCTATTACCTACGATGTCGGATCTTAGGTAAATAATAACACCAATTAGGATGCAGAATAACGATTTTATTCGTGTAGCATTTCCACTATCTTCTTGGGGTTCTGTCGAATCCCTTTCTAAGTCATGCAAATCTTCCCTGATTACATTAATCGATACAAGATCTCTGCTTAATATACTTTTTGTACAATCCTTGCATTAAAACGACTTATTATGCCGCATACATCGTGCGAAATTACCCTCTTTCTAACACCATTGCCGGAAAATGAATGACGGAATTACCATGTAACAAGGCAGTAATGACGTCATCACCGCCATAACATGTGTGCCTGTAAGAAAACCTGAAATCGCCACTCTCACAAACTAACGCATTTTTCGTTTCTCCATCCACTAAACGTTTCATATTCTTATTCGTAAACATCTTTAGATTATTCTGGAATTAATAAACTCTCAGCACTCTTTGGCTTCGATCAAAATGTGAAGCGGATTATAACCCATATTTCCAATAGTTTTATCACAACTTTCCATTTTCCTCTGTAACTGTTGAAACAAATGAAATATATGCTTAGCAACCATACTACGTCGTACATCTCTGATTTCTGAGGCATTATAATTTTACACCTAGAAAATTTATTACTTATTTTTGCGTATTTTAATGCTACAAATTGCATAAAAGTTTGTATGTAGTATGTGCATAATCTTTTCATTTAATATTAGTAAAATTTACCGTGTTCGCTTTCGCTCACGCGCTAAACATACACGAGTGTCACAATCAGTTAACTTATATACTACTTACATAAATAACCATTAAATACCTCACATGAAATAGTTGAAAATTTGCCAGGCTTTTCAAAATAAAGCGAACCAATAAAAGGAAATACCTCGGAAAAGGCCAGTTTATGGTTTATTCTCTCTGCATCTTAATATGGGAAGTTTTTCTTCTATAGCTTGGCTGCTTTAAAGAGCAGACGTATATTTTCTGGGACCGCTGCATGTACAAAAAGTTCGTTGCAGATAAGCTGTCTCATTAAGATAAGACTAAAAATAAGCAAAGGAAGTGAGGTTGGGCACCTAGTGATCCCGGTGAATTCTAATTCACCATTACTTTCCAAAATATCTAATGACAAAACAGCAGTTAGTTTCTTTGGGGGAATAATGGCTGTATGATGGCACACACCTTTCCTCAGAGGACCTTTCCAGAGCAATCCAGACTTGCTAGCCATTCCATTGCTTGTGTAATTGTGTAGCATAGATGGGGCTGTTTCGACATTAATTGAATGTGGTCATATCCAACCGTGAGGAGGAGGCTAATGGTTTGATTCGATTAACGTCGTTAAAGATTTAACCCAGATTAGGTTTCGTCCCTTCTCGTCTCTCGTCTCGATCAGAAAATGAACGCTCCAACAAAAAAGAACTTCCAGTAATTCGTTTACTGTGTACCGAATATATCCTTTCTTTCTAACACGCAGAACCTCATAATATATGTAAAGGTTTCAGCTTGTGCGTAATAGGTGCGTATCCTCAGTGTTGCCGACTAGTGTTAGCCAAAAGTGTTCAAATTTTAAATTAAAAGTAGCTAGAAAGTCGCTAAACCAAAATAAATACTCTTACGCCGGCTGCGGCGCATAACAAAGGACGGTCGGGGCCAAGCTACTTCACGCCACATACCAGGCGCGACGCGTATCCAAGGCGCTCAAGGTTAAGCTTCCCACACCACTCACGTGAGCAAACACCTGCCAACAACGAGCGCGACACGTCAAAGAGGTCTTCTAGATTATTCGAGACCTGTACGGCGGCCGGCATATTTGTATAAGTTTGAGTAAGGTCCATGTTACGTCATCCTCTCTATAAAGGAGGCAAGGTGGTGACAGGAGTTAGTAATTAGTGACAGACATGAGTCGTCGTAGTCAGTGAGTCAGTGTGTGTCAGCTGGTGTGTCGTCGCGTCGAAAGGAAGATAGCAAAAAAGTTAATGAGTGTTGATTGATTATATCATCAGAGTTAGTGTTTGAGGTATAGAGAAAGTGAAGAAAGACAAAATGGAATAAGTCAAGGTTACAAGAAGAAAACAGTTGTGAGCTGTAATATCACGAAAAACTGTAGACTGTATCAAGATCAGCAAAAGAGAATTGGCAAGGCTTTTGGAAGAGAATAAAGTGAGAAAAAAATAACTGGACTGGATTTTTGTCATTTTTATCACACTGGTGTCAAGATTGGGATTCGTCGAATTGCCATTTTGTCACAATGCTGTAAGGTGTTTATACAATACCTATATAATAATATTAAAAACAACACCCACTTCCTTAATCAGAAGAAAAATAGCCCACATCCCGACTGCTCCTCAAAGACCTTTGCAGCAAATGAAGTTGAAAGTTGTAGTGGAAGTGCACGACATGATTTGGAAAAAGTAATGCATATTTTTAAAATCCTAACGGCACTTCTGCAATACAGCATATCCAGCTGCCACAGTTTGAGCATTTAAGTTGTTTCTTTAGCTATGAGAGTGTTCAAGTGACTGAAAGCCTTTCTACCTCCACATTGGAATGTGGAAGGGAGGCAATTGCAATTACCAAATATACCCCTTCTTTAAATGGGATTGATGCTACCGCATCTTAGTAGCAATCTACTTGTATTCACAAGTCCGCTGCGCTGGAAATGTTTTAGCGTTAAGCCAGTCATTCTCTATTTCATTTACTTGGGAAGGAATTCAACTTCGACACTTCTCAAGGAAACACGTTTTACAGGGTATTTATTTTATCTGATATTCAGAACCCAACTATTCCTCAAATAGAACATATATCAAGCCAAAAATTTTTATCCTCCAAACTATCTCTAAATGTCACCTTAAATCGCCATAAAAGTCACTGGCCGCTATCTTTTAATTATGTCGCTATATCAGTTCTAAAGACTCCAGATCTGGTGATAAGTCGTCGGAGTTTGGCAACACTGCTCATCTTATGGGAGTATTTACCGTTTTACTGACTCGTCTTTTGGAACTGAAAAATAAGGTAAAGCATTTCCTTACGAAATTAAAATCCGATCTGGTGAAGCAGTTTGAATATGAAAAGTGAATTTACCTATTATCTTATTTGACATATATTTAACATATTTAACGAGCTCAGTCTTCAACTTCAAGGTTTTGACAGAAATATCTTTAAAGCTCGTGAGAAAGTAGCAGGGTTTTATAAGAAACTTTCCTTTTGGATTGATTGCATTAATAAAGGGAATATTTCAGCTTTTCAAACTATCTTGGAACATTGTGAAAAAAACGAAGTTAGTGTTGCTGATGGACTTTTGGAAATAATCAAATTCCATCTACAAAATCTCAAGCTGCAGTTTTTAAAATACTTTCCAGAAATTGAGAAAAAACGACAGGTTCCCCCCCCCAAAAAAAAAAAAAAAAAAAAAAGAAAGAAAGAAACGAAACAAGAAGTCGCTCCAAACCAGAATCACCATTAATACTCACAATAAAGAAGATTCAGCCACGAATACAGGACGTGGTGTCCAAAAATCAAGCTCAGCCATCTCAGTAACAGGTCAGAAAATTATACAAACTCATATGAGTTTTTGTGTGCGCTATCTGTATATAATAGTTCCTATATTTATTTTATACATTTACAGCTTAGTATTATTTAACAAGTTTTAACTTATATAGTCTATCCTAAATATGGTTATCTGTAATTTGAATTAAGAAGTAGGGCTCAGCAGCTGACATGGAAAATTGCCTTTGGGGTACCTACTGGAGAAAAAATCTGATGTGCTGCACTCACATGACTTTCTCTACTCTTGTACTAACCATTCTTACAAACTCTTGTTCCTGTATTTTCTTCGTGTTAGTTGAGATAAACATTTGTACAAATTATCTTATTGTTTATTTCCTTGTAGGTGCAAGGGGGATATTAGAATACAGTAGACTGTGTGGGATAGTCAAATCTTTTAAACCTTTTAGATTCCGTTCTCTTTGCACACTTAACATATAAAAAAATGAACGGTGTTGCATTTCACGAAAATTTTAAGTTTTCCGAAACCGACACACAAAACAAGGAATATCTCCGAAATGGTTCAACCTACAAGAAAATTTATTTCGACATAAATTGTGTATTTTAGCAAGATATACATTTTTGTGCAGTACGATTTGGTCTGTCTCTTGCGGGTTTACCAGTTATGCAAAAGTCGTCCAGAGTAAATACGACTACAGGGGCTGTAGCCAGAAAATTCAAGATATACATTTCATTTGTCACAAAATATCTCAAACATATGACTTTTAATCAAAATCGTTAGAGCCATTTTCAAGAAAGTAAAAATTTTCGAAAAAGTTTCCTTGTAAAGGGTAGTTTAGGGTGGGATATTTTCTTCAAAAACTTCGTGTCGCATCCTTGAAAGATACTAAACTTAAATACTAACTTTGGTTTTTAACCTAATTTTCGTTTTTGAGTTATGCTGTCCACAGACTGACAGACAGACAGACACACACACATACACACACACAAACACACACACACACATACACACACATACACAAATACACACACAGACACACACAAACACACACACACACAAACACACACACACAAACACACACAGACACACACACACATACAGACACACAGACACACACACATACACACAGACACACACACATACACACACAGACACACACACATACACACATACACAAATACACACACAGACACACACACATACACACACATACACACACATACACACACATACACACACACATACACACATACACAAATACACACACACACACACAAACGGACTTTTTTTCTAAAACTGCCTTTTTAAGTTGAGGGGGCCTCAAAACGTACATTTCCGTTGAAACCTCGACATCGAAATTTTGAGTCGAATACAATACTTCCTTTAGTTCCTATACGTAATACCTAGAGAAAGTAATAAGGTTAGTGAGTAGAGACAGTCATGTGAAGGTAATATTAGGTGTTTATTATAGGTATTTTGGCAAGTTTATATAGTTTCCGGTGGAGAGGATAGAATGTTGTAGGGGCCGAATTGGGCCCGCGGACCGCCGTTTGGAACACACTGATCTGCAGTACAATATTGGTTGTTACATGTGTGTATGTGCCTACATTTTACCCGCCGGCCGCCGCTTCACCTGTGTTTGGGGCAAGTTCCCCTTGCATCCAATCGCTTCGGAATAAAATTTTGTGGGACGAGCCACATGTCAGGTGGGCTCCCTAATCAGATTAAAGCTGCTGCTAGCCGGATTGTGCGAGCGAGGGAAAGCGCGTCCAGGAATTAGGAATAATTATTCCACAAGTTCAATGTCATGCAGCGCTTTTTATGGCCTATACAGTTTACTACCGCACTGTCTGCCCTGAATGTAAAAAGATATTACCTCTCCGCGACACGTTCACGTCGCACTGTTTCTTAGAATTTAATGGCCCTGTCGAGTTATGGCAAACATGATTGGGAACACCAAACATCATTTTATTGATGACCAAGCTGTTTTACCTTCCCTAAAGCAAATAAGACATCAAAGCACGGCTTTTTACTGCCTATTCTACTTATCTACATGGAGTAGATGAAATATTGCATTCCACTGAAAAGTTCGATATCGAGATGTTACGGAAATACATGTTTTGAAGCTCACTAAACACAAAAGAAGGCATTTTTGGGTATGTGTAGGGGCTGTTGTGTGTCTGTTAGCGCAATATTGGAACAAATAAATGAAGAGATAAATATATAAATAAAAATTAATTAATTAATGAATAAATGAATAAATAAATAATTACATAAATGTGTGTATATATAAACCGATTAATTATCACATCTCCGAACACATAGCGTCCAATATATCGGGTGGAATGTACCGTCTCGGGCATGCGTTAACCAGGGATTCTACACTATTAGTGTAACAAGTATGTCCAACATTATACTTGTCAATAAAGGACCGTTTCGCACATAAAAAATTGCATTAAATATTTGGAGTTATGCAGCTTCTTGATAAATGGTGAGCGTAAAGTCAATAATAATAATAATAATAATAATAATAATAATAATAATAATAATAATAATAATAATAATAATAATAATAATAATAATAATAATAATAATAATAATAATAATAATAATAATAATAATAATAATAATAATAATAATAATAATAATAATAATAATAATAATAATAATAATAATAATAATAATAATAATAATAATAATAATAATAATAATAATAATAATAATAATAATAAGAATAAGAATAAGAATAATTCATAAGTACAATGACGAATGAAAGAAGCTGCTATATTT
This sequence comes from Tenodera sinensis, assembly GCA_030765045.1. Taxonomy (NCBI): domain Eukaryota; kingdom Metazoa; phylum Arthropoda; class Insecta; order Mantodea; family Mantidae; genus Tenodera; species Tenodera sinensis. The sequence goes on along the minus strand of CM060964.1, from coordinate 261,675,345 downwards.
GCGATAGACCTTCATTTTCATGATCGTAATGCCCAACCCCAGGTGCACATATTTCTGTAGCTTTGAGCGTCCACTTAGAGAATAAGAAAGCTAGTAAGAGACCCCAGTTCGATTCCCGTCGTCCGCTCATTTCTGACCTTTGGTTTTCCCTATTCGGTAGACGAATGCTGGGGTTGTTTCTATCTACCATGATATTCTTTCCCTCACTTCCGTTTCATTAAGCTTCCTTCTCATATTTCAGGCCTACTTTACAGTTTCATGGTGTATAGTGGTGCGGGACAAATGGTACAAATGCTTGTTCAAAGGAAAGAGTGCTCCCCATGGACCTAAGGGACTGCTTGGTCTACGGGTCGTTCATCTTCCTCTCTAGGCAGCTCCAGCAGTAGAATGGGTGTTCCGGCCTGGACTTCCGCGCGTCTCTGTAGCCAGTCTGTCTGTGGCGTGTAAGCCTTCTACGTATCCCTCACTTGACCCCTTCCTCCTTTTTGGGGTGGTGGCCACAATAGATGCATGTAGCTTGCAGGGTGTGAGGTGTCCCCCTTAATACTATAAGCTTACCTATATAATATACCTATAGCCAATAAGAGTGAAGTGCGTATTGTCGCTCACATAACTGCATGAATCAGGTATTACTTTGAACTGCCTTATAATAGGATAGCGCGCTTGCATTATTCGCGTTTTATCTGCAGTAATGTAATATTTAATGTCATTTTATTTTATAGGTCGGTTTTTGCATTCGTGACGAGTGGTCAAAACAGCATTAACTGCAACTGAGCAATCGGTTCCACATGATTATTGCATGAAATTGATTACAAAAAGTAATTAAGTTGTGAAATTGTAATGAAGTAGTATGAACTAACACAGATTCGAGATATATTCTATATACCAACTGCAGTACAACATAAGAGTAGGTATTACAACGTGGTAGGTACTCTTCATTAGATAGCATAATATGTACTACACACTGCCTTTTCTGCATTAAACTTGAAAAACAATTAAACTTTATAAAAAACGGAACTCTTTCCGGAATTGATGATTAACAGAAAGCATGGAGTTCCCACAAAATGGTTGTAGAGAAAGTAAAAGGGATCCGTTTTAGTCGTCCCCGAGACTAGCAGAGTACTACGGTCACATCACTGAGGATGTTCGATGCAGCTTTGAACGAAACGTCTGGAAGGAGATTTTCCACTAGACCACGACCTACAAGCCCGAATAATCATTTTATATTTACAAAATTTATGTCTCCTGTGTGGAGTGAACCATTTCCAAGTTAATCGTTGCTATTTGCTTCTCCAACACTTTTCTCAAATAGGAAGACATTATTCTTTTGTTTGTTTTTTGTTGCTCTGGAACATGCAAAGAAGACGTAATTTCAAGACCATCACATAGCGATCAGCTCTTAAAGGATTTCAGTTCATCACTTAAGCCTACTGTATTCTATTCCCATTATACCTACTAGGGAATATATAATACAATCGTTTCTACAAACGTCTAACTCGATTAACATGAATTAGATAGAAAGATAAGGGTTTTTAGGAATATTTTGTGCAAGGGTGAGTAATGAAAGTCATGTGAATGTACATATCAAATGTTATTTTTAGTTGTTTCATTTTAATTGTTTTACTCCTATGGGTGGGGCTCTTCAACTTCTTTGGACATACCGAAGGATAGGTATGACCTGAGAAACAACTAATGTTTTTAGTTTTGGGGAATCCGAATGAAAATTATGGTCCCAACGACCGAATTGATGGTTTGATAATTTTATTTATATTGACAGTAGCTGTTGCTGCTGCTCAAATTGTAATACTCTGCAGAATACGTGCAATATGTGCATGGGCTTTCTTTCTAATGCCATTCATCTAATTATTCTTAAGATCCATTAACAAATAGAGGGAGACCTAATGTACTTGGGTCCTGGCCCACTCTGCGTCCTGGAATTTTATATGCATTTATTTATTCGTACACTCAACTAAAACAATTATAGTCAAATTGCTATTATACTTCAGTATGCCAGTGCAATTTATAAATATCATAATTACATTACAGAGAACATAACCTAACGCAGCACAATTGTGGTACACGATAAAAATAAACACAACTATTAATAACTCTATAATGTGCATATTTTTATTTAATTGATTACGTAACAACTACATCTTTAGGGCCAAGTTTCGTTACCGGACCGTATGCTTGCATCTGTGGTGCGAATATGATTTTAATACAACGCGGAACCTAGTACAACCGTACAATTTACTGTACTAGGTGCCAAAGACATGGGGCACATCGGAAAGAATATGAAGCTGCCGAATTGTGTACACGAGCCTACCGCACAAACAGGTCGAAACAGTGTATGTACACTCTGTTCAGATGCAATCATGTCTTCAGGACAGCCACGTCTCATATATCTGCAGGCGCGAGAGATCATTCATTACTGGCTGTACATACACCAAGTTACTAGTATTTCGCTGATCTAGTAGACCAGATAACAAGCGATCGCAGGTCGATACATCTGGTCACTTTGCTAGGTAGTATGACTATCGAATGAAAACCGTTTTGACAATTAGGACTACAGATCAACACATTTATATGGATGGAAAAACCAAACGAAGGCTATCGAATGAAATAATTCGGACATTACAGGATACTATCGCTTAGCAATTGATAGTGTAAAACATTGGCTTAGCCCATCACTGAAGTGACTTGAATAATGTTTCTCTTTGAGAGCTACAAGTCTAAACCAATCAGAGCCCTGCTGTGTTGTCATATTGCATTCCCCAAGAGCAAGCCGTGAGACCAATATCACTTTATTGGCTAGGCCCATGTTCATTCTTGTTTTGTAGCTACTCTATACGATTTTCATGAACATGGCAATATTTTCACTGTGTATAGAGGAATGTTAGGCAGTTTAATGCAGCGATTCTAGGGTAGTATAATTACGCTTTATGATGCACACGACAGTAATGTGTGAGTACACCAATTTTCAACTGCTGCGCCGTGGTGCCCTAGGGAAAATTAAATGCCCTCCAGAACATCATGCAGTTTTTAGTACTAGTAATGAAAAAACAACTGTGAAAAAAGAGGTTTTACATTTATAAAAACTTCCGTGAAGAGATGCACTTTGTTCATAATGTTTTAGTTTTGTTTTTACACGTTTCCTTTATGTTTTCCTTTTGGTGTTTAATTTTAAAACATATTAGACAGAAAAGAAAATTATCTATTCTGTTTTTACAACCTAGTAATGGATTTCCATACTGCCTAAGCCACTAGAAGGCCTTGTTTTTCTGATATGTTGGTTAGTACATTGTTACTTTCTCTATTACATATAGCAAGACGGAAGAATTAAATAATATTGTACTCCACAGCAAAAATACGATATCGAGATTTCACTGAAAATAGATGTTTTGAGACTCTGCATCATAAAAACATTTTTGGAAGAAGTCTGTGAATTGTGTGTGTGTGTGTGTGTGTGTGTGTGTGTGTGTGTGTGTGTGTGTGTGTGTGTGTGTGTGTGTGCGCGCGCGCGCGTCTGTAAACGGGACAGCGTGACTGAAAAATGAAAAGTTGGTAAATACCAAACTTGCTATTTGAGTTCAGCATCTTTTAAGGATGCTACACGAAGATTATCAATAACATAACTTCGCCCAAACTAACCTTTACACGGAACATTTTTTGAAAACTTGGATTTTATAAAATGGCTCTAACGGTTTTGATTAAAATACCATCTATTAAAAATATGTTCATGAGAAATGAACTTTCTATCCTGAATTTTGTGGGGATGTCCCCAGAAACCGTCTTCATTGTGTGTCAATTTTGCACTACAGCTAAACCGTAAGTAACAGACAAAATATTACACACAAAAGTATAGATATCGTTAAAGCGCGCAATTTATGTAAAATATATTTTTGTGGAGTTAACCGTTTCCAAGATATTCCATGTCATTTTTTTGAATACTGCAATATCTATAGTTTTCTCAGGTAGGAATACGTTATCCTTCATGCAAGGAAAATGGATTTGAAAGACATCACATAGTGACCGCCTCTTAAAGGTTTGACTGTCGTTTAAAGCCTATCGTATTCTCGTGTCAGCGACAACAAAATTTGCAATAAGACAATTGATTCAAACGTTTACCTTGGTTAACAATTGCTAAAGGATAAGAATTTGTAAGAATAGTTTGTGCAAGAGTAGAAAAAGTCATGTGATTGCAACAGCTCAGATTTTTTCTACTATTCATTCTGACCGACCAGCTAAAAGCTATACGGGATATTTATAATAGTAATGTGACACAGAAGTGGATCATTTAACTCTATGTGCATATGAACAATGTTTTGCGAAAAAATATAGATATTAAAACAAATTAAAAGCATAACAATAATAGAAACATGTAAGTTCGAACAATCTTTAAGAGGTGGTTTACCAGTAGTGCAAAATTGACCCACAATGAAGACGGTTTCTGGGGACATCCCCACAAAATTCAGGATAGAAAGTTCATTTCTCATGAACATATTTTTAATAGATGGTATTTTAATCAAAACCGTTGGAGCCATTTTTTGATAAACTCTAAGTTTTCAAAAAATGTTCCGTGTAAAGGTTAGTTTGGGCGAAGATATGTTATTGATAATCTTCATGTCGCATCCTTAGAAGATGCTGAACTCAAATAGCAAGTTTGGTATTTAACAACTTTTCGTTTTTCAGTTACGCTGTCCCGTTTACAGACGCGCGCGCGCGCGCGCTCACACACACACACACACACAAACACACACACACAAACACACACACACACATGAACCTTTTTCTAAAAATGCCTTTTGGATTCATGGGGCCTCAAAATATATATTTCTGGTGAAATCTCTACATCGAGCTTTTGGGTGGAATACAATACTTCCTCTACTTACCAGAAGAGAAAGTAAAAGTAGAATCTAGCTAGATTAAGTTTTTAAGTGTAGCTGTTATCAGCCTACTGGAGTACCAAAGAAATGAAGAAATGCGGAAGAAACTAAAAGTATTTAAACTAATTGATACAAGAAAATGAATATTATCAGAATGGAAGAAACTAAACTATGAGGATTCCCCTTAAACTACCAACCAAGGGGTCAAAGAAGTGTATGAAGACCAATTACTAGATGGACTGACGACATTGTCCCTTAAGTCGGAACAGGACAAATGGTCTAAACTCTGTAGTTGAAGAGAAAGAATAAATATATCCGATATATTGTTTCAGGGGCAGGATACCGAACTCTTGTAGTATGTTTGTTGAACCAAGGAGAATTATTAGATACGACTTAAAGATATTTATTTTGAATAACCTGAAGTTTATGAATATGTTTGAGAGGTAGAACTGGAACTTAAAAATCCAATGCCACAGCTGGGATTTGAACCACAAGCATAAATAAATAATTATGAATATGTGTTTACTAGGTAATCCCCATAAGGGAGAAGCGCACGTGAGGAGAGGTCGAATTGTATAGGAGAATGAAGCAATCAAGACCAATTGTTGAAAGTGTAGCATGGGGGTTCACACATGAGATTGTTTGTTACAACTTGAATGAGTCAGTGTATGTGTAGGTGTCTAAATACCGCGCCGTGGAGTTTCCGATACAAAAAACGCGAACGACATTTCTGTATTACCAGGATTAGCAGTATTGGTACCTGCCGTACGTGGTATGGCGCAAACAAAGGCATGCCAGCAGTAAGAAGCGTCTGAGCTAGGTACCAAAATTAGGAATGTAGGCTAGAAATTTCACCCGGGGGACTGGGTGGAGTTGCGAGTTTTCATGGTAGATAAACTGGGTGAGGGATGTGTGAAACATGACACGTAATAGGTGCAAAAACATCGCGTGTACACCAAGGTCGGCAGCAAGGATATGAACAAGTGTCTGTCGTCCTAAATTACAACCTTTATATATACCTACCTGGCTACAACACTATCTCTTAACCAACATTTCTTTGTGTAATTACTTGTTTCTATTTACAGTTTGGTACATTAAGGGTGTGAAAGTTCAGCTGTAACATTTCTAAAAATGTGATGTGTTGCACTCGCATGACTTTCTCTACTCTTGCACTAATCATTCTTCCAAACTCTTATTCCTATATCTTCTTCGTGTTAGTTAAAATAAACATTTGTACAAATTATCTTATTGCTTGTTTCCTTGTAGGTGCAAGGGGAATATTAGAATACACTAGGCTATGTGGAATAGTCAAATCTTTTAAAGCTTTGAGATTCCGTTCTCTTTGCACACTTAGCATATAAAAAATGAACAACGATGTTCCATTTCACGAAAGCTTTAAGTTTTCCGAAACTCACACACACATAACAAGGAATATCTCAGAAATAGTTCAACCACAAGAATATTTATTCAGACATAAATTGTGTATTTTAGCAAGATCTACATTTTTTTTTGTAGTACGATTTGGTCTCTCTCTAACGCTTTACCAGTTATGCAAAAGTCGTCCAGAGTAAATACGACTACAAGGGCTATAGCCAGAACATTCAAGATATACATTTCATTTGTCATAAAAATATCTCAAACATATGACATTTTAATCAAAATCGTTGAGCCATTTTCAAGAAAATAAAATTTTTCGAAAAATCTTCTATGTAAAGGGTAGTTTAGGGTGGAGCAATTTTCTTGAAAATCTTCGTGTCGCATCCTTGAAAGACATTAAACTTGAATACCAACTTTGGTTTTTAAACCACTTTTCTTTTTTGAGTTATGCTGTCCACAGACACACAGACACACACAGACATACACGGACCTTTTTCTAAAAATTCTTTTTTTTGGATTCAGGGGTCCTCAAGACATATATTTTTGGTGAAACCTCGGCATCGTATTTTTGGGTGGAATACAATACTTCCCTTATTTGCCAGTAGAGATTAATTCATTAGAAATTTAATTACGACAGTCAGATTTTAATGTATAATATATACATCAAATGCTATGCATATTTTAAAATGAATTCAAGATACATTGATCCTTATTGTCTTTTTTCTGCTCAGAAAATTTCTGCGCACAGTGCCATTATTTTTGAAAACATTACGATTTTATAAGCTAACTCTTTAGTGGTATATTATACATTTTGAAGATGAATAAACGTGAAGCATAGGATTTCTATTTTAATCATAAAAATGGTCACCATATGAATATTATTGTTTAATAATATCTAAAAAAAATCCATCTCATCGTTTTTATCCTCTAATTTACAAAGAAGTAAACAAAACTTCATTGATTTATATCGAATATTGCATTATGTGGAACAATATGAAAATGAAAATAAATCGATCATTGAAAACCTGATATTTTGTTGCACATTTCATTTTGTGATCAAAAGTCACATATTCCTATTAATTTCCATAATTGATACTTATGTTTTATGCAAAAAATCTATAAAGACAGAGATATGTAGGTTTAATTACAGAAAAATGGCTTAGATCTTCCATAAGTGAAGTGAGTTGGTAAAGTAAAAATAAACATGCTGAAATGATGAGGTTTTGAACACCATACTTAGAGCTTAATTCATTATTACTAATCTATTATATGTATTGAGTTCTTCAGGCAGTTTCCAAGTTGAGTGTAATAAGCAAAATGAAAAACCAAAACAAGATCAATCACATAAAAATGCAAAGCTAGATTATCATGCATTCATGGTACGTAGTTCAGAAACCATATACGTTAAATCCATGAAATCTTTACCTCAAACTTAGGTTCGCGTTTCAAAATCAATAATTTCCTTATTTTTTTCTCTGTTTTGTGATACGTATTACTATTGAAATGCTTAGTTCTTAGCCGTAGTCAGAATGTTGAATTTAGTGTGTATCAAGTGTAACATTTTTCTGTAGGAAAACCAGTATATCAAGACATCGAAATAATGCAGGCCAATAGCTGTGGTGAGAACATTGGTTGGTTTAAAAATAAAGTGCCTCTTGGTAGCTGTTATGCGAAGTATGTCTCTTTAAATACCAAAATGTCAGACAAACAATGAAGTAAACAATCCCTCTCACTTAAATAGGTGGCTTTCCATGTATATTATTCCTTATTTCATACTCACTTTCCTATTAAAATGATACTATATTAGTCAGACCCCTCTGTGGCGTGGAGGTAGCGTGTGACTCTGCTTCAAGAGGTCCCGATTTAGAACCTCGGATAGGGTGAGATGCCCGGATAAGACTTTATCCGAGCATTTTCCTTGTCTTTAAAAACGCATATCGGGTAACTTTTAAGTTCTAAGGACTCTGAGTATCCTTTCACCCATTTTATTCATTCATTCACTCATCGTGCGATAGTATCTACCAGTGTAAAGAACGTTAAACTTAAAATATGCTGCTACATTTCATAACAAATCCGAGTGTATAGAACTTAGTTCATTTAGGTGTATTCACTGAAGGTTGCAGCAACATGAAAACAACTGTATTCTAATTTATTAAACCACTAAAGTAAGTTTGTTACTATGCAAAACTATTCATATATTATCATTGTCTTTGAATTTTCAAAGCTTCAGGGTTTCCCTTTAGTCTCTGAGATTTCTGCCTATCCTGTGTAAGCGCTGTGTAAACGCTTGAGAATGTTTTAGATTTGCTCACATGAGAAAAGAAGAGCGATGGAGAAAGAAAAAAAGGCTTTCCAAAGAGGAGAGTCTACAGCCAGCTGTGCATGGAAGATAACGTGCCCTTAAACAAATCAAATATAAATACTGTCCGGAACAGCCATTTCCAGCATATGGGGGACCAATATCCGCCCGCACGATAGTACGTTGCAAATGGCGTGGAGGTAGTCATGGCTGCTTTCATAGGGCCTTGGAGCACTATGGCTGTGTTTCATGGTCTGCTCGTTTCTACCTTGGAATAAAACATGCACTTTTTCTTTATTTTAGTACTACAATATACCTACAGACATACAGTTTTACTTTATTTTTAAAGCAAAATATGCTTTTTTCAGAAGAAAATCAAAGTGGCCTCAGAAAAGTGATAGGAAAAAATAAAAAATAAAAAAAATAAAGAAAGCCGCATTCACTTAAAATCGAACGTATATTTTCAATTATTATTAAATCTATAATTTAGGTCAAAATGTGAAATAGCGAGAACATGAAATAAAAAGCTTAGTCATTAGTACGGAACAGATTTATATATTTTTATTTTATCATTCTCTAACACACCTGCCAACTCACTTTCTCACTTTCTTACCACTAGAGTCCAGTGATTCGTCATTGTTTACCCATTTTTTTTATTTTTTTTATTTTCATATTCTGTTCTGATGTTTCCTAGCGTTTCTTCGCAACAGGCAGGCACATACAATTTTCTTAATTTTCAATTTTTAATAAAAAGGAGTATGTTTAGAGTATGTTTACATCTACTACTTACTAATTCTGTAGATACAATTACTTGGAACACGTTTGAAAATATATGTTACTCAAAAATACAAAGTTCGATGTGGAAGAAAAATAAAAAACTTAGCAACAAGTTACATCGTTTAAAAGCTAAACAGTGTACGCACATGTTTGAAACTTTCGAAAAAAAGTCAACGCAGATTAAAATTGTAAATTTATCTGATCAAATATTGACTTCAGAAGAAATTCAGTTTCTGGAAAAGGGTTTTAAAACTTGCTTCTCATTTTCTACAGACATCCTAGATTATATCACTGATATTCATTTAGCTACCAATGGATTAAATGATTCCAATGGTAATACTATTAAAACATTATGTACTCTATTACTCAGAAGTATCAACGCCAGCTATTTGAAGAATAATTACAAACATGTCATTAAAAAACTTAATGCTAGACCAGTTGTATATTTAAAAGCTAATAAAAGTAATCAGATTGTAATGTTAAATAATACTGATTATGATGACAGAGTTACACAATTGCTAAATGATAAAGACAGCTATATATCTGTAAAAAAAGATCCTCTTAACAGGTGTGTAACAAAGGTTAACCAAGTGCTTAACACTTGAATTATATTATCTGATAGTGTGAAACGACAGGTAAAAGCCAGTAATCCGATCCTACCTAGGATTTACTGCTTACCAAAAACACATAAAAAAGATAATAGTATGCGACCTATTGTCAATAATATAGGTTCGCCCAGCTATTTGTTAGCAAAATGGCTTACGAAGAAGTTTAGCACTTTGGAAACGTTTCAATCTTATAGTATTAAAAATTCATTGGAGTTAATTAACAAGTTAAAGAATGTTAAACTACACGATACTGATGTTCTGGTCTCATTTGATATTAAATCTTTATTCACCAATGTTCCTGTAAATAGTATTGCTGCTTTAATTGAAAAATGGTTAAAATCCATTAATTTATCAAGTCTTATTATAGAAGATTTGATTATGTTAACTACATGCTGTATAAATCAAAGTTATTTCACTTTCAAGAACAACTTTTTCAAACAAATACATGGTTTGGCAATGGGCAACCCACTTTCACCATTATTAGCAAATTTATACATGAGTTTCTCAGAAATAAAAAATAAAAACTACATACCCACAGATATTTAAGACTTGGTTTAGATGTGTAGATGATATATTCGCAATAATTCCAGCTGACCAAATTCATAAGTCATTGGAAATATTGAACTCTCAAGATGACCACGTTACATTTACAATGGAAATAGAAAACAATCATCAACTTCCTTTCTTGGATTTATTGATTACGAATGGAAATTTAACCTTCAATATTTATCGAAAACCTTCTCATGTGGATAATTATATTAAACACAATATTTTCAACCCAATATTACATCAGCAAGCAGTATTCCGATGTTTGATACACAGACTTCTTCATGTACCATTATCGAAAAAACATTTTGCTTCAGAATTGCAACATATACATCAAGTAGCTATTGATAATAAATAACTTTCCATCTTCCTTGGTTGATAGTATGTTTAAAAAAGCTAGTAAACGATTTCTGTTATATAATAATACAAACTTGAAACAAATTAAAAAGTATGTTATCTACAAGAAGTTCACTTTCCATCCAGGATTATTTCAAAAATTTGAAGTATTTTTAAAAAGTTCAATATACAACTAACGTACAAAAATAACTTTAAAGTTAAAAATGTTCTAAACAAACTATTGTCTAATTCTGTGGATATTATGAAAAAATCTGGCATTTATCAAATCAGTTGTCCAGATTGCACAGGTATTTATATCGGAAAAACAAAAAGAAATTTAAAAACCAGACTTAAAGAACATCAAAGAAATATTAGACTGAAACAAATGGATATATTAGCTGTTGCCAACCATTTCTGGAATTCCCAACATAATATTGGACAAGAGATACGACTATTAAAATCAATTCAAGAATCTTCTCATTTAGATATTTGGGAAAAAAATGTACCTCATAAGTAATAAGGAAAAAGATGTTAATTTTGATGTGCCTTATTTAGACCCCATGTTGCAACTACTGACGTCAGAGGAAGAAAGAAGAATGATTCCGAACTCCAACTTTTACCACCAGAGGGCAGAAGAAGATTCAACAACGTTAGGAAAAGTCGACAATCAGAGCTTGCAGTTATCCATCTACATTGCCTGAAGATGGAAGATTGACTTCCGAATAGCGCTATGCAGCTACAATCGATTTGTTAAGTGATGATTTCATATATATATATATATATATATATATATATATATATATATATATATATATATATATATATATATATATATATTATGATTTTGAGATTAGAGTATGACAAAAATATCCTTGTATTGGGGAGAGAGTAGAGTTTAGTTTTGACAAAACATTGGGAAGTGCCCTCCCTGCACAATATAAGACATTCCTCTGCTCTACCATGCGCTACCTTTTGTTAGAATATTGGATATTTCTTGTGAGATCTTTCGGTTCCAGTCTCTTTGTTAAAGCCTCCATGAAAATTCACTGATTAGTAATCTAACCACCATATGTCGGATGACTGAGATTTGTAGTTGGCTGCAGTGTGTCTACTGTTGACATTTTTCTTTTTTCAGACTTTCTGTTGAAATCACCACAACAACAAAGCGAAACTAGGACTCATTATTAGGATAGAAACGAGGTATTTCCACACCTCTTGGTTATTTTAGATGGTATGTCACTTGTCATTGTGGTATTCACCAGTTATCCTTCAAATTAAATATTCTATTTTTAAGCTACAAATGTTTAAACTGATATTTTTATGTCGTTTGTCTAAAACAGGGAATCCCCCTACTGAATGTGAAAAACCTCTTCTCCGCCACATCTATTGTTATTTTATCATACCATTTGTGTGCTAATTAACTGAAATTAGGTACCAGTTTCGTATAATGTTTCCGATTTTTAACGTTATAGTGGAATAGTAACATTAGAATTTTGCCCAACATTTCAGTATCTATTGGAATGACTTATGGAACTGTTACTCTCATTTTCTTGATACCTTAACAGTGAAATACACATAGGTTACCTACTACAATATATTGAGTTACGATTATTTCAATGCTTTTGTTAGTTTTTACACAATTGTATCCAACATTACATTGATAAAATTCCTTCCAATTAATTTATAGAAACGATCTTTCATTAAAGTTGCAGAATTTTATAAGCAATTTGTGTTCGAAGTTTTAATGTCAGAAGTTCAGAAATACAATTCAACAAATTCTGTAATCAAAATACAGCTATTTTTATTTGCTGTATACGAACATTTATAATATTAGGATACACATGAGGAATTATCTCTCTGGCACAAAAGGTTCCAATGCTATAGACTGCAGAAATAAGTAATTTACCATTGAATTATTTTTCTTAAAAACAAAGTTTTAAAATCGTACATTAAACATTAAGGGAGAGAAACACGTCATTTTCCACGAGGTACATAATATTAAAAGACAAGTGTACTGAGCGGAAAATCTATTTTGATCCCGTGGTATAAGTCCTATTTTTTCCCATGACCGGAGTTAAACTGTCGCATTCCATTTATATTTATGGAATATATCTAGAACTATCTCACTGAGGTGCCTTGAACCTATTGACAAGGTATAAGTGACTTTGAAATGGGTCAAAAGATATGCGTGATAATCTTGTTATACTGATTGCATTGTTTATAATGTGAATTCAAATGCAAAATAGATAGTGGTTTGCTGCCGAAAAAAAATGCAGAAGATAATATAAAGGAACGCACACTGGTGTTAAAAATGCTGTTTATATATTCAGAAAAGGTCTTGTTGATTTATTTCAATGAAAGGGCGAAGGAATACAGATCGTCTACCTTTAAAAGAGAGAGAGAGAGAGAGAGAGAGAGAGAGAGAGAGAGAGAGAGAGAAACAAACATAAATGAATGAATAAATGAATAAATCAATAAATCAATAAGTGACTAAATAAAGAGAGAAAGAGAGGGAGGGAAGGTAGGGAGGGCAGGGGGAAGGGGAATGAGAGAGGGAAGGGAGGGAGGAAGGGAGGGAGGAAGGGTGGGAGGGACGGAGGGAGGAATGGGAGGGTGGGAGGGAGGGAGGAAGGAAGGAAAAAAGGAAAGAAGGAAGGAAAGAAAGAAGTAAGAAAATTCTTATGTATTCTTACGATGATGTGTGTATCTGTTGATCAAGGTAATTAGAATATTATTCATTAAGGTTAAGTTGCTGTAAAACATGTAGGTGTATAGTTGTTACTTTGGTAATAAGGATTTAATGCTTTAGTAGGCTGCATTGGTTTGTTAGTTTATATTTCATGCAACAATTATCATATGCTTCATTCTTTTCATTGTTACTTTAAGATTTCTCTCCTTTTGGGAGAGAAGTAAATATACATTATCTCCCTAAGGCTTTGTTAATCTAGAAATCGACATTTACCTCATGTAAGTAGAGTAAACCCCAGCACGACAGCCCATGAAGGGCCAAGGCTTGCCCCTCGCGGTGTCCCCCACCTCTACCCACTACGGGCGTCATGAGTGGGGTGCAGTACTGGAGGGTGGAACTTGGTCAGCGCCCCGAACTCTCCCGTCCAGTTATGCGGCCTTCATAAACTGGAGTCACTACTTCTTCATCAACTGCACCCCGTGCCAGACCTCTCAGCGGGCGAAAATCCCCATGCCGGTACCGGAGATCGAATCCGGGTCCTCCGCGCCAGAGGCAAGCGCATTACCACTGCGCTACGGGGGCAGTCAGAACCAGGAATAACAAAATGTAAATATTAATAGTAATAATTATTGCTGATTCTTTGTTTTCAAAATATTAGCCTTAAAATATATTTCACTTATGGTAATAGTTCTACAATTCAGCTTAAAATAGTTTTCTCCCACGACAGGAGGTAAATACGTACCACCCTGTTGCGCTGGGATTTAGTATTCCTAGTTGTCTGAATGATGTTTTCATAAGAAGAGGCATGGTTTGTCTTTATATTTCGTTTTTCGTTTAATTTGCTGATTGCAATTTACAGTTGATTTTCCGTTTCCCTGAACAAGGCTTGGTCGTCTGTGGATAAATGTGTTTAACGTTTTATTTGTTTTACAAGGCTTATTTGAAACATTTTACTACTGCTGGAAAGCACCACCAGTATAAATATATAAAATGGCAGGGAACGCGGGGGGAGGGGGTGGGAGGGTTAGGGATTTTTGTTAGAAATTCTAGATCTCTCACATACTGAGATGGACTTATTATATATTCGAAGTTTAGGGATTTAGCTATGACTTGCAAAGTACAAATAATTCATCTAAGTATATAAATGAATAATTCTTTGCCTGTCCCGCATGGGTTCCTATACCATTCATCCGATTGCGATGAAACTTTGATAAATTGTAGTGCACATCCCCACGATGGTCAAACCATTTTACGAGTAAAATAATTTTCTGTGATTGAATTACAAATGCAACATATTACATTCACGCGGTTTTCTCTACTCACTTTTCTTCCTGTGGTGGCTGTGGGTGTTCAACAGTGCTTCTGCATAATGTCTTCCCGCTGTTTTTATTTATTTTGTATATGTTTTATTTATAGTGTCCTAAGAGATTTAATTAACTCTTTGTTTAAGCGCATTAAGTGTATTCTTTAAATGTTGCCCAAGAAACACAAGGCTATTGGGAAAGTGAAACCTAAGTCTAAAAATTGTAGGAATAAATAAACAGGCCAAGGGCAACACCGGGTATTTGAATTAATGTATATAAAGCAAAGATAGAAATAAGGAAAACCAAACATACTATTAGCTCAATAGAGTGATGTGCTTATTTTCTTCCTAAATAATAATAGTTATAACACTTTAAAATTTGAAAATACTTTTGAAAGACATATAATAGGTATATAGTTGTACCTAGACGCATACTTACATCAGGAGTATCTAAGATTTCTTTTGGAATGCCTTGCGAGAAGTTAGAGCACAGTTTTCATATGATTCTATGTGTGCAAGGGAAAGTGGAGGAGTTTTGCTGTCCCGTGAATCGCGAGACATCAATCTTATGCCTCGAAACAGAGGAACGTCTAGCAAGCATATATTCATCTGGTGCAATAACTTGAGCCATGATAGAGATCCTGTCGAACGCCCCGCACATACTCCCCTTCAAGCACGTAACAACCAATAACTTGATATACTTTTGACAGGTTCAAAGATTAATGCTTTGCACAACTGTTATACGATATAAGAAATGGGAAGAGTCCGAAACTCCATAGCGTTTCCATAGCGACGCATGATAAATAGTAAAAAAGAACGACGCCCGCAACAGCTGAAGACCCAACTTCTAGTTTCTTTATTGTAAAGAACAAAACGGAAACTTTGTCTGCCTAACGAAATCTTGCTTAAATTGTGAAGTTGAGGATAACTTGACAACAGGGTGGGGTTTAAATGTGATACTTCTTCAGTTTTTAATCAAGGCAAGTGCATCAGTTAAGCTTAGCGAAAAAACAAATTTTAGGATCTTAATTATCTTCAACATTTTTATTTTCTATACCATATACACAGTAGTAGGTAGAGAAGTCATTGCATTTTAACCAAAAATTCAGTAGTTTCGAGATTCCACTAGAAATACACGTTCTAAGACCCCCTGAATTCAGAAAAGCAGTTTTGGAAAAAGGTCTATGTACGTGTGTGTGTGTGTGTGTGTGTGTGTGTGTGTGTGAGAGATAGAGAGAGAGAGAGAAACAGACAGAGAGAGAGAGAGAGTGTGTGTGTGTTCGTATGTGCGCGTGTGTCCGTAAACATCAAAGCTCAAAAACAAAAAGTCTTGCTATTTAAGATCAGCATCTTTCAAGGATACATGAAGATTTTCAAAAAGAAACATTTTCGAAAATTCTGATTTCTCTAAAACAGCACGTGTTTAAGATATTTTCATGACAAATGAAAACATGTCTTTAATTTTCTGGGAACAGTTTTGAAGTGATTTTCATTTTGGATGAGTTTTGCTTAACTGGTAAGCCGTATGAGATACACAAATCTTAATGCCAGAAAAATTGAATGCCATTAAAACACATAATTAATGTAAAATAATTATTTTGTGTAGAGATGACCATTTCCGAGATATTTCTTGTTATTGGTTTCCATTTTCAAATACTTATACCTTTCTCAAATAGGAAGTCGTCATTCGTTTTATTATACCCTGGTCATGCAAAGAAAAGGAAATATCGAAGATATATAGCTACCAGGTCTTAAAAGATTTGACTATCGCTAAGCAAAACATGTGCAGAAGGATGGTCGAGCCGTCCTACCATTGCAACAACGCATGAAGGTTTACCCAGACAGTTAGTGGGAAAACTACAGAATGGTTTCATACATCCTGTTATCCCTATGTACATTATAGTAAAATTAGAGTTTGGATCTGTTCTAGGCTACATAAGTTAAACTTTGGCGTTAAGCGAAGGTAGAACTTGAAAGAAACACTTTTATGTTCCATCAGTGGCGTAGCGTGACCATCAGATTCGGGTATGTAAGCCAAAGAATATTGCAAAATTCGTTAAAATATGACCCAAACCTAAACCGAATTGCCCTTCGGAGTTTTCATGTTTCATCAGTGTCTGAAAGAAATGTTCGATAATACTATAAGCGTGATTCAAAAGATAATCTACTTTTTTGTCAGAACTTACATCTGTAAATCAAATAAACCTCTTTTCAATATTTCCGTCAAAATTTAAGTACCAAACGGTACAGAGTTGTTCTTCACTATTCATCAGGAGTTTCATCTAATATTAATTAAACAAAGAAGGCTTCAGAAGTTGATTTTTCTAAATGGACTTTCAGAGAGGCGTCATATATTGCTGATTCATTTAAATAAATATATAATTTAATATTAAATAATATAATTGAAGCCCCTTCATTTTCATTGTGACCATGAAAAGCAAGCGCCTATTTTCCTAGAAAACATACAGCCCGCACAAAATGAGGAAGTAAAACTCTGTTCTTTCTCACTTCATTGTTATGCTGTTTAATTGAGAGTTTATACTAATTATTCAATGCAAATTCTGTTTCCGGATTTATACGAAACATTTTTAGTTGTTTTGGCATATTCTGTGATTACAAGAATAGTTGTGTTTTTTGTCTGCCTTATAAATGCTCTTTAAATCTTCACAACCACTGGAATTCCAAAGTCACTTTTCTATTGAAAAAGATCAACAAAACATTTGCTTTAAGTGTTACGACACAGCCTGGATTCACTTTCATAACCTATGATTTATAAAATGCCTTATAAATTGTTCAATTCGTCGTAGTTCTGAGTTCGAGCTTTGGAGGATCTGCTTTAACTACATATTGCTTTTTAGATGAATTTTAATGTTTGGAAGCTTGTCCAGTTTGTCCATCACACAACAGTTTATTTTAGTTTTCGTTGCAACAACGGCACAGAAAGAAGGTTTTGTTTGCGCTCTAGCTATGATTCATGTTGTTGATGTCATGTAGGTATATGGAACTGCCTCTGTTGCATGCCCTCATTCCCAGAATACACATACATTTGCTTTAATAATAGGTAACCAAATGTACAAATCATGTTCAAATGTCCACAATTGATGAGAACACATACGAGAAGGAAACAAAATAATAATCGCGAACTACTTTTTATTCACGACTATAAATGTAATAATGCAAGCTCGATTCTTAAGGCGAGATGTGGTCTGGGCTGTTGCATACCTTGGGTGAGGCGCACAGCACCAGTTCCCTGCAGCTGACGACAGATGCCTTTGACCCAAATCTTGTTGCGAAACATGCTGCTGCAGGGTGGCGAGGAATTCAAATCATAATATTTCCGAAAACTTGATTTTTAATGACATTAAAATGATTATATACCACACAATTATAATGAACACACCAATTTGGCAATCAGTTTGAGGAAAATTGCAGGGTATGTAATACATCTCTCACGTCTATTGACGCTACGCTCCTGTGTTCCATCTATATCTGATATCGGCGGAGTTGCCTTGGAGCAATAACTTATTGTCAATGAAATTACCCGTTTACTATTGTGTTAATGTTTGGGCTTGTATTGCTTTGAGTTATGCATCTTTATAAATATTAAGGTCAACACGGATTCATACTTCTAAATTGTTGGGAGAATAGGGAATGATCCTGGCGAAAGAAAAGCTGCTATCCTTCAGCGGGAAACTGAATCCTCCACTTCTAAATTTGGAGGCAAGCATGCTAACTCACAGCTATAGTGTTATTCTGCAGTCGCCTGTTATCGAATATTCGGCTACTGTACTTTTCAAATGGGAAGGAGTATGTCCTTGAGCTACTCCAGGCCGGCAACCAATCAGAATCCTGCTGTGTTGTCATATTGCTTTGGGTTCCCTTACGTCTAGCGCCAGGTAGACTTGTATGAACTAGGATAGTGTGCGAGAGAGAGGGAAGAGAAAAGAGTGGGGGTAATGAGTTTGCAACGCTGTGCGCGTAAACGTATCTCATTGGCTGAAGATCAGAACTCTTCCCATTTGAAAAGCACAGTATTCCCATCTCAACGTGCACTCCTTATTTATTGGACAAGAAATGTACTACTCGCGTATTACATAGGGGGGATATATTCGCTTGACCTCGCCATCTATGAGTTACAAGTGAGATCGTTTTACGTGGCTTTATTGCCCTTCAGCCCCGTCTAATGTCCATTTGACAATTAGGGAATTGGTGCAAGGTAGTATGTAGCGTGCTATTTTGTCTTTCAGTTCAGTTGTGCTTTAATAATACATGTAACTTCCCAAGGTTTGTATTTACAAAATTTGTGTTTTCCATATCTGAATCCCCTCCCAAACTGATCCGCTTGTACTCTTGTCACTACATAGGTGCCATTGATATTACAGATGGACAAGGATAAAGATAGTCTTTGTCTCTTCTGAAGCATTTGTGAGTTGGTATATACGATCTTTTAACAGATAGCCATCGTGTTCCAAGTTTTGTCTTGTACTGTGGCTTATGTTTACATATGAAGACTGCTCTTTTCAGAGGCGTCTCACTGTTTTGGTATGCGCTGGTTATGGGAACTTAGCCATGAACTCTTAATATATCCAACTATCATCATAATTAATATCTTTGTCCCCAGTATTTTTGTTGCTCGTTTAGTTCAAAGTTAATGACACGTTATTCTTCTTGTGCGTCAATTCCATTACGATAAAGCGAGATCTTGTTTTGGATTAGAACTTCATATGCATATTCTTTGATGTCTATAACATTTACTTATACTTCTGGATGAAAGAGAGAACATTACAAACTGCTAACACATATTAAACGTATTTGAGAATAAAACAAAGATACGCTTGGCCCATAAATGATATTCTGAAGAGAGCAGGTGTACAATTCAAAGCTGCTTTCTGCACGCGAGTACACGCTGTCCAAGAAATGCAGCCGGCTGTTCACGCAACAAATGTAATGTCCAAGAAAGCTAGTGACTCAGTGCTGTTTGATATCACAGAGACCCGTGTGTCAAAACATAACCTAGGGCACTGCTGTGCAGCATGTTATTATTAATGCGATTGTGCAAGAAAGAACACATAAAATGGATAACGTATGCGATGAGTATGTGTCCTTCCAGCAAAAGCTCATTGACAAGTTTAGAGTTACATAGTGTTGAGCAGGGATGCAAAATTGAGTTCCTTTTGAATATTACAAGGTAAATTGAGTCCCGCCTAAAATTGTATGGTAGTTAAATTGAGTTCCTCCTAAACGTTCAAGGTAGGTAAATTTAGTCCCTCGACCGTAATTATTGTAACACAATTTCCCCTTCCACTTTGTGCAGACTTGGGACTGCGCAACCATTTATCAGGTTGGTGTGGTTAAAACGTTTGTCATGTTAAAATCGTTCGTACGAGCAAATTGTAATAGTTTTGTCACACAGGTGACAATTTAAAAGAAATACCTTTCAAAAAGTCAAATATATGTATGTCCTTATTAGTAAACTTTACCATCTGTTCCTCAAAAATGTTTTTTATTTCCAATATTATGTTTCTCCTTTTTCCTGTACTACGTAACTGAACATACAGATCTGACTGAATGCTGGTCAAAACGTCAAGCCATTTAATTTGGCATGGAAAGATTCACAGATATTAGTTGTGCGATTTGTGGTAGCTGTGAAATTAGCTCAAATAGCAGGGGAAACATTGAATCTGTCGCAATGTATGTCTCCAGGATGTATGTAGTGACAGAACGCTTGTATTTTCGTGTCTCCTGGTTGTACAGCCAACAGATCTTGGACAAAGCAGTCCTCTACGTCGTCTGGGTTTAAACAGGGAAGTCCAAAGAGATGTTTCAAAAATGTACCTTTTCCTGAGTTTGATTTGTGTTCCTTTGATACACTTAGTATTATTTGCGCCACCAATTTTTTCCTAAGTGGAAACGGCATCCTTTTATTACAACTGAAGACAAAACAAGCATTGCGGCATTGTGAATAGCTGCTTCATAGTCTATAAAAATCACTTTCGGTGAAAATGTTAAGCCAATTACCTCACAATGGATTACAATATGACGGAACATTTTTACATAGGTATCAATGACTTTATTTGGGAGCAGAAAGAATGCAAGTTGCACTTAAACATCAATGCATCAATGCATGAATAGTGAGCAATCGTGTATAAAACTTGGGACAGCTTTTAAACGTGACTATAAAACTTCCACAAAGAGCGATTAAGTTTATTGTAGTTGAAAAACCAATAGTAGCTTTCACAGTCATTTATCATTAGGAAAGGCTCATTGTTATTGGTGACTATTTTTATTTTTTTAAATACGGCATGTGTATCTGTGTCACTTTTGGGGAGATTGGAATACGTGTGACCGCGTGCATTACCTATATTCCTTTTAATCAGGGTCGTGTCTTCAATCGTTAGAGTTTCTATGTCACCTTCTTTTAATTCACTGTGTAATAGTTTTGTTGCTTTTCTCTTTAAATTATTGCTAATCTTTGTCTGTTTATTTCCTGTAAGTCTGGTTTATCATGATTGTGAACCTGAAAGCTTTCGATAATAGCGTTATTTTCACTTAATTTTATGTAACACTTACACGAGTTCAAGGAGCAAGTGCACCGCCGAATTCCATTCTTCTATGATTTATGGAAGCGAAACTTGTAACCATCAACAATAAAAACTGTTTTATTCTTCACACTGATCATCACTTCCATACTGGCCCATTCAGTATCTGTTCACAGCACTAGAAGCTATGTCGGCTTAAGCTACACTGATATGTCTATTGACTTTACATTGGTGCATCATGACTTATATCCCCTGACGTCACAGCGCTCAGGACTCAGTTTACCGCATGGATATAAAGGATTAGGATTCAACTTGCCGCTTAGAGAATCGTAGAACAACTAATTATGGACTGAATTTACCAAGTCTCAGTGTTTAGTATGGGTATGTCCCTTAACGGTGCATCTGATATAAAGTTGAGGGGATGCTCATTTATCTTCTATAAGGACTCAGTACAGTGTAGGAACCTCGAACTTATATAGTATAACATATAACAAACTCAGTGTGAAATGAAGGATCCCTAAATCGGCAGCGGCGTAGACCAGCTTCCTAAATGTCCTGAAGAGAAACCTCACTTCCATTGGTGGTTGCAAACATGAATCATATGGGTGGCTTTGCTCGTGGATTACTATGACACTAGTTCCCCATGATGAACCAACAAGTTTTCCAGAATTTAGTTACTGATCACTCCACAACACGGACAATGTTCTGCAAGCCCTCTAAGGGTTTGCTACCGTGGAATGTGTGAAATTTACCCGAAACGGTAAGGTAAGAAAAAACTAAGAGAAAAAAATTAAGAAAGAAAGCGAAAGGGAGAGGGAGGAAGAAACCTTTAATCAGGATGGGCAAACCCCAGAATTCAAATCAGATAAGGGTCTTCCATAATGCAGGCTTCACACACTGCCGCGTAGCACCTCTCTTATAAGGTACTTCAAGGAAAGCAGAGACATTAAATAATACTATATATATAAGCATTTAAATAAATGCTTTTTCCAAAATAAAGGAGTTAGAAGTTGTGAAACGGAGGAGCCTCCAGTAACGAGTACAACACTACACTTAGGCCCTTTGGGCCCTCTGTCCTTGCAAAGAGATCCTTTGGAAAAAGAGTGAAGGGGAGCTCTGAAGGGCGACCAGATCCGTACGACGATGAACGCTAACAAGGATGGTTCCTTACCTGCACTAACATGACACCAATCCTGGCGCTGGCTAACCCTGTTTGAGCCCCCGGCAACCTTGGGATCCCGGAACATAGGAGACTCTCTTACAGTCTGATTTTTAATAGAAGATACATGACCGATGTCAAGCAAGGGGGATAAAAGATAAGAGCGGAAGGCCGTTGCTATGGAAACGTAAACAAAGGTTGCCTCATTCGCTACACTGATAAATCAGACCTTCTCAGGTCAGTGTCCAGGGAAACCGAGCTTGCTTGGACGTTCAGTTGCGCAGTGTGTTGTTAGCCTACTTCGTTAAAACGTTTATATTAAAAGATGTAGTTATGGAAGCAAGGGTTGGTGGATGTGGAATTGGCGTAGAGGTAGAGGTAAACCGAGGGAAATATCAGCTTCCGTTCGGGGTGCTACATTGCACAGCCAAGCTGGACAACTTGTGAACTTGTCTGTTCTCTCAGGGAATACTTCGAACAGGAAGAGGAAAATATGCTCCTTCACAGTGAACCCAGTAAAACTACCCCAGTACTCGCCTACTGATCCGGAGAAACCAGGCAAATAACCGATGATCCGGTGGTCAGCCTAACGGGACTCAAACCCGGGACCTCCCGAATGCTAGCTCCACCCGCGAAGCCGTCTCACTCGGACTTAGTAAAGAGTAGGCAACAATTCTGTATTAATAGATTTTAATTTTAGAAGAAAAGTTGGCAAGGATACTGTTAAAGTGTCTTGTTAATTTATTACTTAAGCAGTGTACAGGAGAATTATATGCATTTTTGTTGTTTCAGCACTTTTAAGTCACTTATTAAATGCTTATGTATTGTTCGGATTCATTTAAAAGATGCATAGATGCAAAAAGACGTCACTGTTTCATAATTACCAAGAAAATGGCAATTTGTTCCGATCGTAACAACATACAGGTTATCTCCGAAATAGATGGCTTTCCTTCAATATGTTATTTTTTTAATAAGAATAAGATAAAAGTTGCGGATAAGCAGTTTGTGTGATCTCTGTTTACTAACAGAGCATCTTTCATAGGAAATACACTTTTTGAGGTCACCTGAATAACTAAATGTACTTTTTAGGAATTCATGCGCGCGCGTGAACTTATCCGCCGGATAAGTACTCTATCGCTTGTTTAAATTCAATCATACGACACAAATATTTTGAAAATGTTTCCTCTTTTTCTTATCTTCGATTTTCTCACACATTCCTTGAAACGATTTTGTTTCTAACTGTAGGTACTCGAGATATTTCGGGCGTGCCGCGAATAAAGCAGCAGGTGAAAAATAGGGCCAATCTTCTGGAGTAGGTAAACAAGAGGAATCTTTGAGGGCGGGTTAGAAGTTCCAGTATGTGAAATAAAGTCAGTCAGATTTACTGCTGTACGTTAACAATTATAATTAATACGGCAAGATAGCCTTGACCTTAAGTGTAGGTATTAATTTTGAGAAATGCCTCGATTAAAACTAGAGATTCCCGTCTGACTGTCTCAGGCTTTGGACTGGAAGAATTATACTTTACCGATCTTATTGGCCTGTTTAAAATCACCTTAATAAACTTAGTAGTTTTCATCGGGTGTTCCACACTGATGCTCCGATACTCTCAAAATATTGTTCTTCTGTCGCATTTATGCACTTATTGGACCTTTTTTCACTCAGATTCATTTTATAACACTGGATAATATTTCTGTGTACTTTGAGCATGGGTAACTTTTTGAAGTGCACATGGTTCCCCTTATCAGTGATAATCACGTCCGTCTCAAGTGCTCAATCACTTTCACCAAACACAAGCACACTATTTGGTGGTTAAAACAGTAATATGTGATCGCATACACGTGCTACATGACATGCACTGTAAGATACCTAACGGTTCATTTACATTCTTGGATTCCTTGAAACCAAACCAATCATGCTCAATTACCAAACAATTCTCTGACCGCTTATTTTGCAACATTCCTTTTGAAGGCTTATTTTCCTGTTCGCTTTTTTCACATGTTCATTTTATTTATTAACAAAATGTATTTCTTGCATTTTCTGCAAATATTACGTGAAGTTATCTTTTCAAATGCATTGTCCATACTTTTGTATGACTACTAAACCACAAGAAGTAGACATACATAAAAATTTAACATATGGTTAAAAGACACAACTTAAGTCAAATAAACTTGTTGTAGTGTTATACATTTCTGAGATATTTGGTGGTCTTGGTTTGAATTTTCCAGCACTTTTTGAAGTACAAGGTCTCCATACGTTTGTTTCTCGTGATGTCATACAAGGAATATGGAATTACAAAGCAAGCATATGACGACCCCCTGTAGAAATATTTAACTTTCGTTTCAGCTTTCGCACCCGTATTTTACTTACAATAAAATGTATGGTGAAACACCCAAAAATCCGATTTCGAGATTTCACCAGAAATATGTTTGAGATCCCCTGAATCCAAAAAACTCATTTTTAGAAAGAGGTCCGTGTGTGTATGTGTGTGTCTGTTTGTGAGTGTGTCTGTGAGTGTGTCTGTGTGTGTGTGTGTGTGTGTGTGTGTGTGTGTGTGTGTGTGTGTGTGTGTGTGTGTGTGTGTGTGTGTGTGTGTGTGTCAGTCTGTGGACTGCATGACTCAAAAACGAAAATTCGGTTAAAAACAAAAGTTGGTATTTAAGTTTAATGTCTTTCAAGGTTGCGACACGAAGATTTTTGAAGAAAGTTGTTCCACCCAAAATTAGCCTTTACATGGACAAATTTTCGAAAATTTTTATTTTCTTGAAAATGGCTCAAACGATTTTAATTAAAATGCCATATGTATCAGATATTTGTATGATAAATGAAATGTGTATCTTGAATTTTCCGGCTATAGTCCATGAAGTCCTATTTACTCTGGAAGCCTTTTGCATAACTGGTAAACCATAAAAGATAGACCAAATCTTACTACACAGATGTAGATCTGTCTAAAAGACACAATTTGTCTATATAAAGTTTTTTGTAGAGTGAACCATGTCAGATATATTCCTTTTTATTTGTGTAGGTTTTGGAGAACTTATACTTATGTCAAATGGAACATCGCCATTAATTTTTTATATGTTAGCCGTGCCAAGAGAACGAAATTTGAAAGCTTTAAAAGATTTGGCTGTCGTTCAAAGCTTACTGTATTCCCATTTTCTCCTTGTATCCACAAGAAGATAAACAATAACGTAATTTCTGTAAATGTTTATCTCAACTAACATGAAGATTTAAGAACAAGAGTTTGTAAGAATTCTTAGTACAAGAGTAATTGTAGTTGTAATTTTATTGAGCCTTAAATCATACAGGCAATGGTATCGTCACAATAAAAACATATTTTTAAAGAAACATTTGTCATATTTAAATAATCGTCAATAACATAAAAAGGATTTAAAACTAGCCAATTATAGAGCCTTTTTTTAAAAAATAGGAGGTGTTAATATTCAGATGGTATTTTGTAGTATAACTTTAGGCCCATTATTAATAACTTGAACCCTTCTTATTTAATCTATAATTAAGAATATCCAAGTTCATATTGTTCCTTGTATTTTGAGTATGCTTGTCACAAACTTTTTAAATGTATCTTTCCTCTGCCAAGTGTATATTTTTATATCATAAATATAAGAGTTAATAAATTTAATGTTATAAAAAGAGGCTTAGAGTGCTCGCTCTTAGACAAAATTCTTATAGTCTTTTTTTGTAAGATTAGCATATCTGTTATATGACTTGAGTTACCCCAAAATATCAAAGCATAAAGAAGCACGGACTGAAAAAAGGCGATATAGCCACTTCTTAAATACACGGGAGGAACATTGTAACTTAAAACTCTTAATAAATACAGAACTCTTGATAATCTTGCTGAAATAAGTTCAATATATTTGGACCATGTTAACGTAGAGTCTAGGACTAAACTTAAACTTTTATATTCATTAATTTAGTTTAGTTTATTAATGTTAGGATTCACGCGTATGGTCAAAGTTTGGGTCTTTTCATTATTTAAAACAAAACCATTGGCAGTAAACCACTGTGAAATACTATTCAATGTGTCTGCAGTAAGTTTCTGTAAGGCATTAATATTCTTTTCTTTCATTGCACAAGATGTGTCATCTGCATACATAATTGATAGTTCATTAACATACGTAGGTAGATCATTGATTGTTATTAGAAAAAGTAACGGGCTCAAAACTGAGCCCTGAGGAACTCCACAGTTTATACATGCTTCTTCAGAGCGTGAGCTATTTATTATAAAAACCTGCTTCCTGTTACAGAGATAAGATTGAAGAATTTCAAAGTGCTATCCATAATACCATAATGTTCAAGTTTGGAAATAATTAAGTTGTGATCGATGCAATCAAAACTAACTAAACTAAACCCCGGCGCAACAGCCCATGAAGGGCCAAGGCCTACCACCCAGCCGCTGCGTCCCCCACCTCTGCCCACTACAAGCGTCATTGGTGAGGTGCAGTACTGGAGGGTGGGACGTGGTCAGCGCCCCGAGCCCTCCCGGCCAGTTATGCGGTCTTCTAGACCTGGGGCCGCTACTTCTTCACCAAGTAGCTCCTCAATTGGTCCCCCCGAGACCTAACGAGGCTGAGTGCACCCCGTGCCAGACCTCCCAGAGGGGATAAAATCCCCATGCTGGTACCGGGGGTCGAACCCGGGTCCTCCGCGCCAGAGGTAAGTGCGCTACCGACTGCGTACGGAGGTAGTCGATGCAATCAAAAGCTTTCATTAAATCACAAAACAATATATTTGAGATTAACCTATTATCAGAATTGCTATAAATTTCACGTAATAGCATATTGATTGCATTAGTGGTGGCTCTGCCTTTTCTACACTCACATTGATTTTCAGTGAAGTATCCATTAGATTCAAAATACACACACAGGTATTAGTGAAATGAGCCTAAAGCTAGCAGGCTTGGATCTTTCACCTTTTTTATAGATTGGGCATAGCATAGCCAATTTAAAAAGTTCGGGAAATATGCCATACAGTAGGCATAGATTTATAACGTATGTCAACGGTGACAAAATGCCATGTATGATGGACTTCAAGAAACTATTAGACATTGATGTGGACTCGTCTCCACGTTGTGCGGCGTATGATGTGGAATCGTCGCTCCTCCTATACTCTCCTACGCAGAATGCTGCTTTCTGGTGTCTTCTGCTCCGTGTGCTCTGGCATGTGACTTTAATCTCAGGGTATGCGTGAGTGTTTGCGAATAAAACCAGAACCTCGTCGAAGCACTTTTATTCTCACCAAAATAGGAAAGCGTGAGATTTGCCGATCGTTATTAAATTAGTTGAGTCGTTACCGTGTCTTTACTAAGACAGAAAATTGTTAATATTAGCTATAATGTGTCCGCACACTTGAGGATCCGGAATACAAGTCCCGTAACTGAAGATATGGGCGACGAGTGTAGTGACTCGCCGGGTGCTGGAGGGCAAGTCTCAACGACCCTTTCTCTCCGGGATCTCGCAGGCAAGTGTCTGTGCGTTATGACGCTCTCTGTACCTTTCACTTCCTAATTAGCAACAGGGTTTCGAAGAATCGACCATCCCTTGTTTTCCAGCTCACACCGGGGCTGAGCGATTTCCAGGAAAACCGGTATTACTGTTTATCAGGCTGACTACCTGGAGCTCGCCCCTAATGACTTGTCTGTACCTTTTCGTGCCTTTTGACAATTTTAGTCACAACTAATCTCCCGGGTCCTGTAACTTTATATATGTAACGATTTTAACATTTTCTGTCTATTTAATTCCGCCATGTGATGCAGTATTATATCCATAATTATGGCGTTCACAATTTCGGCTTCAACATATCATAAATGTCTCTGCTAAAGGAGTTGTTCATATTCGACACAGTCTGTAATACTTCTTCCGAACTTACCTCCTTCCAATAAAACGAGGTATTTACAACCGTATTCCTTTTAAAAGATCCATTGCACACAGGTGAGGTTTAAAGACCTTATCTTTGATGGATTTAACAGAACCTATAAAATAGTCACAAAAAACTTGTGGAGATATATTCACTTTTTCATTTAAGTTAGGGTTTTTTGAAAAATTAGGATCAGAGACAAAGCATCTTTACATTTATTTTGTGCACTTTCTATCTGAATGGCATTATAATTAAGTTTAGTTTGAAGTATGCAAGTTTTATGCTTCTTTCTTGTTGCTTGCAGTCTTGTTTTTAATTCATTAGAATTACATCCTTTATACATTGAGTGTAATAACAATACTTCGTTTTTTAAATGATTTGAGTTCAGAAGTATGCCAAGATTTATTTTCAGTTTTATGAAAGCTAACTCTAACAATCTTATTGAGAAAACACACATTAAAGATACTAAAGAAAGGATCAAAATCAAATTAATTGACTCATCCGCACCCAATGCTAATTCATATAAGAATTCCTTCCATTGGATGAGTGATATTTGCTCATAAAATAAAGCCATTGCCGCACGGGTTATATTTCTTATATTTTTCACACTTTCTTTAAAACTTGAATTGGTTATGTCGTTAAATTCTATTTTAAACTAAGACTCAAGGAATCATGGCCAGAGAAAGGAAATTCATTCACATGCAGCTCATACAACTAAGGATGCATGTTGACAAAGATATTGTCTAAGCATGCATTTTTCGTTATGGGCTTAAAATTAACACAGTAAAAATTAAACCGACGTAATAAGTCCTTTAAGTTGGAAACTGTATTTTTATTACAGTCTATTACGTCGAAGACCGAATTTATATCTCCTCCGATTGCAACCTTAAACTGCGTCCAACTGGAAAGAAAAGGAAGAAGTTCATTAAGTT
Organism: Tenodera sinensis; assembly: GCA_030765045.1. Classification (NCBI taxonomy): domain Eukaryota; kingdom Metazoa; phylum Arthropoda; class Insecta; order Mantodea; family Mantidae; genus Tenodera; species Tenodera sinensis. The sequence goes on along the minus strand of CM060964.1, from coordinate 261,646,017 downwards.
TCGATAGAAATACGTTGTGTCACCATCAGGTGTGCGATACACAACAGCTAAAATTAGTTTGGCATTATTCACAATTAATGCACAAATTTCAAAATGTTTATCACAGCTAAAATCACTCACATCCAGAGCTTTGCATTGAAAACTGGTTTTACTTGCTCGTAAAACTGGTGATTATGTTAAATCCGTTTATTTTTGCATACTGAATTTCAACATCATTCATCCAATGTTCACATAAACAAATATAATTACAGGCAAGTTTATTCAAAAGTGTACCTAAAACATCAAGTTTCCCCTTTAAACCCTGAATATTTAAAAACACAAAATTGAGAAAATAATTACTGTTTCCGTCCATTAAATTACTTTTTGAGAACGTCATGTGAGTGCAGCACATCAGATTTTTATTAAAGGAATGCAGTTAATAGTTATTGTCAATCACTGCTTGTATTACTGAACTGCGTCATTGTTTCAAAGTTTTCATTGTTAGTCTTTTGAGAAACAATGAAATGCCAATGTCATAAAGTACTGCTACGCCGGTATAGTGTGCTTGAAGTAAAAAGTAATAGTTAAACAATGTCAAATGTTGCCTTTATAGACATTACAAGATGTAATGCCCAGTTTAAAATAAATTTGTTTTAAAAATTACTGAGACTTTTTAGCCAGTGGTGGTCACAAAGTACCCCCCCCCCCCCTAACCCCTCCCACTTGTAGTATAAGTTTTGTAATAAGGCTTGACATTGCTAGTGTTAAATGAGCTGTAGGTATATTCAATTAATTGCCTGCTTGCTTGTCCTCAGAAAGTAAATACTATGCCAGAGAGCAACAATAATTATAAAAACTATTGAATTACCGTATACTTTTGCTATTTTTCTGGTGTTTTAAATTGAGAATTCAATATTGAATATAAAACATCAAATAGCACATTTTCTGATATTGCAGTGGATTTAAAACCCATACGAAAGCTATGTCGTTCTCAAAAATGCTTCTAGTGTAAAAGGAGCACGTAAACTAATCTTTTTTCACGGATATGAAGAAAGAGGGCTATAAAGAATATATTTTCCTGAGTTTAACGAGAAGTCGCTTGCTTGCTTGTTAGGTGAGCGTAGACATAATGGGGCAATGATTCACAATGCATGAGTTACCCCTGCTGGTAGAGAATTTATTCTATTTTCATTGAATATATGCTCAGACTTAAGTGACTTCTGCAGTTCGTTAAGGCGTAAATATAAGAATAAAAAATGGTGTGATATTTTAAGTGCAAGCCATTAAAATAAAGCCTGGCATGCTGCCTTTATTGCTTGAGTTTAGAACGAGCTGGAAATGAAGAACTTACGTAGATAAATCAGCAGTTTCTTTCAGTCGAGTTATCTGTATGGGACAACCACAATCAGTGACTTTCGTCAGGTGAATAAGCCATGCGTTTGTAATCAAAGAATCGAGGGAGATGGCTCCGCGGTAACGCATGAGACTCGCATCCGGGAAGTCCCGGTTTCAATTCCCGTCGACCGTTTTTCGGTTTTTAGTGGCTTTCCATGGTTAGTAGGTGAATACTATGGTGGTTTCTCATGTACCACACCTTTTTTCATTGTTTCTCTTTCATTCTGTTTCCTGCTCATCTTTAAGTTCAAAAGCCTATGGGCTGCCGGACAGCTGACAGCGATGCATGCAAAAAACAAAGAGTACACATCGTGGACACAATGGAGTTCTTTGGAAACGGGTCATCGCTCCCTATAGGCAGCTCAAGCTTTGATCCTGGAACTGTTAGGGACTTCCGCCCTCATCTGTGGTCGGTCTCCTTGCGGCCTGTAGCCTCCTGTGGCTCCTTCCCTTCATCCCTTCCTCCTGCCAATAGATCTCTGTAGATCGCAATGTGTGAGGTGCCTCTCTCCGTTGTATAACCTATAAAGTGTCAAAGAAAATTTGAGATTTGAAAAGAAAGGAGGCTAAGATTGGTTTACCTTTAGAAGTGTATTCTATAAATTATTTATACAAAAGACATACGTTTTCTGTTTCCTTCTTGCTTACCATGACATATTTCACATTTTATTAAAAACCTTAACATTTGTTTATACTTTGTAAGATATGTGATTTGAGACTTGATACTTTATACCGAGAAGCCTCAAAGTAATACTTTTGTATTAATTAGGTAATAAACATAATTTAGTGTAATGAAGTGTAATTAAGTGAAGTGTAAATCTTGTTAAGCACCTCCGCACATATGTAATTGTATTTATCATATTAATTGAATTGTTAAGCGTTAAATTAAACAAACTGAAGTCTACGTTAAAATAACTGTCCTAGACCAGAGTTTTAGATAGCTGAAAACGTGTAGTATTTAGCAAACCAAGCCAGTTGGAATGTCTCTCAGCTCGCCTACCCATTGTCATATCCAAAAGGGTGTGTCGTCTTTGTTCTTTTCTTTGGCAACTTACCATGACAGAAAGAGTGAGATGGGATGTTTTGCAGGAAATAAATAGGGGAAGCCCCGAATCCAAGGTGGCATTTCAAAAGAGGGGATGAAGAAGCCCCAATGAAAATCCAAAAAGTGAATACAACATGCTAAGGCACGTAAAGTCATCCAGATAATCCACCAATCAGAATTGATTAGGCTGCAGTGGCCCGTTTCCAGAAATGCACATGGAAACGTACAACTCGGGACAGTTTTGCATATACCAGCTGCAATAGAAGATGCTGATGCACTAATAAAGAAACACCGAGTGAAAATTCGCAGTGACTCGATGAGCGCTGACTCTGTTGTTGTTGTTGTTGTAGTGTTTAACGCCCGCTTTTACTACTATGGCACCGCTGGCGGTGACACTGATGATACATGAAGATGGAGCACCGGAGGAATGAGATGGCGGGGGAAACCGGAGCACCCGGAGAAAACCCGCCCTGACGCCGCTTCGTCCACCACGAATACCACATGCGGGTCCCTGGGATCGAACCCGGGCCACCTAGGTTGTAGGCGAGCGCGCTAACCGCTCGGCCACGGCGCCGCCAAGCGCTGACTCAAACGTAACAACTTTGGTTTACAAGTGAGCCACATTTTAGGGTAGTCGTGTGCAAGGTGAAATCAGCTTAATAGTAACGTTAACGAAAAGAAATGTTACTGAGTTTTAAAAGCCGCGCATATCGATGCCGCTACGGGAAGGACAGTATTTTAACAGTGACGCTAACATTTAATTAGTAATGAAAGGAGTTGTCAATGAAATAAAACAAAGGAACATTGTTCCTAAACCAAACTATGCCAGTTATTTTCACTGCTTTCCCACCACTTAAGATCATCGCTCCTTTTACCAAAGGAGAGTTCATGTTCCACCAAATATCATATAATGACGCTAGCCGAAGACAGGGATCAATCCCAGAACACTTCCAGAGAACGACGAGTAAGACGATAGCCAAAGGGGACCGGGTAGTGATTTGGGCTCAAAAAGGCATTTTTTGTTTTTCAGCTTTAAAAAAAGTAGAAACCTTCCTCTTCAAAATGATATATAACCACTGAACCTATTTGAACGAAAATTTTACAGTAGTTCCAGAAGCATGTACTCTACAAACGTCATCCATTGTTATTGGAAAAATCCAAAACAGAAAATTAAAAAAAAAAAAAAAATATTTGTGCAAAAAAGTTTACTTCTTTTTTACAAAAGTTAAATATTTTTTTCTTTTGAATATAGCCAGAGATATTTAAGTAAATTTAGGTTAACAGTTATGAATACACATTGCCTAGTGCACAACAAAAGTTTCAACACATATGCTTGAATGTTGCAGAAGGAATTTGTACCGTTAGTACTATATATATTATATTTTTTCAAAAACATGTTATCAGTTTTTGCCTTATTACATGCCCATTTTAAATAACTGTTTCGATTTTATCTATATCAATGTAATCACAATAAATCACTAAACATTCGTCCCAAATCAAATTTTGATCTGAGCAGTAGAAGCTTAGATATCCTCAACTAAAGTTATGTTTTGAAATACTGAAATCGTGTACGAATCACCACCTTGTCCCCTTTCCACCAAATATCATATAATGACGCTAGCCGAAGACAGGCATCAATCCCAGAACACTTCCAGAGAACGACGAGTAAAACGATAGCCAAAGGCACCAGGAAAGAGAGCACCCACGACTCCTGCGAGATTCGCAGCTGGCCCCACCTCACACTTTTAAATAATTTCGGTTGGCAATGAATCGGGATTTGCAAATATTGCATTTGGACAGTTTTCAATGAAAGACATTTAGAAAACCAATAGTTCTTTTCGGGAACGCGCCTGCAAAAATTCGCACAGTTTTTTTAACAAGATGCAATTGAGAAAATGTAGCATTTCCTCCATGTGACATCACATGCGAAATTAAATGCCCTCTACCCATGAAGAATCTTTATCTTCACGAACCGGTACTTCTAGTTTTGTGACTTTGTCCAGTTTTCACTCTCACTTCACTGAATTCTCTCTGTCGGTTCACCAATGCAACTTCCACCAACTTTCACTGAGGCTTCACTAGTCACTTCATTAATGTGATCTAGTTCAACAATCCCTGTCAGTCCAGCTTTTTTTGGGATATCGCTATTTGAAGAAATACGCGCGCAGCAGCCTCTTCTGCAAATGATTCACTCGCTGGGTAGTCGAACACAAGACGTCTCAAATCTCTTGCAGATGCAGCACTCGTGTAACTCACATGTATCACAAGGTCACTTGTAGAACAGCATCAGAAGCACAATCACCAACTCACACTAACGCGCTCCTTATACAACCACTGAGACTTCCCTGAGGCCTTCAGATGTTCAGAGGCGGGAAAAAGAAAAGTGGCAGAAGCTTCTGCTTATCTCTAGATGGAGTTTTATCTCTCCTTGCCTCGTACCGACAGACCACTCAGCACCATCCAATGGATAGCTTAGTATGTAGCTGCTTTACAGTTAAGGAAAGACGAAACAATCAGTATTTTGTTTTTCTTTTCTTTTCTTTTCTTTTCTTCTTCTTTTTTTTTTTTTTTTTTTTTTTTTTTTTTTTTTTTAAGTTTAAGGTTTTCACTCTCCTTATTCTTTCTTTACCTGATTACCCTCCCCTTGTGTAGGATTACGACCCCTGGGACATACAAGCCTGTGCCTAAAGTTAGGCGCCTGTCGGGGCGCACAGGAACCTATGGACCGGATAGAGTGAAGACCTGGAAGCGGTTGGTCAACCCAGCACCAGGTATGAGAGTGAGGAAGAGGATGATATGAAGATAATTAAAATCTATCAACTTCATGTAATTTGCTGTATATCAATGTGATATTTTATCATGAAATATGGATAAAAATTTATAAACCTATTTTTTTTTTTTTTAATCCAATGATCCGAATCTGCTCCAAATTATTAAAGTATAAAATGTTTTGACTTTAATATAGACAGGTAGATAGATAGCCGTGTGTTTAAAAACACCAACATCAAATTTGTTGGCATAAACAAATAATAATTACCATCTGAAGGTTATTTAATCCCGGGACATAAAGTACCTACGATAGTAAGTCGCCATTGGGGTAGGTGATGGTCTCTGATGGGAGACTGCCTTTGTGGTTTACCGGGAGAAATATGAATTGGTTGGGGAATTCATGTCATTCTGACAGGTTGTCACAGTAGCTAAATGGTTAGAGCACCTACGTGGTTAGCGGAGGGTCCGTGGTTCAAATCCCAGCTGTGACATTGCATTTTCCAGTTCCAATTTTACCTCCCAAAGAAAGGCAATTTTACGAAAACATCCATGTGTATTTGTGTGTGTGTGTGTGTGTGTGTGTGTGTGTGTGTGTGTGTGTGTGTGTGTGTGTGTGTGTGTCTTTGTGCGCGCACGTGTGTGTGCGAGAGCCGCATAATCAAGAACGAAAGGCCCTATAAATACCGAATATGATATTTAGCTTCAGTATTTTTAAATTATGCGGTACGAAAGTTTCCAAGGAGATCCCGCTACTCCAAACTAAACTTTAAATGGAAAAGTTTTGGAAATTTTCGATATAATCTTCATGCTGATGGAGTGTAACTCGTAAACCATAGAGAATAAATAAAAAAGTACTGTACAAAAGTGTTCATATCTTGAAAACGTGCAATTTATTTCATAACCCTTTTATAGAATTAGCCATTTCCGAGATATTTACTGTATTTGTTTGAATTGTTCAATGCTTAGTCAGCTTTCTAAAGTGATTTCGCTATTTATATTCAGTGCTCTCATGCAAAGAGTAGATTTTTAAGGCCAGCGTATAGCGATCCGATTGTGAAACGCGTGACAGTCGATTCACTTTCCAGTTTTCCCTTTGTACCTTCAATGGAAGTCGTGATGAAGCTTTTCCTGTAAATGTTTAACTTGATTAACACGATGACTTATGGAGAAAAATATCCTTCCATAAGAATACTTTGTAGAGAAGTAGCAAGTAGAGAAATCCACGTGAATGTAATACATCAGAGCTTTTACATTAATTTTACATTCTGTTGACCTTCGAAGACTTATGCTCGCTGAAATTCCCGTATTAAACGTTTACCACCTACTATAATTTCGCCCTGATTTGCTTGACAAAATCTAGAAGCGTTCGTGATGGCTGTGTTGAACTGCAAGGTTTTATTTCCTGTCAAAGTGCAGAATTTGACATGGATATATATCTTGAAGTCCATTGTTAGCAACTGCCACAGCTGCATATCTGCACTGCTGAGATTTTCTGAAGATACCTGCGTCCTGTCCCCTCCCGCCTTGCCTCTGTGAACATCTGCATATGCGCATAAATTATGTGAGCACTGCAACAGTGATCGATGACTTACCTAAGGCTAAACTGTAGTTGGCCATGGAAAAGAAATTCCCCTATGAACTGCGAAGTAACCTTGCAGTAAGAGAAAATTGGAAGTCTGCTGCTGCCAACTCTGGACACTGCCATGATTTATTGTCATAATCATCCTCATCTCCTAGTTTGGATGGACATAAAAAGGTTACTCTAGACAGCAAGAGTATTTGGATAACGTGGCTTCTTCATTCATCTTTTCTTTCACAATGGAAATACTACCATATGATTATGCAACCGGGTAGCAGGTAACATCGGTAAAAGACTAATTTTATTCAGTAAAAGGAAAAGTAGTACTTAGCCTTTGTTCCACAGTTTCGCTAACAAAAGTAGATAGTTTGATAATTTCTTATTGCGTGGAGGAAAGTGTTGTATAGTCGCACTTTTGTTCAAGGCCTTTTTCAGTAACAATAACATAGGTTTTTGAAATTAAGCCCATAAAATTGTTCTTTAAAATGTATAATGGATTTGATTTTTGGGCTATTGAATATGAAACTAACCTGAGAATTTCTCTACCACGTACCATTGTTTAGAATGTGAATTACTACAATGCAATTTACCTTGAAGGAAGAAAGAAATAAGACATATTCTGCGACAAACATTACACGCAGGAACTATTAGATTGTCATTTAACCAATCTAAAGATAGACCTGAGTTTGAGAAAGATGGTAAATTTGAAATAGGAGGAAACTGCTGGTTGTTTAGATTATATTTAATACAGAGTGATTTCTACACTGATTTCGATACCAAATTTAACTTTTAATTGGCTCTGCAACACTTAAGTTTAAGTCTGAACAACGCGGTTCTCCTGAGTAACTCATGAGCAGCATTGCGTTCATAGCCTCACCTCAATCTTTGGTCTGCAAGAACAGAAGCTTCTAAAGCTTTTTGGGGAATTGCAGTGTTACCATAAGCAAACATGTTTTTTATTGGATTCTTTCATACTAAAGAGGCCGTCTTTATCATCATCATCATCATCATCATCGTCGTCATCATCATCTTCTTCATGATCATGATCATCATCACCAACATCTTCATCACCTTCATCATCATCGTCATCATCGTCTTCATCATCATCATCAACATCATCACCATCATCATCTGCATCATCATCTTCATCATGATGATGATGATCATCATCATCATCATCAACAACATCATCATCATTACCACAGCGTAAGCAAAGAAGCGCCTCTGCCGCCTTTAAGGTCTTCCAGCCATCATTTCGTGGGACTGCCCACAGATCTCAAATGTTTCACTATTTGTTTGTCAATATTGTGTCAGGCATTCGTTCGTTGTGCTGTTTCCACTTTTATTTAAAATCCTTCAATTTGTTATTCATATTAAAATTTTTAGTTCTTCTCTCATACCTTCATTTCATATGCATGATTTAACACAGATACAGCCATTACTACAGGACTTCAAATTTGCGTCTTTGCTTACATACTTTGTTTATATATATTGTTTATATATAATTTTTTGTTTCCAAATGTTTGACGAATTGTTCCACATATTCTCTGGAATTTGCATATTTTTGTTGTGCATCATATTTTCTATCCTATCCAATGTCACTTCCTAATTAGTGCTTCAGTGTACTATCATTATTTTGCTCTTCTCTATGAATGCCACTACTTTTGTCTTGACAGTAGAAATGTTCATATTGTATTGTTCACAGGATTTTTAAGTTTAGAAACAGCTTTTTATAGGGCACGCTCACTATTTTGGATAAATTATCTGCCAATAGAAGTATATTTAGATATGTGCTATAAGATATACTACTAGCTTTTTCTTTCCATCTCCAATCTAGATAGTTAGGGCTAGCAATGACATGTAATAAAAGTATGGTTAATTTGGCTAAATTTTGAATCGAACGAGTCTCATATGCAAAATACTTCACCGTTCCAAAACTGTTTGCGAAGGCAAGTGCTGAAGTCCAAACAGATAATCCAAGTCAAGCGCACAAGGAAATAGCAACGTTTTGTATCCTTCGCGACTACGATCTTCTAACTGTTCATCTACATCGGCTCTTTCAGTTTATGCTCTGTACAAGGAAGGTAGCAATGTTATGGACTGGGATCACACATTAAAGTATAGCATTTCCTTACATGATAGTTTTGGTAATTGCATACACAGATGTTGTATTAAATTACTAGACATCAAATTCAAGAAACAATAACATTTTATCCTTATTTAAATGCCTTGTTCTGCTCCTTCCTAAGTACACTAGAGTCCCACTAATTGGGACCGAACTCACTTCGGATTAGTGAAAATTCGGATTAGGTGAATTTTCGTCAAATACGAGAACATATTGACTTTAAGCGTTTATGTGTTAAGTATTAAAATGATTGAAAGTAAGACATTAATACTGTATGCTGTAATTTATTTTACAAGTACATTCTGAGCCTCGAAAACCAATTACTGTATTGCTTTGATAAGCACTTTTGGCGTCTAACTAGCTACTAGTAATGTCATATGTATGCGACGTTTGTGAAACATTGCCTCTTGAAGTAATTTCAGTACGTGGCGTCAAAAGAAGGTCGCTGACTTCACTTCTTAAGTGTTCATTTGCTTTTCCGTTTTTTTTACTCCTTAACGTAAAAAAATTGCAGTCAAAATTTTTATGCACATTATTAGTAGGCCTAGACCTTCCCTTTTTAGTTTTTGTGTGCAAGTTAGCCGACAGATTCGATTCACTATTTACTCCTGTAGCATTTATTTCGTGTTTTTCTGTGCTAGTAAACTTAAGTTTTTACTTGGAAAAGCTAGTTTAATCTTAATATTTGGTTTTTTCCCTTTTAAAATTCCAAACAAATGTGGTAGATTGTTTTCTTAGCCCTGTTTGGATTGGATGGATTTTCGGATTATCGGGGTTCGGATTGGCAGGACTCTACTGTAGGTGTAAGAGTATATTGCCCTTCCTCCTGGTGAAGTTTCTGGAGCTTCAGGATGTAGCAAGCATTAGCAATCTCTCATCTCATCATTGTTAACTGAAACTGCTATCTTTTTACTTTCTCTACTGGTAAGTAGGGGAAGTATTGTATTCCACCCAAAAATTCCATGTCGAGATTTCACCGGAAATATATGTTTTGAGACCCCCTGAATCCCAAAAAAGTGTTTTTAGAAAAAGGTCCGTGTGTGTGTGTGTGTGTGTGTGTGTGTGTGTGTGTGTGTGTGTGTGTCTTGGTAGTATTGGCATTTCAAAGTCAGCGCATAGCTATCTGTATTTTAAAGATTTGGCTATCGCTTCAGCCCCTTCTATCGCATTTGTGCCTAAAGCAAAGGTTTCTACCTGAGAAAGGCTGAGAGAATTTCTGGAAAAAGTTTATCCTAATTAACTGGTAGAAAAGTACGCATGTTTAAGAACTTATGGAAACATGGGTAAAGAAGTCCATGTGAATGGGAGGCGCCACATCTTCTTGTGTTAAAAGATTCGTCAGCCAATATTATCCTTCGTAGGGTGACGAATGTCGAGAATTATTATCGTATTTTATTCTTTTGTGTCAATGAAATCAAAGAAGCCGTGGGCAAAGGCACGGCTTTCAAAAGAAAATAAATAATTTATTGTCAAGGGAAAAGCACTTACTGATAGATAAAGCAGGAAAAATAAAGGGTGAATTGTCTGAGTTCTCCCTCTGATTTCCATATTATCCCAGCCTTCTTCACTAATCAATCTCTCCATCAAATAAAGAGCCGAGTGCGGATAAAGAGAACTATTTTGCATTACTTGGAGATACAAATGGTAGCTGGTATTATAGCTTTGAAGAATAGCATGGATTTGATTTAAGACAGAATATGTTTAAAATGAAATGTTGAAGAGAAGAAACTGGTATGTCCATTGCAGCAGCTAAAATATTAAATTGATGCACACTGGCCCATCACTCAAGGATACACCAAAATGGAAACTTTGTGCTGCAATCGAAGGACCCAGATCTGCCAAACGATTGTCAGCCTTACGCTCACAGGCACACGACAGACTTGGTGATCATACAAATGATATGGAGGGATTAATTGGTTAGCGTCACATTTCTCCAACCAGAACGTTGTTCGTTATGTGCAGGTCTCGCCAATCGTAGGTCATGGTATTCTTAACCAGTTTCAATCATCATTAGTGCTGCACTTGGGCCAAAACTCCGTATCCCCATGGTTGGGTTCCAGTACAAGTTTATCCCTTTCCTCAACCCACTATGTCGCGGCGCAGTGCAGTAATATATGTGTATAATTTAGTTAAGCTTAGTATGGAGGGAGATCACTGATCTGCACTATTACGCATTTTCTGTGTTTTTAGCCAACGAGAAGCGTAACCTACACAACGAACTGAATCATGCTCTGGATCGTGACGGTTGAAAGTTCCTTCAATTTTGGAAATTGATTTCAAAACTGAGAGGTCTGCTGATTAAGTGCCAGGCACTCGCGCTTTAGATGGACAGCTTTGTCGTCTGCCCGTTGACACTGTCTACGAGTAGTACTCTCTTACTTTCCTGTCGGCCTGGGTGGCTCAGTTGGTTAGACGCTGGCCTTCTGATCCCAAGGTCGCGGGTTCAAATCCGGCCCAGACCGATAGTTTTAAGTGTGCTTAAAAACGACAGCTCCATGTCAGTAGATTTCCTGGCAAGTAAAAGAACTCCTGCGGGACAAAATTTTGACACACCGGCGACGCTGATGTGATCCTAGCAATTGACAGCGTCGTTAAACAACAAAATTAATTTAATTTATTACTGTCCTATTCTGCCTTCTAAGAGGACCGTGTCCGTTGTTGATCAGTGCTGTCAATTGTAGCTAACAAATTTTGGGGGGTTGTTGTTTTTAGTGTTTAACGCCCGCTTTTACTACTACGGCACCGCAGGCGGTGACACTGATGATACATGGAATGAAGATGAAGCACCGGTGGAATGAGATGGCGGGGGAAACCGGAGTACCCGGAGAAAACCCGCCCTGACGCCGCTTCGTCCACCACGAATACCACACGCGGGTCCCTGGGATCGAACCCGGGCCGCCTAGGTGGTAGGCGAGCGTGCTAACCGCTCGGCCACGGCGCAACCATTTTTTGGGGTTGTGTCTAAGTACGTGGTACAGAAAGTAAAAAGAATAACGACTTCCCATTTGAGGCAGGCAGGAAGTACTGAAAAATTCAAACCAATAAGAAAGGATATCTCAAAAACGGTTAACTCCGCAAACATTCTATTTTATACAAATACAACAAACATAGCATAACATAACATAAGTAAGTAAACTTTACTCTTTACACTTTCTAGTAGGATTTTGTCTGTATCTTGCGATTTACTGTTTCTCAAAGGATATTCAGTATGAGGAAGACTTCAGATGATATTCGCGAAAGATTCAATTTATGCACATAATATTTCATGAAAATATGTTAAAGTTATGGTGTCTGAATAAAAATCGCTAGGAGCATATTTCAGAAAATAAAACTTTTCAAAAATTTACCATGTAGAAGGTAGTTTAGGTTGAGGGATTTTCTTCAAAATCCTCGCGTCCTATTCTTGGAAGATGCTGAACTGAAACACGAAATTTGCCTTTTAACCGACATTTTATTTTGAGTATGCTGTTCACAGACAGAGATACATAGGGATCGCTTCTTAAAAATGTTTTGGAGTGTTTCAGATAATCTCAAAGCCTACTACTGGTGAAATCTCCACATTGAACTTTTGAAGGGAATTACAATATTTGCTCTGCTCACTATACTTAGCGATGAAAGTTCCTAGTGAATTTGATATACGTGTAGATTGAACCCTGAGTGTTATCTTAAATTTTAAATTAATAGAACTGAAATTACGAGTTTTGGACATTTTACAGATCATGTTTGACAAAGGTAACGAACGCGGAAAATGGGATAATGTGGGATGCGTATGTTTGCCGTGCTCGTGACACCGTGTGCGTGCAATTAAGTTTTATTTATTATTTATTTATAAACAGGTTTACCATGTAAATAACATTTTACTGTACCCAAAGTTAAAGCTCTTGTCCTCTTCCTCTACTCTTCTCTATCCTCCCAATCATGTTCTTCCAGACGTAATTCCCTCATTCGTCTTTTAATATTTTCCATCCATTTAAGTTTAGGTCCACCACGTATTCCTCTTCCAGACGGGTTCCATTCTAAAACTTGTTTGGGTAATCTTGTCTCAGGCACTCTGCAGACATGCCCTTAGCATTCTAGCTGTTTATATCTTATAAAATCTAAAATTAAATTTTGAACTTCCATGGTTTGGCTTTTTTCTAATTTAGAGTGGATCTCCTGAAACAGTCCATTTCGGTAGATAATAATTTAAAATTTAAATTCCTATCCAGTGTCCAAGTTCCTGCTCCGTAAGTTAATCTACTTCTAATTATTGATTTATATATCTAAAATTTAGTTTCCAAAGTTATACTCTTGTCCCATAAAACTCCATCCAACATGGATATTGCTGTTTTGCCTTTTTGAATTCTATATTTAATGTCCTCTTCTTGACTACAGCTTGAATTTATCTTCACCCCTAAGTACATGCTCTCTTCACTACTTTTGATGCATCCCATGCCGTCTTCTAAAACTAGATCTTTTTCTTCATCTCCTCATGACAAACAGATTGTTTTCTTTAAATTAATTTTTAACCGCCATCTATTATATTCTTCAATAAGTTTCCTACTCAAATATTCTAAATCTTCATAGTCCTGAGCTAAGTATTTGGTCATCTGCGTGACTTAGATTATAAATTCTAGAATTGTCTAAGTGAATTCCCATATGTCTGCATTTAGTTTTTCAATTTTGTAACTCTTGTTTTATAAATATGTTGCAAAGAGTTGGTGATAAACTACAACCCTGACGTAAACCTTTTGTAACTAAGCATTTCTGTGGTACATTTTCCCAATCCTAATTCTAGATGATGCATTTACGTATAGTCTATATATGACATTCAAAATAAAGTTTTTTTTTCTTGGTTTGTTCAAAAACTTTCCATAATCGTATGCCTTTTATAAATCTACCAACAAAAATATGCTGGTTGATTTTTTGCACGTTTCTTTTCTATCACAAACATGTGATTTATGTGAACATGAACATGTGAACATGGATTGTCCCGCTCTAAAGCCGGCTTATTTTTCATCCTCTTTTGATTTATATTCTTCTTCCAAAATATTTTAAGATTTTCCCATATAATCTACTAACTGTATTAAGGACTGCAATACCTCTATAATTATTACAAGTATCCCTTCTGCCTTTCTTATTAATAACTGATATAAGTCCTTCTTTACTTGAATTTGGGACGTCTTCACTTTGATACATCTCTCGAAAAGTATTCATAACATCTCAAAAAGTTTGCTTGTGCCCCTTTTAATGAACTCTTGATATATCCCACCCATTCCACTTGCTTTTCCAGTTTTTAATTGTGTAACCGTCATTTTAACAATTTCTATGTCCAATTTAAAATTAATATCCTTATGATTTTCCATGGAATAAGTTACATTCATAGAGCCGTTTCTATTTTCTTGTAGAAGTGTCTCAAAATGTTCCTTTCGTGTCTTTATTGGAACGAATCCCAATTGGTTCCTGTTTTTGGTATTGTTGCAAAAGTTCTTTAAAGTATTCCATGATTCCGTACTACTTTTGCCACAATATACCTCTATATTCCATAACATGCTTGTTGCCAAAATTTACCTTTTTCTTCTGATACCTGTTTTCTAATTTCGGCTTCTGCTTCCTTAATTCAATTCTATCTTCCATACTCTTAGTAACATCCATCTGTATATTTGAAATTCTTAATCTTTATTTATTCTTAAATCTTATTACTTAAAAAATAAGTCTGTTGTTAGCCTAATTTCCCCCCTAAAGCTTCTGTGGCTGCTTCCTTTATATTTGTAATAAGGTAGTTATATAATCCTTCAGACGTATCAAAATCTTTTTCTATTAGTTTTCCATCTAATCTTCTCTGATATAAATATATAGTGCTAACATTTTCTAAGTATCTTAAATTATATACAGGTATTCTTAGTAACTCATGATTTCCAATATATTCATTATGTAATTGGTTATAAAAGAAAGAAATACAAATTCTAGCACTACCTGCCAATATTATTTTCCTAGAAGTTTCAATGTCACTCAGAACATTATTTAATAAATCATAAAATTCAATCCTCATCATTCAATTTTCATATTCACTTATTCCATGGATACTTAATATTGTTATTTTCTTTCCAAAAATATCTAAGTTCATTTTAACTCAATTTTTATTTATTGGTTCCCAATTTTTAACCAATTTTCTAAATTTATTCTTAATCCACATTGAGACTCCTCTTGCTGCATGTTTGTACTTTGACACTCTGCTATAAAAGTGTGTAGATTCATACTGTATCTCCTTCAATTTATTTGAAATCCCTAGAACATTCCATGTATTCAAAGGAATTTCCCTTTTTCGTACCTTTTGTCGTCTTTTATTTAATCCATTTGGCTTAAATACCTTGGACCTTTTAGCAGTGATACATTTTAACGATGTTTAGGGAGTTAGCCTAGTGCATCAGGAGGACCTGGAGGATCAGGTAATTTTTGCTTAAGGTTTTCTTCCTCTAACCTTTGACGGCCCAATATCTCTCTACAAGGCAGCAAGCCGTAGCTTTGGTATGCTCCGGGTATTTTATTTCCCCGGTACCCTCCATATCTGGTGGGAGCTCCTCACGGCTGTATTTATAATCCACCGAATTTCAACTGAATGTTGCCCTGCTCGTTTCTCACAGTGTCTCTTAAGGTTTTGCTTTGGATTCAAAATATTAACAGGTGCAGCATTGGCGCTAATATAAATTAGAACTCTGTTGAAGTTTTAATAAAAGCATCTCGTAGTGTATAAAAAACACCCAAAGGATATCGTGGACCATTTCTTTCGGCCTACCCTGATAAACTTTATTCTCTACATTTTCACAGAGTGTTAATTTCTGTTGAGGGGGAGGAAAAAAGAAGAAATGAAGTTTATTGCTAGGAAATATTTTTCAGCAGCAGTTTTACTGCTCCGGCGAAATATCTTAAACACATCAGGGACGAAATAAAGGCTCGTAAAAATTACGAAGCATGAAATGAGGAATGCACAGCGCGCGTACGTATCCTTTATGACCTTTGTGCTGCCTATAAAGAGAGAAGGGAAATTCTTTTCTTGCGTCCACCTGCAAGGGGCCCCAGTAAGCAAAACTGGTTGTAATCCATCTTCCACCTCATCACAAAACAAGCCCCATGTTCCACCACCACAACAACAGGCATGATCTGGTTACCTACCGCTTCTCAATTTCAAGCATTTTTACACAGTACAACAAAGTGGTTTCCAAACAGTGATTCATGGCTTCCTCAACATGTAGATATGTTTCCTCCTTCCCAATTTTATGCAGTGTTGATGTGTTGTTTACTAATTTCTTACCACTTTATTATTCTTTCGTACTCTTTCCTTCAGTTAATCTTCTCCACCACAAGAAAAAAATAGTAGTAACTTGCCCCTTAAAGTGTATATATTTGAACATCTAAACCAAGAAAAAATAAAATTGCAGTCACCAAAAAAAACAAAACATTTAGTATAACTTGTATGTTTTAACGAGATCTATATTTGTGTAGTGATAGTTTGACCATCTCTTACGGTTTACCAGTTGTACAACGGTCATTAAGATTGAAGAGGACCTTTCGCAAGTTATTACTAGAAAGTTCAAGATATAAATTATATTTGTTATTTAAATGTCTCGAACATGTGGTATTTTAATAAAAATCGGTTAGTGACATTTTTGGTGGAATTAAAAATAACGAAATATTTTCCACATGTGGTCTAGTTAGAGATGGGGGAATTTACTTGAAAATCTTTGTGACGCATCCCTGGAAGATTTTGAATTTAAACATCAAATTTGGTATATATCCTAGATTTCGTTTCTGAGATATGCAGTTCACATCAGACACTGAAAACGAGTATTTCTGGTGATACCTCGGTATCAAATTTTTGGGTGGAATACAATACTTCCCTTACTTAGTGCAGGTATATAGGTTATACAATGAAGGGGGAGACCTCGCGCACTTAGTCCTAATCAGATCCATTGCGACTACTACACCGCAGGAGGAAGGGGTGAAGTGAATGAACACAATAAGCTACCGGCCGCAGGTAGACAGGCCACAAAGACGCCCGGAAGTCTCTACGAATTTTATTTTTGAAGACCCGTCGCAATGCTAGAGCTGCTTAAAGAGGGCGATGAACGACCCGTCGACCAACCAGTCCTTTATTGTTCACGGGAAGTACTCTCTCCGTGGAGCAGGCATCCGGCTATTTGTCCTACGCCGCCATACACACGAAACTAACAAGCACACCTGAAACATGAGAAGCAAATGGAATGAAAGGCAAATGATATAATGTAAATGGTGGTAGATGAGAA
This sequence comes from Tenodera sinensis, assembly GCA_030765045.1. Classification (NCBI taxonomy): domain Eukaryota; kingdom Metazoa; phylum Arthropoda; class Insecta; order Mantodea; family Mantidae; genus Tenodera; species Tenodera sinensis. Next base: position 261,628,843 of record CM060964.1, on the reverse strand, counting down.
ACCAGTATTGCATTAGCACCGATCAGAGCAAACCAGGAAACACACAAGGTCAGACGGGGATCGAAACCGGATCCTCCCCAATACGAAGAGCCATCTCGTTCGGTACTAACGAGGTAACAGAGAAAATAAAAATGCACCTAGCTAAATAACGTGTCTACTGAGCTAATTTTCAATCCCCTGTTTCTTAATTAAAGGAACAAATCAAGATGCAGGTTATGAGTTTACTGCCGGGAAGTTTGGTATTACATAACTCATAAATAAGAAATCTAATACTTCTTGTTGGAATTAGTTGTGTATTGCTTGCCCTAAGTTTTTAATCTCTAATTTTACTTTACTTACAGAAAGTGAATGATCCACTTCATATATGTTTTGTTATCTACATACGTTATAATTTCGTCTTGAGAATGTATTTCCCAGTGTACAGCACTTTTGATGCTGTCTCCGATATCTCCGTTTCTGATTATGCTGCTGGCTGCTACAACAGTCTCTCACGGTATACGTGGGTGAGTGTACACATCAGTTACGTTAGCTGATACATTTCATGAAGGCTAACAATTGAGCTCTTTGAAACGAGTCACCGACTGTTTGAAGATGACGGGTTAAACTGTTAAACCTCAACCAATGAAATCCTTTGTGCTTAGGCACCCGACGGGACGCCCCTGGAAGGGAAGGGTGAGCTGAGAGAATGCCAAGGGCAGCCGAACTTGGGAGAGGCGAGAACAAAGTCCCTAACAACTACACATTTGAACTTCCTGGTGGTGACTTTTAAAACCGGCTCCCCTCCCCCCTACTGGCTTATTCATCCTCCGGGGAGCCCGAGACTCTGAGACTTCCCCCAGATTCACAGGACGAGGATTTAGAGCCATGTATGTCGAAACTCCCGCAGATACTTAAAACCCTGAAATACCCAACCAGGATGAAAGGTAAAATGAAGTGAGAAGGGAGATGAAATGGAGGGATAGCACATTTGGGGAATGCAGGCACCTTCCCAGCATTTGCTAGTGACCTGGGGTAACCGCCGGAAAAGCCCATGAGTCAGGAAGGTCGACCGCGGGAATCGAACCCACGACCTCCCTAATGCGAGCTGCAGAGGATACCGCCTAAGCCAGGAGCAGGCAGCATAGTGTCTACTCCGAATCCACTATGCAACCCGCGTAACATTCTTGCTGGTTGGAGGGGTGGTACTTCTTCGCTTCTTAAACTGTTCACAGTGGCGGATTGATACAGTTAACGATCAGCGCGTTTGTTTCAAACAGAAAAGAGGTAGTCATACTTTTAGTATGTGAAATCGGAATTACACACATTAATTATCATCATCCGAACATTTGAGAAGACGATCAGACTCTGGCGCAATATATGTAACAGTAATATGCAGTTGTGCCGAGAGGTGGTTATCTGAAACGCGAGATATCAGTTTTGATTTTTCTATGTTCACCAGAGGAGGAAAAAAAAAGTGCACATACATATGTAGAGCAAAACATTGTTGAACAGTGTAACAGAAGCAACACATTCTCTTAAACCAGCATACGAATATTACCTTACACAGTTCTTTGAACACGTCTGTGCCAACTAAATCACTGCAGTTTAACTCTTACATTGACTACATCTACAATAAAAGGATTAAAAAAACATTGAAATGTGTTCCTCAAAATTCCTGAATTCCTATGTGAAGTAAGCTCAGTTTTTAGGCCTTCAAGAACAGGAATATGATTAATTAGTTTATCCACTGGCACAGTCTCAAGTGATTTTTTATATTTGAAATAACTATTTCATAATTTGAATTGTTGATTAAGAGAGTTGTCACATTTCAAGGTCTGTTTGTTGTGTTTAGATTGTAAACCTTCTAGAACTTTGGCACCCTCTAAATCTGTAATCCTAACAAAGAGATGGTGATGATAATGATAATGATAATAATAATAATAATAATAATAATAATAATAATAATAATAATAATAATAATAATAATAATAATAATAATAATAATAATAATAATAATAATAATAATAATAATAATAATAATAATAATAATAATAATAATAATAATAATAATAATAATAATAATAATAATAATAATAATAATAATAATAACAATAATAATAACAACAATAATAATAATAATAATAATAATAATAATAATAATAATAATAATAATAATAATAATAATAATAATAATAATAATAATAATAATAATAATAATAATAATAATAATAATAATAATAATAATAATAATAATAATAATAATAATAATAATAATAATAATAATAATAATAATAATAATAATAATAATAATAATAATAATAATAATAATAATAATAATAATAATAATAATAATAATAATAATAATAATAATAATAATAATAATAATAATAATAATAATAATAATAATAATAACAGAAAACAACACACATCAAAATGTAGATCTGAAAACTCTTACTAGTTTTTTCGTTGTATGCGGCATGATATGTACAATAAAACCGTTCAATGTTGGCTAGAAGAAAACCATGTAATATTTTCTTACAAATCGCGAAGCGACCCTTGGACTCTCGAAATGAACTAAGGAAGGAGTTGTGTACCGTTGTATTGCACAATTGCACGACGAAAGGTTCATGAGTCACAGGGATTCACGAGTCCGCTTTTGCCCAACTCTGGCCTAAGCCATTCTGTTCGATTTCTTGTATATCTTAGTAAACTGGCTATTTCAAATTGAAAAAGGGCTATTCCGACGAGCTTCTTCATATGGGTTTGTCCGTTGTCATTTTTTGCTAAGCAGATATTTTGACATTAAAATGTAGTTACTCTTGCGGAGGCATAGGCGTTATTTATATCTGTTAGCTAGGTATTAGTGACTTTGTTCTAGGCTGGTCATTTCATCTGTACATGTAGTGTGTGAAGTCCCTTAGTAATTTGGTGATATTTAATTTATTAACTTTAATGCTTCTTGTTAAGCTTTGTTCAAATTGTTACGCTTTGTAGTTTATCTAAGTTTTTAGCGTGTAGATCGTACACGTGGGTAATTTATATTTCGTGAGGAACTTATTTCGCGACACCACTTAAGTTATTAACAGTGTTTTTGACCGTTTAATGGCTAGGCAAGTACGAGGTGAAGACCTCTAGAGATCGAATTAGATGGGATTGCAGTACACAGGCCTCGTCTTCGGAACCTGAACCTTCACACCTCTGTCACGCCTGTAAATAGCTGTATTTCCCTGTGTTCATGGTGCATATCAACTGGTAACGCCGACCCAATTTTTGTGTTTCAGGATGTTCCAGGTCTTCATCTTCAAGCACTAGTTTCTGAATTGTGTTGTAAGGAACACTATACAATTTTGCTGTTTTGTTTAATGTCATACTTTAGAATTTCATTTTCCTAGCTGCACTCAAAGGATCTCAGGTTTCATAATTTCTGTACACTTGTTCATTTCAGTTTTTAGTAGTCCTTGTATTTTAGGACCATGTTGAGCAAAATTCTGCAGGAGTGATAAAAATGGAATTAAATATTACGTTTATAACTCCAAATATGTTGTCTAACAAATAAATATAATTTTCATATAATGGGTAGTTAAATTGGCAGCATGCCGTAGCATTAGATAAGTCACTTTGGCAATAGTCTAAACTTGATTTGTTTTTTATAACTATGTGTGTAGAATACTTAGTGCAATATGCAGTGGCGGCCGATAAAGGGGGACTGCGGGACTTGCTAAGTTGTCTATAGAAACTGAAATGATAGAAAACATCCTGAAGTTCAACGAGAGAGGGGCTAATAAGTTTGTTACAAAGAAACATAGCCGTATGCAATTAATCTTCAAATAAATAATTAAAGTAAGCTAAAATTCCAAGAATCAGTGCAACCCCCCTGGTTATAGGCAACATGAGCTGTCACTGGTATGTGCGCTCGCATGCGACACAGGTTAGCTGGACAGAGTATGAATGATGTCAGAAGTACAGCACGGCCATCAAATGTGTAAACAACCGCCATTATAGAAGAAAGTGTCGAAGACAACGTAATGTAGTGCTCGGCGAACTAATGAAGCATTACCTAGCAAGTGTGTGCAGACGCCAATAATTACAAGATGGGGTACCTACTTGGACAGATGCCGTCACGTGTTATGCGGTGCATTATAGTGAAATTATAAATGTTATTAGTACTCTGTGTGATGCAGGTTCATCTATTAATTGTAACTGCAAGGTTTCTGATATTGTATGAGCTATCTGAAAATCTTTAGTTCATATCCAAAAATTTTACAGTGTTGCCCAAAGCTATCAAACAATTGGAAAAATCGGGTTTGGAAATGTCCAAGAGCATAAGCATAATAGAAGACTTAGCTAATTGAATTAATAGGATACTTGTTGTGCCAGGTATCAAAAAGGTGAAAGCTACAAGTAAATTCCAGAAAGTCGTAAACAAAAATATTGGTTATGAAGCTATATGTGAAATTTTGAAAATGAGTAAGAAGGCAAACACACCAGACGACAGAGTGGAATTCTTTACATTTGCACTTCTGACATAGTGTGACGTAGAAAGAAGTTTTTCACTGTCTAGAAACTGATTTTGCATTAAGCGCCAAAATGTCACATTTAATAATAATTTTACGAACGTACATATTAACCCAGTGTAATGCACTCTGTGGTGATATTATAGTTAATAAATAGCAGTATGTATAAGCAATTTCAGAATGCACAGTTTATGATGCTTGTAAGTTGTGCTGCAGTGAGGCGGTTTTCATGGTCAGGCTGTACCGACCTGCAGTTGTTTACGTGCGCGAGCGACAACAGTGAAGTCCATGGAAAAACGCACACGCCTCCGGCCTTTAGTAATATGTGTAACAATTGTGGAGGAACACGTGGAACCGATGTAAGAGCAACATATACAGTGAAGAAATTAATGGTCTGAAATGTAGATCGATTTTCATAACAAAATGCTCTGGTTTCGTATGATTCTTGTATGTATGTGCATCACAAAGCAAATTCACCAATACGTTTGTACAACACTATACACCATGTATATTTATTCCGTGCAACCTGCTTCAAATGGCTTGAAACTAAATTTAAAACTGAGTAGGCATATAACACCTTCGTTTTCATCGGTAAACTCCACACTAAATGGAAAAATCTTTATAGCGCGAAGGCCTGGAATGCAGACCAGTTTGCAGGGAGGATATCATCCTACCTGCTAAGAAAACTGTGAAACATTTGAACAATAAGCTGGTTTGCAGCATGTTCTTAAATTCATGCTGCAAAATGACCTACATTTCAAAAATACCTAACTTTACCCTGTATTGGTCAATAGGAAGCAGATAGAACAATAGTGTAGTTTGTAGAAGAGTGAGCAGAGAAAGTCGTGAATGCAACACATCAGATTTTATTTCATCATGATTATTGTCATATTTGAAATGGCATGAGCTTGAATGATGTCCCCAGGGTTAGAACTCCGGTCTTTCTTTATGTGCACGTCTGTGTGATGCTGGCGAATCGAAGAGGACGCTTGGTATTTTTATATGAAGAGTAAAGTGGTAGGTGCTTGGTTCCTGTCCTTTCCGGAGACCAATCAACACTCACAAAATAAACTGAACTGTCCAGCTGGAAGAGTAACAAGAGAGCGAACGAAATGAAAGAGGGAGATAGAGATAGTCATGTTTACCTCCAGGAACCTTTACCATTTAGGAGACTAGACGCAATCAGTACTGGAGGGTTGTGTCCAAGCACCCCAATGTGCCCAGCTACAAGTTCATCTAGATAACAAGAAAGTAGATCCAATAATAGAACTCTTTCCTACACTAGCTGTGGTCACAATGAAGAGTGATATACTTTTGAAGTATCTCTATTTACCAACTGGAGCCACAGAGTCGCTGGTTTATTTTTTAGTTAACGCACAAGCGACATACATATATATGCGCGCGTATGTACGTACGCACATACACATATAAACATACACACATAAACACAATATAATTCACACTACATCAGTAATAATCTTGAATACTTAAAAGTAATTATGTAAATGTCACGTCACATTTTGTAAGTATTGCACACTTGTTTACTTATCTTTTAGCAACAAATTACGAAACAGAAACTATCATTATAATTGTATAAGAAACTAAAATAGACAACTAAAACTATATTAAGTATGCCTATAGAGCTTCTCTTTATCAGTTCCTAAATGTTAATATCAATTTTAGCACCTACAAGGAAACTAATACATGTAATATTACTTTGTAATGTAGCATGTTGCTATTAAGTTACTGAAGGCGCATATGACATACACACATAGACACCTATGGACACACACACACACACACACACACACACACACACACACACACACACACACACACACACACACACACACACACACACACACAAACGACGGAAGAACCTTGTAACTATGTCCTCACTAACAACAATGTGCTGTCCATTGTCTGTCAACAGGCTTGGATGTGTCATATACCAGGTGAGTCAGCCGCGCCTTATTTTTTGGAAGGTAGGCCACCCATCTAACGGCATGTGCGCCTTAGTCCAGTTTTGATCTTACTAAAATGTATTGCTTGACGCTCTTAAAGAGAGGAATGCGCAAAATTAAGAGCAACAGCGGTTTAAGGGACTGAACGTACTCCTCGCTAAAGTACACCTCAAAAACATATGACTCGTTTACTGAGAGCGAATTCCGGTTTCCGGCCGATTTTACAAACTTTTTATTAGAGTATACATAGCAACGTAATTCAGTAAACGCCTCGGAAAAAATGGACCTATCATATGAGTACACTAACAACGTCAGCTAAAAAGAAAATGGTGGATTCTTGTACTTAGAGCAGGGATTTGCTGCCAAAAATTAGGAAAAATTTAGAGACACGCCTCATCCATCATGGACCCGTACAGTCAAAACGGACATATTATTAAACAACAGTTTATTTACATTTTCACGTGAACTACGCCTCGTGCATCTCAATTAATATGCATAACAGCTTTTGCCATTTAAGTAATAATATTAAAACGCCCGGTAAATGATTTAAACTGTCTTAAAATGCTCAATCAAGCACGCAAACTTGCGAGGTAGCAATGGCATAGCGCCAGGCATACAACTCCTACTATTGCACGCGGTACGTGCTTTTAGTCAAGTCTCGAAATAGCTGAATAGGATTGTGACGTGTACTCTCCGCTAACCCCCAATGACACAGGTTCGAATCTCAGTATTGTAAATATTTTTTTTTTATGTTCATCAAAACTTGGAAACCGAATTCACAATAATCTACTTATAAAGTCCCTGAGGGCTTAGGACATTATAATAAAAATAGTTTTTGGTTGTCTGCATTTTGTAATTGACCAGTTATAATGACTTCTGGCACATTGGACTGACATGATGTCGTGTGTTGCAAATGTCGACCCCTGCGTTCTCCACACGTATGCTGTCGCACAACATTTTGTGCCAGTCTTTCATTATGTATTCGACAGACGAGTACATAGATATGCTTTTGACCTACGGAGAAGCAAGAACAAATACACCAGCGGCTCAGCATCTATATTGGGAGAGATATCCGAACAGACGACAACCAACAGCAAACACCTTCCGGAATGCTGAAAGGCGTCTACGTGTAACAGCATCACTTGCAAGAATGCCTCCTCATAGACACACACCAGCAACATCGGGTGTTAATGCAGAAGCAGTTGTGAATGCCACGCAGAACAGTCCACATACTCGTACACGATCAGTTGCTCAGGAGGTGAATATCAGTCAATCTTCTGTAGTGCGAATATTGAACACTAATAAGTTCCATCCTTATCGTTTGCAAATACACCAAGCACTTCACGTGAGAGATTTCGAAGCCAGAGTAACCTTTTGTGAATGGTTGCTGGAGTGAGTAGCAAGTGATGTGATATTCGCATCCAGGATATTGTTTTCTGACGAATCAAGATTCCATAACAATGGAACTGAAAGTCGTCACAATATACGCTACAGGAGTGTTGATAATCCTCATTGGGTAAGGGAGGCAGCATTCCAAGAGCAATGGGGTGTAAATGTCTGGTGTGGAATCTTGGGAGACCACCTTGTTGGACCATTATTCTTCGAGGGGCATCTAACAGGAGCTCGCTACCTGGAATTCCTCCGTAGCTCACCCCTTATTATTAGGGAATGTACCACTGCAGGAGCGAATGAAGATATGGTTTCAACACAACAGGACCAGTCTCCTGGCCTACCAGATCACCTGATCTGACACCCCTTGACTTCTTTCTCTGGGATTATTTAAAAGAATGCATTTATGCACAGGAGGAGGGCAATCTAGAAACCCTTCGTCAGCGTATTACAGTGGCTTGTAGAAATGTTCAACCCGTCATGCTACACCAACTCAGGGGCTCCATCCAACAGCCGTACCCAGGCGTGCATTACCCAAGAAGGCCATCGGTTCGAGCAATTGCTTCGTTAAAGGAGTCGTGTTCCAGGAATAGAAAATGGCCCATTCCAGCGCCGGAAAACATATCACAATGAAACATTTTTAATAGCACAATAATTCATTGTCTGCAAAGTTGTGTTTACCTTCCATGTTAAACTCTGACAATGTAGTTTCCTTGCTTTCAGTGTTCAAATGTGTATAAATGATCCTTATTTCAATTGCACCTACCTGTAGGTGTGTTTAAACAACTACCTACATAATTGTAGTTCCCCAATAAAGAAACATCAAACAATGCCATAAAACATAAATAAAACAATAAAAGTAAATATAATATTTTTCTGAATAATAATTTGTAAATTGTGAGGATTGTATAGTAAAAAAAATTAGTACATGCAGGTGATTCGAACCACCTTCACAGCAGACAGATTACTTCGGGATCATGCGCCCGTTTCAACTGAGCTACCTAGTAACGTGTGAGGCAAATATTCCGTCTAAGATGTGATATTCGCTGCTTCCAGTGAACATTTATAGAAATGCAAACGTCAGCTGTCTAATTACGAATATATTAAAAGGTGATGTGATAACATCTATATTAGCACTAATTTCATCGAGTGTTTAACATCCATGTTAAATACGCGGGTAGAACCTAGTAATGGGATCGATGTTTTCATGTTGGTGTATAAAATGCGGATTGCATAAAACTCGAGAATAAGGGGCAGCTGATTCACCTGGTATATTGTGACATATGACAAATCCAGTTACTTTTTATTTAACTCTATTTCCCTTAAAACCGAATCACAATTCACAACTCAAGACCTTACAACTCACGACTGTTTTGTTCTGTCGTAACCTTGACGCAAAACTTTGCTCAACTGTCTGCAGCTCTTTCTGACAATTATACTCACTGATTTCCTAACTCTGACGATCAACTCACTAAAACTGACCCAACACTGACTAAATCTGCCTCCTCTATCCGTGTCGACTCGCCAACTATTGGGTAGTAGCGATTTCCACGTTTCTCCAAGCTTCTCGTAAAAGCCCGGCATTCGAAGCTTCTCGAACTGTCTGGAATCCGCCTTTGTTCTCAGGCGATACTGCCACGCGTTGCCTAGCAACGTAGTGATATGAGGTAGTGAACCTCTGACCTACGGCGGGTGTCACAATATATAAGTGACAAATGTCCGCGTTTAAAACGCTTCCAAATCGCTCTTGTGGAATATACATTTAAAATAAAGTAGAAATGCGAAAAGCACTCATAATGCTACGAGCACAGTATTTTCGCTACCATTACATAAGCACATAAGTATATATTATAATCATATTACTCTTTAAAAAGCTGTGTGTCCCGCGTTGACATAAATTTCTCTGACCAGTATCGCTTATTTTATCCCTCATGTTAAGTTTTGCGAATATTTCAATAATGAGTTTGTTGACTTCCATATTACTCGTACACGAGCCTTTGACAGTAAAAGAGATATATTTGTAGCTATTTTACATTATAAATTATGGATTTACTAATTACTATTGTAATGATTTTTATTGTTTCTTTTGGTAAAAAATGTAATATCCATGCAACTGCAGCGAAATATAACCATATAATCCATGTGTGTCATCAACGATTATTTTACAATAGTCCTACCCATTCCTTATCGCAATCATTTTTACCATTCGATTTTGATTGCTGGACACTCTTTTATGTTTGATAAGCGTGACTCTGAATATCTTCCATTAAGCTGACTGCGGTTTAGAAATTATAGGACGAATAGTGTGTAGCAAAATGGTTCATGCAATTGAGGATTAAATACTAGCTTAACAAACCATTCTTACGGAAGCTTGTTCTCTCCACTTCAACTTGATGTGTTTAAAAGTTCGCATAAATAGTTTCCCAACACATTTTGTTTTATATACAATGTGGACAGCGATAGTGAAATGTTTAAAAACGACCTCCATACAGGGGTTCCCAAATCGTCGTCCACTTTGTTCGAATAGGTAACCCATACACCAATGTGGAGGATGGTAAAATACTTCTACTGTAGTATTATTTCATTAATGGGACTACTTCCCTACGTTTTACTTATTTTATTTACAATCAATAATAATAATAATAATAATAATAATAATAATAATAATAATAATAATAATAATAATAATAATAATAATAATAATAATAATAATAATAATAATAATAATAATAATAATAACAACAACAACAACAACAACAACAACAACAACAACAACAACAACAATAATAATAATAATAATAATAATAATAATAATAATAATAATAATAATAATAATAATAATAATAATAATAATAATAATAATAATAATAATAATAATAATAATAATAATAATAATAATAATAATAATAATAATAATAATAATAATAATAATAATAATAATAATAATAATAATAATAATAATAATAATAATAATAATAATAATAACAGAAAACAACACACATCAAAATGTACATCTGAAAACTCTTACTAGTTTTATGTCCCTATTTTAGGTGTTTCAAGAAAGATAGTTTATGATCAAGAAGGATGCGTTTCCAGAATATACCTATCGGGTATAAAAGTGCTGGTTCTCTCGTACCAGGGCATCATTCAACAGTTAAGCAACGAAAATGATGTTTTTTCTAGTGTTTAACGCCCTCTTTTACTACATACGGCACCGCAGGCGCTGACACTGATGCTACATGGAGCACCGGAGGAATGAGATGGTGGGGGAAACCGGAGAACCCGGAGGAAAGTCGCCCCAGGGCCGCTTCGTCCACCACGAATTCCACATGTGGTTGCCTGGGATCGAACCCGGGCCGCTTTGATGAGAACACACGTTTCGGCGCACTGTTGTGAGACAGGAAAGTCACGGAATTCTGTGTGCACCAAGGGTCAGACCGTTTGTAGATACGCGCCAGGAAGATGTCCTAACTCTATTTTGCGAACATCCATACATGAACATCAGACAAGTCGCAGTAGAATTAGGACTTCAAAACACATTCATTGCATATTCCGAGCCCAGAAGTGGTATCCCTACAAACTTCAGTAGGTGCAAGAGTTATCAGAAAATTTTTTTCTAACCAGAAATGTTTGTTGCTATACAATGATATGCTGCCTGCAACAACATACAGACTTCATCAGTAAAATTCTTGCTCAGAGGAATGGATCTCACCAATGCTGGCAGAGTAAACCGGCACAACATGGTGTACTGGACAGTCACAATCTCGATGATTCCGTGGGAATCATAACCAAATTCGGTGGCAGTTGAATATTTGTACATCTTAGGGGTCATCTTAGTGTACCAGTTTTCTTGAACCTCCTGTAAACTCAACTAATGGACTATGAGCTGTTAGATGTCCCGCTCTCTCTCTGGCAAAATATCACTGGCTAGAACTGGTGTCGCACCAGCACATTATGGCTTAATGATGCAGGCTTTTCTCATTCTTGTTTGTCCACGGATGAGGATTGACCGCCACGATCCAATATCCTGGCTCCCTCTTTTGCCGGGCCCCACACCTGTAGACTTCTTTTTATGGATACATCTAAAGGCACAGACCAAGAAATATTGTGGTTCTCCGCAGATCACAGATGCACACTCGTTGCTTGCCGTACAATGACATTAGAGATGCACAGGATACAGAGCGGCGTCTTCACCAGCACACACGTATGGAAGTAATGTCAACCCATAACGAAGGATAAAGAACGGCAGCGTCAAGACCTACCTTACACGTAGTGGTACTCTGTTTTAATAGCTTCAATTTCAAATACAAACATAGTGAGAGTCGGTAGGTCCAACGACAAATGCATAGCTATTAATCGACTAACAATCATGTATCAGGCGCACTAAGGAAACAAGTTGGAGATTTTGTTCTGTCAAAACGGTCATGTGGTTTCAGTTTACCCACCTTGAATTTTCATCGCGTAACAAACCGTTTGCACTGTATTCAGTATCACATTAATTGAATTTGATAAAAGTATTTTCATTAGCTCTTTTACGAATCATCGCAATCCATTTTGACGAGCGCACGCCTATACAACTAAAGAACCACGACTCTGAGTATAGTATATTTGTATACTCCTTAAACTCCTGTAACATGATTCGGGAAAATACTCAATATATTAGGGTGGTCCTTATTTTTTGAATTTCAAATTTCTTCATCCACATGAACTAATTTTTACCTGTTGTTTTTAAGAACAATTTTAGTACCTATTTTGTTGAAATTGAAGAAGGGGAACCCGTGCCGCAATGGCAGAGAAGTTGCGTCATTTCGCTTATTCCTCCTTTTGCATGTATTCGACTGGTCTCATACTGTCCACCTTCAGTTGAGACTCGGTTTCCCTTGAGTAATGCTAAAAATGTTTATTTACATCATATTTGTTTGGTATGTGAAGTTACGCATGAGATCGGTGGTCATAAATTACTACGTAATCAACAGATTACCAGATTACATCAGTGTTGCTTTATAGCGTATGCAATGTGAAATCGACTATCAGTGAAAGTGCTGGAACTTTATCTCACTGCACCAAACATTTAAAAAAAAAAAAAAAAAAAAAAAAAAAAAAAAAAAAAAAAAAAAAAAAAAAAAAAAAAAAAAACACACACACACACACACACACACACAACTTACAGACCTTAAGATACAGTGCTGAAATCCGCACAAGAAAGTGCTCATAAGAAGATGAACCCTCACATTTTCTCCAACTCTAAATAATTTGTTGGATGTATTCCTTTGCTCATACACTGAACATGGAGAAAATAGAAGAGGATAAACTCTTTCTGTTATATCAACCAGAGCCGCCTCCGTAGCGCAGTTAGTAGCGTGCTTGCCTCTGGTGCGGAGTACCCGGGTTCGATCTCCGCATGGGGATTTTATCCCCTCTGGGAGGTCTGGCACTGGGTTCACTCAGCCTCGTTAGTCTCGGGGAGACCAATTTAGGAGCTGCTTGATGGAAAAGTAGCGGCCCCAGGTCGTGAAGACCGTATAACTGGCCGGGAGGGATCGGGACGCTGACCACGTACCACCCTCCAGTACTGCACCCCACCAATGACGCCTGTAGTGGGCCGAGGTGGGGGACGCAGCGGCTGGGCGGTAACGCTTGGCTCTTCATGGGCTGGATGGACGGATGGACGTCCGTACGGACGGACAGACAGGCAGGCAGCTAGGTAGCTAGCTAGATAAATAAATAATAAATAAACTCTAGCCCCTAACGATTTGCTTTTATATTCCAACAAGGTATTTAAGAATATAAATCAATATTACGGAAATCTGAGATATGGCTCACGTCATAAAATGTAATTTGAAATGAGTTGTGTTCCGGAAAGTCCTACAGTTTGTTTTATCCTTTCAATCGTTTTTTTTTTTCTTCCCTATGCTTTATGGCCTACTCCTTATATTACAACATCACGAAATTCCGTACAGATTAGAATGGAAATAAATATTTTCTATAATTGCTGTGTTTTAAGCACAAAAACGATGTGAATTTTCCTTAAGTTTGCAGTATTTGGGTGAATATGGAGTTAAATATTTGTATTTAAGAATTTCAGGAAACTTTGTTTGAAATTGAAATGGATAGGAAATGAGTGTGGGTCTTATGATGAACACACGAAAAATGTGCAACTGCAGATAGGAAGTTACGTTTTGTGCACAAAGCTTTCGAGAAAGTTGTTGACACTTTTCGCATTTGGGTTTGAATATGTAGTTTACAAGACGATTCTCCAAAAATGTTTCTGCTTTGGAAGTGTCCCCAAAACATCTGTAAGAATACATTTTATGAACGTTACTACATTGTCTTCAACCTAAAATAAAGAGCTTGTTTAACTATATTATAAAGAAACTACCTTAAAATTGGATTGAAGTCCTCTAACCCAGTGTATTTATATAGTTTATAGCCTTAGAGCCCAAACAGCAAGATGAAACTCCTGCAATGGAATTTGATTTTTATTTGCATGGATTTTTGAAGTGCTGTTAAATCGAGTTAGCGAATACCGTGCTTCTAACGCTACTCAGCCTTAAATTAAGTTTGACAAAGATCAGAAAGGACAGCCGTTTTGAAGAGAAAGAGTCATTTCACACTGTATAATCAGGATTCAGTTGCCCTTCTAATCTTTGAAATGTTAAGCTGGAAATTTAATTGAATGTGTACAGGTATTTGGAAATAGCTGATTAAATTTTAAAAATTTATTTTCGTAATCTTGTTTTTTCTTTGCTCTTTTTGTACCTTTTAAATGCTCACTATGGTCCAATTCTGGTTGAGATTCTTTCATACCTACAATATTCTTTCTGCTGAAAGCAGTGTTAGAAAGATCCCATTCTTTATATCAAACATAAGTTCGGACCTAAGACTTTAATAATTTAACGCATGATTAATCTTGAGAATATTTTGAAAGTGTTTTATGCTTCTGAATTTTTTAAAAAAAGATTGATGATACGCAAATATCATATTTGTTTATAAGCGAGTCTATTTGAGAAGTAATATGCTATCTTAAAGTTTGAAAACTTCAAATTTTCGTAACGTGGGGAGTTTCACGTATTATTGATTTTCATTTTCGGAAGCCCGGTACACAGGACAAAGAAAATTTATTTCATGCTAAAACAAACTGGAGTAAATATGTACAAACCATGTCAAATAAATTAGTTGAAACTAGTAGAAATAGCAATTTCAGTGCCGAGTGCTTTTAAGATCATGCCCACATTTCGTCCCTATTTCATTTGAGAAATTGTGAAGTTAGGAAAGTTTTGTAACAGATGGTAGAGGTAAATCTGAGCAATGGCGTAAGGTAGGTATGTTCTCATGCTTTTACTGCAAAGCGTACTGCAGGATGGTCATATTCCCCTCCCCTCCCCTTTACAAGGTTCCGATATCGCTAGCCAGAGGCCACTCCGATACAAACGGCTCTGAGAAATGGCACTATCACAACAGACGATAACGCCTGGCCCTATACTGCAGTTCTAAACTGCCGGAACATTGAGAGGAGAAGAGCCACAACACCGGTTCAAATGGTGTGAGATTTTATCTTTCCATCCAGGGCAGAGACGTAGGTGTCTTGCCACCTTGTATCGTCCTGGCTGCTGGGTTTCTATGCTTTACCTTCTCATTTTATACATACACGTCGTTCTCCTTTGTTTCAGGATTTATTCCTTGCTTTACGTTTGCTAGTAAATATCTTCCTCTATGGTTTTGCGCAGTTGCAACACTTCCATTTAATATGATGGCGGGAGTATCCAGAAAAACAGTAAACTTAAAAATCTTATGTGATATACATTCACATATAAATATGAAGTATAAGCAGCTCTAAAGAAAGAAATTAACACAATAAATAATACTGTTTACATTCAAGCTACTATTATATTAAATAACCCAATTTCTACTATCCATTCTTCATAACACTAGCCTTAATAAACCTATTCTTCACGTTCATCGAGATAAATATTTGTACAAATCCCTTTATTACATACTGCAGTGAAACATGCCCAAAATGGAACGCAATCAAACGAATATAATTTCCGTTTTCATAGGTTCCCGTCTTATAAAGCGTATTATTTGAATAAAACAAAGGACAAAAAATGTGATTGCATAAAATTACAATGCAGGAATAATTTAAATTAAAAGTCTAAATAAAAATTAGGTTTAATGTTTACCGATATGCTGCCATGGTAATTCAGAGCAACGGCACAGAAAGCCGAAGATCTGTGTTTCAAATCCTATTGTGTTCTAATACGCTGTCCGTTTTATTTGTGGAGCTACAAATAGATGCAGAAAACTTCAAGGGATCTGCTGTAAGAGAAAGAATTAATTCCGAACTTCCAAGATGAATTAAAAGGTATTTTATCTTTTGTTGCACCACATTCTTTTAAGGGAAAAAATGAATCAAATTTCTGTCTTATAATTATTTAAGCGTGATTTCAGTAACAAACCACTCAGTTTAATAGTGTCTTAAGATTTTCAAGGCAATGAATGCCTAATACTTGCATTTAGTGTTAGCATATGTTTCTGATATTACTTCTGATGCTTCCGAGCAAAATAGTCGCAGCAATTCCAGTAACTTTTTTGTTATTTAATTTTGTGATTACTGTGTAACTTCAACGGATGATTGTAAATAATATAAAAAGAGAGGAAAAAACTATATGTCCTGTTTTCCTTTATGCTTTCCAATATCTGATGCCCCAAAATGTTGTCAACAGAGAGTTTTAACGAATGCAAAAGTTGAAAATTTGATATAGTATGAAACACAAGAGGCACATTAACCAAGCATGTTACTGGGGTGTATAATGTAGCATATTGTGTAGTAAGATGTTGTCTATCTCGTACGGTTTAACAATTATGCAGAAGTAATTCACAATAAAGAGGATCTCAGTAACTATTCCTAGAAATTAAGGTGTACAGATCATTTGTCATAAAAAGATCTTAAACATACGGTACTTTTATCAAAATCGTCAGACACATTTTTGAGAAAATCGACATTTTCCAGAACTTTCTCATGCAAAGGATGGTTTGGGGTGGAAGGTTTTCTTAAAGATCATCTTGCCACATTCTTGAAGGATACGGAATTTTAAATACCACGCTTGGCATTTAACGGAGTTTTTGTTCTTGAGCTATGCTGTTCAAACACACGAAGACGGCCTCTCAAAATGCTTTCTTTAAATTCAAAGACCTCAAAGCATGTATTTCCAGTGAAACCTTGATGTCAACATTTTGAGTGGAGTGCAATATATTCTGTACCTACTTTGTATATAGTAGGGAAGGTATAGGTGCAATGGGAATAGGAGAATACGACAGGCTTCAGCGATATTTTAAGAGCAGGTCCGTATGTGGGGACTTCGCTAATCCATTCTCTTTGCCTGTCCAGAGCACAAAAAGCGAATAACGAGTTCTTATTTGAGAAAAACACCAGTATAGGAAAATTCAAATAAATATCAAGGAATATCTCGGTAATGACTCACTAAAAAAAGCATAAATTGCGTGTTTTAACGTGCTCTACATTTTCGTATACTACGATTCTCTATATATCTTACGGTTCTTTTATTTTTTTATAAAACTATCTTACACACGTGATACTTCAATCAAAATCGTTAGAGCCAATTTTGATAACATCAAAATTAAAAGGGGCAGTCTGGGGAATGGGGAGGGGGGTGTCGTGGAAACCTTCATGTCGCATCCTTGGAAGACGCTGAGCTTGAATATCAAGTTTGGAGTTTAAGCGACATTTGACTTTTAAGTTATACTGTTCACAGTCAAACGCGCGCGCACACACACGCACACGTACGCACACACTCATGAATTTTTGGATAGAATACAATACTTCTCCTATTACTATATGAGGTAGAAAAAGTGAAAGCTTATTCCAATTTGGAAGAAATTAAATAAAAATAGGAAAACTCAAACGAAAAACAAGGAACACCTTAACAATTGGTAACTCCATTAAATATTGTATTTGATATAAATTGTGTATTTTAACGACATGTGCATTTTTTGTGGTGTAAGGTTGTCCATATCTTGCGGCTTACCAGTTATGCAAAACTCACCCAGAATAAAGAGGACTTTCACAGAAAATTCAAGATGTAGCTACATTTCATTATACATAAAATAAATTGTATTTTAAACAGAAGTCATTATCTTGAGAAAATGAACGTTTTCGAAAACTTTATCGTAAAGGGTATTTTAGAGTGGGAAGATTTTGTTGAGAATGTTTGTGTCATATCCTTGAAACATGTTGAAATACCAAGATACCAAGATTGGTATCTAACCGACTTTTCGTTTTTGATAATGCAGTATTTAAAAAAAAAAAAAAAAAAAAAAAAAAAAAAAAAAAAAAACACACACACACATGCACGCACGCACGCACGCACACCCGCACACACATGCACGCACACAAACACACACACGCACGCACACAGACGCATACCAAATACACATTAACAGTTTCCTTAAACTGCTGTTTTTGGATTCCAGCTTCAAAATGTATGTCCACTGAAATCTCGGTATCCAATTTTGGGTGGAGTGCAATAGGTATATCCTGTAGCTACTATGTGTACCTGGTGGAGAAAGTAACAAAAGTGGGACATACGTATTAAGAACTTAAACATAAAATTAAATGAGAAGCCAAGGTCGCTACATAGGCTATGCCACCTTATACACGTGACCGGTAACGTATCAATATGGAGCGCATCAATATCATCAATATTTGAAGCTTAATTATAAACATGTTTGAGTATCTGAGTTATCCTATAGCCTTGGAACGTTTTAATAGTTTAAATTAAAACATTGGTCTTGTAAACCAAAAATAAGTTCAACTTTTAAAAGTTAAAAGGGAAGAAAATCAATCAAAGAATGAAGTGTGAAGACTTGGATCAATTAGAAGCATAGTAATTGTTCCTGCAAGTACAACCTCCCCGCTAGGGCCGCGTACATGGTAACCCTATGTCCCGATTTGCAGCCGTGAGAACCTTGTTGTTCAAATATTGCAAACTTGTGATACACTTTTATGTGCGAAATCCATGTTATAGTAAATGTTATTTAAAAATATACAACATATCAGTGTCGATTAAGAATAATCATTCATTAATTCATTAGTTTCATTTCATTAATTTCTGTGCCCGTCCATTAATTTCTGTATAAATGCAGAAGAATCTTTATCTGCTATTGACTCGTATGTTAGATCTTCTGAAGCAGACGGAAAATTAGAAGCGATAATAACGAATCACCTTGATTGAATAGCAAGTGTAGTTTTCAAGTTAATACAGTAATAGCAACAACAACAACAACAACAACAACAATAATAATAATAATAATAATAATAATAATAATAATAATAATAATAATAATAATAATAATAATAATAATAATAATAATAATAATAATAATAATAATAATAATAATAATAATAATAATAATAATAATAATAATAATAATAATAATAATAATAATAATAATAATAATAATAATAATAATAATAATAATAATAATAATAATAATCTACGATAGGGCATGAACCTCGTGTAATACACCCTGACATATCCAGTCTTCCAGCATCCTATATCTAGGAACAGACAAGGGCTGCTTTGAGCACTATTTTGCCCCGCATAACGTGAAGTTCTGGATAAGTTTTCTAGGGCTAACTGAACCAAGTGTCTGCTTCTGCTGTACGATATACTATTTTAATTAAAATTCACTCTCACTTAATCATTTATTACACATAGAATGCTCACAAGAACGAACAGTACACAATTTAGTTCTGAATTAATATGACATACATTTTTATTCAGTCTAACAAAGCACACCTGCCCAGCAGAAATGTAATCAGTGAGCAGTTGAGTAAACAATTGCAACGACCCTGTGATACCTGGTGCACTCATATTCGGCAGTAGACAGCGAAATCTATGTGCAATTTTAAACACAATTATCGTGATTTACCTTCTCCGGTTCTCTTCCACATCCAACGTTTACTCCACTTAATTCAGTAAAATGCTCGAGTCAGAGAATGCTATCTCCAGTTGAAGTCTTTAAAACCAACAAGAATTTCAAAACAGAACGTTAAGTTTAGTTTTCTGACTCTAAAGTCTTATTAAAATCCCAAATCTCATCTCCCTAAAAATGTGTAAAAGATATTGAAAAAATCAAAATAATATTTTGGTGGTCATAGGAAATTGCTCCTATGATAATAAAATCGCCTTTAACCGAAAAATTCCCTTTTTGGAGTTAAGGTTGTCTGACTCTGAGCCCTAGATATGTTACAAAGGAGAGGTTTTCCGTTACGATAGTTGAAGTTAAAGGCGAAGAATACATAGGGAAGGGAGAAAAAAAAAAAAAAAAAAAAAAAAAAAAAAAAAACCCTCTGAGAACTGTTAAAAACGTATAAGTAACT
This sequence comes from Tenodera sinensis, assembly GCA_030765045.1. Classification (NCBI taxonomy): domain Eukaryota; kingdom Metazoa; phylum Arthropoda; class Insecta; order Mantodea; family Mantidae; genus Tenodera; species Tenodera sinensis. Next base: position 261,608,594 of record CM060964.1, on the reverse strand, counting down.
CAAATGAGACTTTTAAGACACTGCGGTAACTATAATACACAGCCACAAGCTTCGTTAAGTGGACTTATATTCCGTAAATATTGTTAAAATTCGGGAAACATAATTGCACCATAAAATGAGAAGATATGAGCACAAAATATAAAACAGAAAAAAAATAAAATTGAAAATAGTATTTTATAATTCGTAGTGACTCCTACTAATTTATGGTTATGATTAGTAGATGGATAAGGTATTCTTAAAAAAAATCTAATATTGGTATTTTACTGAAAAGTGCTGTAGTTCTGTGAACTCCGGCCAAATACAAGTAAAAGGTCAATGTGCTAACATTTGTCTCACAGCAGCATACAATAATGTGACACAAGCTTTCACGAAACTCATCCACCCTTAACACTGCCCTTTCAGGGGAAAAAATTCCAATAATTTTGATACGCTTGAAATAGTGACTTGAGGAATCACATTGTGAATCTTGAATTTTGTATAAATAGCGTAAGAGAGGCTCTTAATTTTAAATAAGCTTTGTACACATTTTTACATCTGAGAAAACATAAACTAAAAGATCTGATGTTGCATTTTACCCACTGTCGTTTAATAGTATATTGCTTCTACAACCTGTTTTTATGGAAGATGCTTTTATATCTACTTTATGTTGTTTGATAAAAACGTTTTCAGTAAATAGCTTAATAACACACCTCATTTTAAACACACGGGAAACCGGATCGATAGTCAGATGTTTTAAAGTTGGTCGGTAAATGCTGTCTTTGAAATTCCGTAAGTACTCTTTCTATACATCGAAAAACAGCTGAATAGCGATAGCACTCAAAAGAAAGACAAGTGTATCGAAAAATTCAAGAATTGCCAGTAAAGAGTATTTGAAATAACGTATGTGTTTGAAAGAGATGTACATTTTCTACACAGTACGTTCTTACTTCTCTCTTGCGGTATGTGCTTTAAGCTAAAGAGGACTTTACTGGCTAATCCCAGAAAATTCAAAATATGCATTTCGTTTACAAGTATCTTAAAGCTGTGACATGTTAATCAAAATAGTTAATCCCTTTTTACAAAAAAAAAAAAAAAAAATATTGATAGTATTTCCACCTTGAGGGTTGTTGCTGTGGGGAATTTTTTTTAAAATCTTCGTGTTGCATCTTTGGAATGTGCTGTATTTGAAAAGTGAGTTCTCTATTATTCCAACATTTGGTATTTGAGTTATGCTATTAAAAACACAGGCATACACCTTATTCTAGAAATACTTGTTTTGGATTCAGGGGACCTCAAAACATGTGTTACAGTGAAGTATCGATATCGATATCGGATGAATGCAATAATTCTCTACCTATGTACGTAGTGGATATGAGAAGAATAAAATAAACTTAATCAAGAAAAACCATATGCCACCGATATGACAGGGGTTCAAGACGTCATATAACTGAGGGGAGAAAAAATGAAAGAAAAAGAAACAAAAAATAATATAGTTCCTTAAAACACACAATTTTTAACCATGCAAAGAGAACAAAATTTCAAAGGTTTAAAAGATTTTACTATCACTCAAAGCCTGCTGTCTTCCCCTATTCGCCTTGTATCTACAAGGAAATCAGCAATAGGATAATTTCTGCAAATGTTTATCTCAACTAAGACGAAGAAGATATAGGAATAAGAGTTTGTCAAAATGGTTAGTACAAGAGTAGAGAAAGTCATGTGAGTTCAACACATCAGATTTTTTGAAAAGGTTTCAAGGCAAAAAGAGTTAGTGAGTAGATATTATATGGATATGTGCTACTCATATACTAAGTGAATTAGTAATGGATAAAGAAAATTATACGTATGTAGCAAATGAGATTTGGGCTACAGTTACCTATATGGTAATAGAAGATGGGTAGTACAGAAATAAAGAAGAAATTAACAAATAACGTGCACGTGTATTTGTAGCAGCCAGTCTTCCTCCTTAATCACGTGAATAACCGATGCTGCCGCTTTGCAGGGGTACTGGCAATGTATTAATATACGACCTAGCTTATTCTAAAGCTCCAAAACCAAATTTGTTCCTCTTCTGATCGCCCTTGTTTGGTAAAATAGGGTTGTCAAAAGAAAAATAATGGAAGAGAGTAGAGGTGACATCTGGGGAAGGGGTTTAAAAACAATCTGGAAACGGTGTCGCTCGCAGGCGGGAATCGGAAACCATGAAATTATGCTCCGGTCGGCTGCGGTCGGGAGGCGGCACGGTGTCGGATTCCGCCCCCTACCCGCCCCATCTCACACAGCTCTTACTCTCTGCCTACCGCCTTACCTGCACCCTCGCAGATAATGAACCCGTAACATCTGTTGCCTTCAATCTTCATTTCTGACAAATTTGAGATTTTCATTTGGACTTGCACCCTCAAGTAGGTATACCATTCTAAAAGCAAAGGAGATAAAACGTCTGAGTTGATGGAAGCATTTATATACCAATGCAATGTTATCCCAAAGTAACTTTTGAAAGTTCTTGTTTAATTAGAAGTTACATGGTTTTGATTTGTTGGAGATCTTTTAATAGATTTTTAATTATAAGAATACGTAGTTCTACTCTCGTGAGTACGTGGGTTACGTTTGGTTTTTCTTCTACTAAAGGTAACCCATCTGTGAAAAATGGGCAAAAATGACAAAATTTTTCATTTTTGGCTTTTTATACCATAAATAAGTTTAAACCTTTGGCTTTCATTTTCATGCTTTTGTTTACTCATCTGCGCCCTTTAAATGGTTTCACCGAGGGATTTAAGCATGTAAAGTATGAGGTTCAGGGTAGAAATTTCAATGAAATTGGGGAGAAATTAAGTAAAATTAGGGATAAGTGTCGTTTGCAGGATAGTGCTAGGCATTCAAAAAGGGGCTACAGAACTGCTAGGAAGCGACTGAAGTTTGAAAAAACAGCTAAAAGGACCTCTGAGGGTCCTACATATGGTGCAGGCCAGTTTTAATCAAGTACATTTGTATTACACAGTTGCTAAACTTTAACTTTATTCTTCTCCGCTTATGATTTCCTGACACATGATTATGTACGAAATGCTCCTTGGTGCATAGTTTTGCAGATACGTTCTTGAAACTTGGTACACACATTGTTCAAAGTATAAGAATTAAAACATGGCTCTAAATTTTTGCTGTACCTTAATACAAACGTTTTTATTCAAAAAAGGAATTTGTAAAATTGGTAAAATTCTCAGCTATTGGATTGTGCAATTTTCAAATTTTTTTTTCTCCCAAACAAAATAAATTATATATATATATAAAACACCAGCCAAATGTAGCACTAACTGTCATTGATTAGCTGTAGAAGTTGGAATGTTATTTGTTGAAAAGTATGCACCGAGGAGCATCTTTCACATAAGCTTACAAAAATTAAAAAAAAAAAAAAATATATATATGTATATATATATATATATATATTTAAAAAAACTATTCAAGATATAAAGTTCAAACTCATAATATTGTTTTAACTCTGAGCAACAAGCCTATCCCCAAAATTTGAGAAGAATTGGACGAAAAATGGCAATTTTTCAAATTTCACAGATGGGTTACCTTCTTTCTCACCTCCTTTGTCTCTCCTTCACCTCCCTTTCCCTGCTGCACTCTTTCACCCTTATACTCCCTTTCCACTTTCTCTGTTATTCTCTCGCCCTCTTCCCCTCTATATTTATCTCTACATCTTTTATGCTCATGTCTGTGCAACGTATATCCCTTGTGATGTTTTGAAAATCTATAACAAAATTGCTTTTTCGTGTGTGGTGCCAACTAAATACTAGAACTGAAGTCAAAGGTTTAACGACACACAGACTTCCACCTAATTGTCAAGTATGTAATGGAATCGGAAGTGTTATATCACAGAAGATTGTGAGTTTTGTTTCCACAATTACTTTTCCCCAGGTTACCCATCGGCTAAAGTAAAAGGCTAAGCACATGGTTCTTTATTTTACTATTTACAGAAATTTGGGTGATGAAGCTGGATCGGCTTCAGGCATTTAATACTTCAAATTATGGCTTGACTTGGCTAAACACAAAAATAAACCGATATAATAATGCAAGAGAACAGCAACAAAGGTAAGGAGATACGATGAAATGCACAAGTGGTTAAACCGGAGCGTGCTCAATTGTTCCTTCTTGGCTCAGACCGTTCCTAGCACTAGATATTAGGGCTTAAGATAAAATGTGCTTGTAGCATTTCTAGTAAAAATAATCCCTTTACGTACACGGAACTTCGGAGTAACTTCTGAAATGCGACAGTCGCCCATTGCCATTAAAATGACATCTCCCAGAAAAGAAAGAAGAATTGGAAAGAAAACGCAATATGCCCTATGTTCACGAGTTGTACAATTTCAATAAAATTCAATTCATTCCTGGTCCAAACACCGGATAACCAGCATGGGGCTTCGAGGAGTACATAAAAGATCAAGTTATAAATTTATTATACTAGTTGTCATGAATGCTTCAAAACTGTGAACCTTTCCTAAAAGGTGCTAATTATAAGTTTTAGGTATATTTAAATATTTCTGAAGAACGATTTCTTGCTGAAATAAGCAATTTATTAAAAAACTCTAATCTCACTAGAATAATACGTGCTTGATGTTGTGGCTAATCTACACCTGGGTACATTAATCAAATACAATTCTATTAGATTATGAACACAATCTTTAATTACATAATCATTTAGAATTTTCTCAACATATACTAATGTTCACATACTAACATATACAAACATACTAATGTATACGTAGTCTCACCGCGGTGCCAGGCTGATGCCGGCCGGAGCCCACGTTAGGCCCTCGGCCACTCGGCTACCTGGGCCTGGGCGCGGCTTATGGCGCTTCTTCCGCAGAACAACTACTGTGCATATTACTAGCCACTGTGCCGTCCCTGGCGCTCTAACATTCGTTTTCGGCAGTTCCAATAGGTTCCCTTTCTAGAACGTTCTGTATCTAACCGGGGCCTATATATGGGGCCCACCAAGGCTCGGTGGAGAGTCTAGTCTAGTCGAGTCGAGTCAAGTTGAGAGAAGTCGGATTTGATAGTGGAGTTGAGCTTAGAGTGGAGTATTTTTCAGTAGATATTGACAGTGAGAGTTCAGTTGAGTGCAAAGGACAGTGCTGAGTGCAATTGAGTTGCGAGTTGTGGTTCAACAGTTCAGTGGTTATTTTTTTTATTTTTTATTTTTTTTCTATTTATTTAAATTAGATAAAAGAAGCAATACATTGCAATTACAATCGGGTGTACAATACTAAACAATTTCTGCATTTTGTAATGTTCTTTCACTTGGTAAAGCATATTACTGTTCATTGCATGAGGTCAGTTACCTTTGCTGGTCCTCCATTTGGTTTCATCTGGCAACTGGGCGATGACACTTCCGAGATGGTGATACCTCCATCCAGCTGGCACACTCCTTTACACAGAAGTTCATTGCATGATGTAAGTTACCTTTGCTGGTCCTCCATTTGGTTTCATCTGGCAACTGGGCGATGACACTTCCGAGATGGTGATATCTCCATCCAGCTGGCATAATCCTTTGCTGGTCCTCCATTTGGTTTCATCTGGCAACTGGGCGATGACACTTCCGAGATGGTGATATCTCCATCCAGCTGGCATAATCCTTTACACAGAAAGGACATCTATGTTAGGGTGAAGCATCAAGAGAAAGTCACGTTTTTTCCTTTTGAGGCGCGTCCTATGTTCCGTTAAAAATATCTCAAGGCCACGGACACTAGGAGATGGATCCTGCAACATATAGTGGATATAGCCCATAATAAGCCATATTTGGGCAAAGACGTGTTTTTTCACCTGGATATCTAGTTGCAGGATTGCCCTGCGAATGGTATTTGGGTTATCTGCCCTGGTAATGTAGAGGATTTTATTTTGTATCCAATGCCAAGTTTCGGGAATGCACGTTGTAAGACGGTGTTGAAGGGTGTCAAGGTTGTGGCATCGAGAACAATACGGTGAATTGCAGATGTTGTGGCGATATTGTTTTTCTGCTGTGGGTACTATGGCATTGAGCATCTTGTAGGCAGAGGCCTTCCAGTCCGTCGGGATATCAGCGTAGCGCAAAACTCTCCAGATATTCTTCCAAGGAATATTGGGATATTTAACCTCTATTGTGGGAGTAGAAGGAATCCGTAACAGCAGATGACGGTAGAGGATCTTTGTAGTAGGAATTGGATCCCCAGAGACGAAATTCGCAGGTAAAGTGGTAATACATTTCACCATCCGGCGATAAATGGCATGGTTCATTAATGTTCCAGTGCTGGAGTGAAGTTGTTGTTGTCCTTGAATTGTCCCATCTGTAAAGAAGTTCTAATTAACAGTGCTGAACATTTTTCGGAAACCTTAATGAGTCCTAGGCCTCCATTCATGATGGGACGCCACAGCTGAGATTTTGCCACTTTATATACATGTCCATTCCACAGATAATATGACACTGCCAGCTCGATGCGCTGGGAAATCTCTAATGGGATGGGCAGAATTTGGGCCAAATACCAAATCTTGGATAATCCCATGAGGTTAACAAACCAAACTCTCTGGAGAATGTTAAGGTTTCTACTCAAGTTGCGCTGTAGGGAGTAACGGATGCGATTGAGTAAAGATGTCCAATTTATGTTGACCATTTCGGTGACGTTCGTGGTGATTTGCAGGCCTAGAATAGTGACATGGTCTTTAATGGGCACATCATCCACCGTTAACGTTCGAGGCCAGGTTCCAAAAGGTACCAATGAGGACTTCTGATAATTAATCTTCGCGCAAGATGCTTGTTCATGAAACTGTAATATGTGAGGAAGTAGGAAAACTTGATGATGGTAGCGGAGTAGCAGAGTCATGTCATCGGCATAAGTCTTTATGGTGAGCAGTCTTGTCGGCACTGTAGGTGAAAATAAGTGTTTCTTCATCAATCGCACCAGAGGTTCGGTGCAAACTGTAAACAATAACATTGATAATGGGCAACCTTGTCGTATACCACTCAAAATGGGTATTGGCCTAGTAAAATATCCATTGATATGGATTCTGGAGTATGCAGACTTGTACACTAGTTTAATGGTTTGTAGGATACGATCAGAAATACCCATGTGCTGCAAGACACCAAAAATGTAATTATGGTCAATATTGTCGAATGCTCTCTCGAGGTCCAATGACAACAAGGCCGCCTCTTCCTCAGGATGTTCCTCGAGATATACTACAGCATCCCTTAATTGTATCAAATTGTGCGAGATTTTCCTGTCTGGAAGTCCACAAGTTTGTTCCGGTCCAATCAAGGCTGGCAGTACTTTACGCAATCTGTTGGCTAAAATCTTTGTAAAAATTTTAAAATCAGTATTCAGTAGTGTTATCGGCCTAAAGCTGTTAAAATGGTGTGGTTTTATACATTTTGGAATTAAAATTACAATTCCTTCATTAAACCCTGACAAGTGGTCGCTCATGGCAAAAGTGGCGTTCATCAGTTGCAGCAGACGGTCTTTAATGATCGTCCAAAATACTTTGTAAAAAGTATAGCTAATACCATCTGGTCCTGGTGCAGAATTGTTGCTGGCTTTAAAAATCACGCCCCGAAGTTCATCCATGGTGATAGGTGCGTCCAATTCATCCTTATCAGTAGGATTCACAGTTTTATTGATAGCCTCATAAAGTACTCTTTTTGAGGAATCAAGAGTAGGATGTTCACCATATTGCTGTCGGAAGTGTTCCTCTGCCCCTCGGAGAATTTCAGGCGTTGTGTGTAGGAGAGTAGCATTGGTAGTAGAAATATCACATATGAATTTACGTTGGTGTCGTTTCTTCTCCGAAGCTACATGGTACAAAGCAGCACGTTCATCATCAGTAATTGAGTGGGCACGAGAACGCACCCGTATACCATCTAAAATGGACTCCTGAATTTTACGAATTTTTAATTTTATCGCAGTTATCCTGCCACTGACGTCGTTGCCGGTCCTCTGTTGATTAGTTAAATCATGTAATAGGGCGTAATAATAGTGTTGGCTATTAGCTCGTTCGGCAGCCTTAGCCTTACCAACACATTTGAAGAAGGACTGTATCGCTGGTTTATAAATCAAAAGCCACTGTTGAAGCTCCTGGTAGCAAGACCTGGACGCTCGTACGTTAAGACTTTCCCAAGTTTCACGAAACTGTTGTTGTACGTCCTCATAATATAATAGAGCATTATTTAATTTCCAGTAGCTTCTACCAAGGATGGGCAAAGGAGTGGATGCTGTCATCTTCACAATTACGGCATGATGGTCGCTTATTGCGGCAGGTACAACAAGGACATTCCGGATGTTGGTTCGATGAAGGCCATTAACATAAATCCTATCAATTCGTGAAGCGGAGGTAGCACGACAGAAAGTGTAGCGAACTTCATTTCCATGTAGATATTCCCAAGTGTCAGTTAACTGCAATTCCGAAGACAGGCGCTGTAGTGCGGGTGACGGATTATAAGTTCCTCGTTGGTCCTTGGCATGTAACACGCAGTTAAAGTCACCACCCAGCAACAAGTAATTATAGCTGTGACGAAAGAAATATGGCATATCATCTACAATGAGAGATTCACGGTCTCGTCGTTTATTGGAGCCAGATGGCAAGTACACATTCACCACTAAGATGTCATTGTCTATTACCATAGCTAAAATGCGTCCACTAGGATGTTCCTCATGATGGGTAATTCTCAAAGTCGATCTGTATATTATTGCTGTGCCCCTATTGTCAATGCCTACATTGCAAATGTAGTTATACTGAGGACCAAGGAAGTTTAAATTATCGGTGTTCACCTCTTGCAGGAGTAGGATGTCAATATCATGGCTGAAAATGAAATTATTGAGAAGTTGTTGTTTAGCAGTACTGCGTATACAATTGACATTTAAGGTGGCATAAATACGGGTATAAGTCATGCAAATTAAGTAGATGAGGTAGAATAGGAACAGCCAAGAAGAAGCATCAGGCATTATGATAGCGGTGTGGGAGTACCCGGGTCATTTTCGAATGATTCTTCAGTTTTCTCTTTCTTTCGGTTACCCTTGTTACTCTCCGTACGTCTCTTTTTCACGCGTGGGTCACGGCTTCTACTACTATTGGAAATTGTAGGCACTACTTCCATATCTGTCGTTATTGGAGAGAGTGCACATGTTTCTGAGGTTATATTTGAAGTTTCTGGTGTCACCTCGGAGGGTTCCTCTGCCATTGGAATAGTGGTAAAGTTCGTTATCGGGGCATCACTTTGTGCATCATCATCATCCATTAGTAAATTTTCCGCCTGTTCAGGATTGATTACAGTTTCCCTCTGTGTTTCGACCACGGTATCTTTTCCTGAAAACTGAGCTGCAGTTACTTGTTCTTTATCAGTAGTCGTCATTTCTGCCGAGGTCATAACTGTGTCTTGTGGCAAATCCACCGGTACCCGTCTAATGGGTAAGTCTCCCTGTACTAGTTTAGACCATGTGGGCGGGTCTGTTAGACGTGGTGTCTGCGTGATTACCCTCCGTCTGGGACAGTTGTTTCGTAAATGTCCTGTTTCACTACACACCGCACATGTAATTGGTTGACCTTCATAGCTTATAAAGCTTTTATATCCGGCAATATCTATATATGAGGGAATATGCTTTTTTAAATCTATCTTTGCAGTGCGTACTCCGTTACTGATTTTGTATCGAAACGTGGGCCCCCAAGTATCCATTGAGAGTGCTAGTACTGTGCCGTAGTTTCCTAGATGTTGTCGTACAATTTCTTGGTTTAAATCTTTGGGTAAGTGGTATAATTTAACAATACGAAACCCTAGACCTGCCGTTGTTATTGTTACTTTACTTCTTTGTCCATTACTATAGGTAAAAATTGACTCACCGTTAGTTTCCTCTATGGCCCTTTTTACTCGCATCGCTTCCTTACACTGGATGTATATTTGCCGGGTGTAGTTGTTTATCTGTATCATTTCCAGCTCCTCTTCTTCAAATCGAAATATATCGTGAATCCATTCATGTAGTTCGTATGGAGACGGTTTCGGCACATCACGATCCACAAACGTTAGTACTAATGTGTTCTTTCGTTCTATATACATTTTTTACTTTACTAGAAAATCACACTTATTTAACACACAAAAATGTGTAATGAAAACCAGCAAGTTATAGCTGGTGCAAAGTCACGTAAGTTGAAGGTCGAAACAAGCGAACAAGCTCTTGCCAAAACACGACCTCTCACTACACACGCTGCTGCGCGACTGCATTTTTCGACGGATTAATACTGATTTTGTCGAGTGCATGCAAGTGTCTCAAGGGTAATGTTTGTGCTTCGCTAAGCGCCTTAGCGATAAATAAAATTCTTTAGCACAAACTGTTTTTCTCGTCTGTTACAATATAATTTAAACTATACAAATAGTTCTCTGCATGACATATCATAACCTTTCTTTTAATATTATCTTTACAACTTTCTTCTACTACAATAATATTTTGAATATATAAACTGAATGTCCCCACAAATATAAGCTGTAGGTTAAATGGGATTGAAATAATGAAACATATGCATTTCTGGGTTGGTAGAGCTTCAGATAGTTTTTTGATTTCTGTATTATGCAACTACTTACATAGCATAAACTAAGAACTAATATTAAAATATTAGTTTCGAGGAGAAATCATATATGTATAACACCGGCCTGTGAATTTAAACTTTTTTCTGCGGCACGGGGTTAATCAGCTCTTTAAACCTAATTTTGGTATGCTGAATTCAAATTTGGTTTCCATTTTTTTCGTACCACGTACCGTTTTCTTGCCATGCAGAAATGAAGTATGTAATATTAGAGTGTGCTTGCAGTTTTTAAGTACAATTTAAAACGCGTGAAATCATTTAAACAAAGAAACAATTACAATTCCATAGATGCAACAGTGCACACTGAACTAGAAAGTTTCAAACATACCTTAGGATGTTATTTTGTCCTCCGCTTTGTTGAAAACAAACGGTGAGTCGACTTAAGTTTGCGGTTCTGACGAATGCAGAAAATGCAATTTTAAGCTCACGTTTCATTCGAGTGCCTTTAACTTTTCGAGCAACGTTTTTACAATGTGTTCATATTGGTCATCTTTAAGATTATCCAAAAACTTGTTTATAACTTCACTGAATGGACCCCAAGCTTGAACCTCCCTATGTCTGTCATAATATTTCTAAAATAAACATCCTTCATGAGTTTGCGAATCTGTAGGCCATTAAAACTGCCTTCTTTCGCTTTTGATTCAGACATTAGAAATGTCTCAATAAGATATTGGAAACAACTACTTTTGTCAAAGCTTTGATAAATTACTTCGTTATCCCTAATTTGATATGTATCGGGGTTAGCAAATTCTTCTGTGAATCAATCAGCGGACAGTTTATTACATTTTTTGTCCCTGACACTAAATCTTTTCTTTTTGGCCAATTTAGTTTCACCCGATTGTCTTTCTCTGACTCTGGAGTCCCACTCACACCAAAATGCTGTGTACCCTATTTGTTGGCCCAATAAAATACCCCACACCCAACACACGAACTACTTGTGTTTATTATATGCAACTTTTTCCAGAACAGTGTACAAATTGTGCTACGATTTTTAAGCGATGTAGACTGAGATATTGGAACCGAAGCAAACATTGTTGTTGTGTAGTAGAACATCTTTCAGACTTCTCTTGCTCGAGTCAATAAGCAGACACCAATCTTTTGCTTCGTAAGCTGTTTCAAGACGACTTATCAAGTTAGCGATATCACAACAATACACTAGTTCCTGTTTTACATAATATTTGTTGAATTCTTTTTTCTCGCTGTTTGTACCAATAGAAAAGATGTTCCAGGCGCTAAAATATTATCTTCTTTCAGCCTTGAACTTAAACGTTCACTTTCTTCTTTCGCAAGACCCAAATTACGTACCAAATCATTTAATTTTGAATGACTCGATGGATTAGGATTGTTATCTTCTAAGTCTGGGGACCAATTTATTTCATCTTCTACACTCGAAGTTTCAGTACTACTTTCCGGCAGTACGGTAGTTGGTGATGGAGCAGGAACATCAGGTCCATGAGACACAGGCCTATGGTAAGTTTGAAAATATAATGCCCAGCTTGATTTTTCTATCGAATCCAGATGTATTACACAGACAAAAATAACAGTCATTAATATGATTTCGTTGTTCGCGCTAAGGAACACCAAAGGTCACAGATGAACGAACTCCATTGTACCATTGTCTTTCATTTTCTACACAACGTTTACACACAATATGCGGAGTAAAATTATTGTCTTGATCTCCTAATTTCATTTTAAAGTAGGCTAGATATAAACTCTTGATGAATGCGGTAATGTTTCTTTTCTGTTGCTTTATCACATAACAACCACAGACATAACAGAAATTGTTAGGATTGTTCACACAGCCCCTCCTATAGATATACCACTAGAGCTTTCCATTTTTTCACATATAACATTCACAACACAACACGGCTTCAAAAAAGACCAGCTGAGAAGAAGTTTAAAACTGGACTGCGGATTCCAAGATAGGTTCCTATTTATATATTACCAATAAATGCTTATGAGATAAGTCCAACATTGCCTGTAAACAGAGATAGACGTTGGTACAGTATGACATATTATTTAGCATGTTTGCATGTTTTAATGAACCATTCTGTTATTTAATATGCAATGATGTTAATACTGACATACCGAACTTTCAATTTTGTGTTGAATCAGAACCGTTCAAAATCTGTACGCGATACGCAAAAACTATTATTATTTTCGAACTTAGAGAATCCGAATTGACCATTATAATGTAAAATGTTACGTGCCGTAAAATCTTTGCTGACCGGTGTAATTATAGAATACCAAGTGGCCCACTTCATCCGGCATTGCGGTAAGTGGATAACCCTTCGTGCGTTAAAAGAGTTGCAGAACGCAAAGGGGTAAATCGGCAGTAAATGGCGACAGTGGCGTGAGTGAGCTTTTTTCTGCTTGTAAAAGAAGACAAGTGGGAGAGGACTTCCCCAGGCTTCAACTATCGTGTGTAGCGCGTGATAATAGACAAGAACAGCGTCACTTACAGGACATTATTTTCCAGGGAATAAACTCATTCCTGTATATGCTACTATTGTCTAACATTACGGATTACAGATTGTAAACTGCCGTAACAAAACCTATGTAAACAAATATAGATGTCATATTAATACAGGACTGAGTTGTGTACTGTTCGTTTTCGTGAGCATTCTATATATAATAAAGGATTAAGTGAGAGAGAATTTTAATTAAAATAGTATATCGTGCAATAGAAGCAGACAGTTCAGTTAGCCCTAGAACAATTAATCAGAACCTCATATATTGTTAAGCAGTCCTTGCCTGTTCCTAGATATAGAAATATTTAGCATACTGGAAACTTGTGCATTACGTGAAGATTCATGCCCAATCGTAGGTTGTTATTATTATTATTATTATTATTATTATTATTATTATTATTATTATTATTATTATTATTATTATTATTATTATTATTATTATTATTATTATTATTATTATTATTATTATTATTATTATTATTATTATTATTATTATTATTATTATTATTATTATTATTATTATTATTATTATTATTATTATTATTATTATTATTACCACCATTAGTAATCCATTATTATTTTATTAGTTCTAATATAGCTAGTTATTGTTACTTCTTGGTTATTATTAATCACTATTATTAGTATCATAATTATTAGTTTCATTTTAATTTGTTGTAGTATTATCATTTAATTATTGTCTTAATATTACTATTTTTGTTATTGCTATGGATGCCTTATTAGCATGCTGTTATTTACGTCGTGCTAATTATCATCAAAGGCTACTGTTACGTGACTTCATTCATAGAATAGGTGTTCAAAAAAATATTCACACAAGCAAATCTTCCATTATCTTTGTCTGCAGCCTTCAGATCTAATGTACTTAAACCCGGGACAATGAGGTGAAATAAAGAGAAATGGCTCATTTGTAGCAACAGAGCTGAAAATAAAAATGAATATGGAGTCTTGGTGTCGCTGAAGAAATGTAAATTAAGATTCTACCTTAATTACTGAGTTTTAAATCGTTTGGGAATCAGAGAAGATAATTAACTCTGAGAACAAACTGCCTGATTACGATTGGAGCTGTGTCCTTATGCAAACCGTGAGGAAGGCAGTTTGAAAGTAGAGATTGTTAGTTTAACCTGACTAACGACCCTCTGCAAACTTTTAATTACGGTATAAATTCAATAATAAGTTGAGCACCAAGATAAGAGAAGAAAGACCAAGGAATGCAGGTAAATAACACAAGCGGCTTTATCTGTTCTTTTTCGTTTTATAATATAGTTTTAAATGTGCCTAGATGTGCAGTATGTTACCTAACTCGTTTCTTTAACGCCAGCGAATACTATCTTGTATCTTATAATTATATGGAAACTTAAATACTCCTTCTTCTTTGCTTGATTACCCTTCTCTTATGTAGGACTTACACCCCGAGTTACAAGCCAGTGCCTAGGGTCAGACGCCTGTCGGGAGTAGACGAACCTATAGACTGGACAAAGTGACGGCCTGGAAGCGGATGGACAGCCAAGCACCAGGTATGATATTGAGGAAGAGGATGATGATATGAAATGCAGGCGAAATCGATGAATGGAAAGGTGATGTGGAGCAATTGGTGGAATGAGAGGTGGGAAAACCGGAGAACCCGGAGAAAACCCGCTCAGGCGCCGCTTCATCCACCACGAATACCATGCGTGTCCCTGGGATCGAAATTGGGCCGCCTGGGTTGTAGGCGAACGGTCTACCCGTTCGGCGAACGTGCCGCCCCAGCTTTAAATACAGCAGTCAAAATATGAACGTACAAGTTCGGAATTCAGAGAGCCTCTCCTTTGTTCAATTCTGTGGGAAACTTGTCTCAACTTTTTAAGATTTAGAAAGTGAATAGGATTTCAAAGTTCACTAGTGCCACAAAAATCAGCCACAAAAAGGTCTCTCTCTCTCTCTCTCTCTCTCTCTCTCTGTGTGTGTGTGTGTGTGTGTGTGTGTGTGTGTGTGTGTGTGTGTGTGTGTGTGTGTGTGTGTGTGTGTGTGTGTGTGTGTAGTGTTTAACGCCCGCTTTTACTACATACGGCACCGCAGGTGATAACGTGAATGTCTGAATACTTTTAATCAGTATAGGATTTTTTCTGTAATATATTTTTATCTGTCCTATAACCGAACGTCATGGCTCCGCGGTAACGTGTGAGTCGGTCTGGGTGGCTCAGTTGGTTAGACGCTAGCCTACGGATCCCAAGGTCGCGGGTTGAAACCCGGCCCAGGCCGATGGTTTTTAAGTGTGCTTAAAAACGACAGCTCCATCTCAGTAGATTTACTGGCATGTAAAAGAACTCCTGCGGTACAAAATTCTGGCACAACGGCGACGCTGATGTGATCCTGGCAATTGACAGAGTCGTTAAACAAGAAAATAATTTAATGGTAACGTGTGAGGCTCGCATTCGAGAGATTCCGGGTTCAATTCTCGTGCACCATTGGTTTTTCCTGGTTTTCCTTGCGAATACTGAGCTAGATTCTCATCTGTACGATTTTTATCGATGTTTGCCCTTTCATTTAGCTTCTTTCTGCCCCTTCAGGTGAGCTTCTCTGGTTTGTGTGTATGGCAATCCGGACAGATGGCGCGGATGCTTGCTCAAATCCAAGATCCCGTGGACATTAGAGATCTGCATTGTCGACCAGACATTTATTGCATCTCTAGCTAGCTCTAAGTATGGGACGTACGTTCGAGCCTGGAACAATTGGGGACCTCCGCAGGTCAGTAACACCTGTCTGCCTGAGGCCTGTAGCCTCCTGTGGTTTCCTCGCCGTATCTCTTATTTCCTATGTAGGTCACAGTTCGCAGTCCTTGTATAACCTATACCTATCTGTACGGTAAGAAGTGGTTATTTGCGGAAAATTACAGATCTATATACTTTAATTTTTCGCAGTGATATCTCAAATACATTATACCTCGTGTTTCGCTTGTAAGCATAATAAAGAAAACGTTTATAAATTCACAACTATGCATGCAAATGGGTTATGGTTGGTACCATTTAAAAGAGGAAGTTGGTATATTTTAATGAGCAAGAGATGCATTTTTAATATTTTACCTAGCTATGCCTTTTCCTTTGGGGTGTTACCCTGGTATTGGAGCTCAACAATATATCTCTTGAAAATCCCCATATGTGTATTCTCTGCATTGATTGCAGATGAATGGCTTACATAGACTTATTCCATTTGTAAATAATACATGAATGATTTCTATATTTGCTGCTTGCGCACAAAAGAATCAGATGACATTGTTATAAATTAATGTAATGTATTACAAGAAAGAAAACAAATTTTTATGAAGAAAAAATGATTTGTGTTGTTAAGTTTAGAACAGATATATGTATATACCAGTCAGCATTTGGACAATGTTCCAGTACGATAGGACACCACAACATTTTGCCAATGTAATTCGGGCATTCTTGGACAGACAGTTCCCTAGGAGATGGATCGGAAGAAAATCACTGTAAATCACATGGCCTGGTAAAGTGTAGCTAAAGTGAGACCTTTTCGGTTGTTTGTACTGCTGTGGCCCATTATCACGGACGAAACACGTTAGTTCAACTGCCTCTCATTTCACGTCTTCGCTGAGAGGCAGAATACGCCACTGCTCTCTCTATGACTAAAATTGCCCCGTGGTGTTCTGCAACTCTTTTAACGCACGAAGGAACATCTACTTACGGCGATGGGGGGTGAAGTGGGTCACCTGGTATATCTACCACAGAGAAAATGTGTAAGTTTAAAACTCCTATAATTATTTTAACCAGTCTGTATTGTCTGTATTCTTCTTCTTCTTCTTCTTCTTCTTCTTCTTCTTCTTCTTCTTCTTATTATTATTATTATTATTATTATTATTATTATTATTATTATTATTATTATTATTATTATTATTATTATTATTATTATTATTATTATTATTATTATTATTATTATTATTATTATTATTATTATTATTATTATTATTATTATTATTATTATTATTATTATTATTATTATTATTATTATTATTATTATTATTATCACCATCATCATCATCAAATTCCCCTTGTGCTGAATACCTTTAAAGCACCATTTTATTTAAAACAGAAAAACTAGCTGTGCCATCTTTGCTCGTTCATTCTTTTGTTCCTGGCTAGTAGTTCCATGGAATTTTGGTGTTCCATTAACAAAATACCTGGTTACATACCCAACGAAGAGAGCAAGGGGACGGCGCGCTATTCACACCACAAAATAGATTAGATTACTTGATTTTCAACGGGTCATTGCCAGCTGCAAATACGCTGATCGCGGTTTGCTCTCTTTTTGTCACATTTGTTGTGTGACAAAGCAGATGTTATTGGAAAAGTGAAACGCTCCAAATGGCAGGCACACGCAGATAACTGAATGTCTGCTGAATCAAAGCGTAATGTGTCCCAATGAATCCGGGATTTTATTACGCACTTAATTCTTCGTTAGTCCAAACCCCCTTCTTTTCATTCTTTCATTTCTAAAAAATAACGTCCTAGTTTTCTCCTCAGTAGAACATGACTTTACAAAGGAGTAAACGGAACCATTTTGGTCTAGCCATCTATTTTGCTTTTGATGTTCTCTCTCTCTCTCTCTCTCTCTCTCTCTCTCTCTCTCTCTCTCTCTCTCTGGCCACAGCAACGCTCCCCGTCAAAATAGGTTCCTCTGTAGAACATAATTGGCGTAGATATCCTGAACTACAGCGTGTCACTTTCAGTTCACAGTAAACAGGGTGAAAGAGACAAAACGAAACTCATCGAAAGAAACAAAAAGAACTTTACCATTTCATAGCCGACTATTTGTCTAAAAAAACGATGTTGCGTTCCCGTGACTTTGTCTGCTCACTCTTCTCAAACTGTTCTTTAGAAAAAACCAATTCTCCTATTTTATTTCTTACACACACAAACCATCCTTACACTTTTACAACCGAGCGGAATGGCTCCGTTGGTAGCGTCTGTGGCCAGCATTTGGGAGGTTGCGGGTTCGGCTCCTGTGGCAGACCTTCCTGAGCCATGGTTCTGCGGAAGTGGATATTTAACTTCTGATAGTAGATACTAGATAGTAGATAGTAGATAGTAGATAGATGAGCCTGTGACTCTTTTTTCACGGTTATCGAGGACATCAGCATCATCATTACCATCATCTTCTCAACAATCTCAACCTACACCTCAATCCTTTTTGGACAAGAAATCTGCATTTAAACCAGGTAATTTTTGGGCGAAGAAAATTACCGGAAAAATCGCTACAGTGGTATACTCATTCAGCATTGTTGAGGATGAAGGATTTAAGGAGTTGATTAACTATCTTGAACCTAAACATGATATGCCTTGTGGTAAGCAAATATCTAATACAACAATGCCAGAACTTTACGAAGAAGTGGAAAGAAGAGTAAGAAAAGATATCCAAAATGAGAACAGCGTAGCTGTTACAACGGATATGTGGACATCAACAGCCTGCGACAATTATTGAAGTGTCACCGTGTATTTTGTGGACCTGAACTATAATCGTAAATATATTTGCATTGAAGTGATACCATTTGAAGAAGTGAGCCACACTGGTGAAGATATAGCCAACTTTCTAAACGACATTTTAGTAATTGGGTGTAATTGATAAACTAACGATCATGATTCATAATAACGGTCGCAATGCTGTAAACGCTATGAAGTTAGGAAACTTTACCCACCTTTCGTGTTTAGCTTATACATTTCAATTTGTTTTGAAGCAATGACCTTTCACTTAAAAAATATTAAAAGTCTCATTTCGTCATGCAGGAAACTAGTTGGGAGTTTCAAACACTCCTCAAAAACCACTAAGATTCTCAAAGCGGTATAGAAGCATCTATATTTACCACGTTTGATTCAAGATGAAACTACGCAGTGGAATTCAACTCTACATATGCTAAGGTTTCAGGAGCAAAAGAGGGTAATCGTTTTTGCATCTCAGATCTCTCCTTGCCAGTGAATCTTACAGTATCACTGTGGGTTCTTGTTAATATACTGATTGACACATTAATACTCGCCGTAAGTTCATCTTCAGTGTCAGTGTCCGAAGTGATGCCCATTGTGAACAGTGTCATTTCTAAATTGGAAAATCCACCAGACAGTAGATCAGGAACTGCGTTTGTTCGACTGTCATTACTGGATGAAATGAACGTGACGTATAAATCCATTGAAGAAAATGGAACATGTTCCATGGCAACGCTGTTGGATCCTCACTTATAAGGACGAGGTTTTTGCAGCCCCAGTGCTCTCAATTGTGCTAAAGACCAACTGGTGGACCTTGTTAACCAAGAGGAATGTCCTGCATCCAAACATGATCAGGTAAAATTTATTTTTAATTTTTTTTTTTTTAAGATTTTCGCATACCTAAGTAAGGATAGTCATGTAATACTGACATAATTCTAGAAACACAAACTCTTCTTTATTTTAGATGTCACCTCCTGTAAAGCCCGAGAAATTACCAGGAATGTGGAACCTGTATTGTAACATTATGCAACAAAATAATGGTGTGTCACATTCACTGCCACTTAACAGTTCCCAGAAGAAATCACTGCATAACTCAACGGCGATTTGTCTCCTCCTCTTTTTAGTGCACTGGATTACTGGAAAACAAATTCAAAACTAAAAGATTAGCCATTAAATATTTGTGTATTCCACCTGCAACAGTTTTCTCTGAAAGACTATTTAGCACAGTAGGAGTCATATGTGACAGGAAAGGAAGTAGACTTGACTTCGAAAGAGTGAGAATGCTAGAATTTTTGAGCAAAAACTTATAAAACTGGACTGTTTCAAACACGCATTTTGCTTTTCAAGGTCTAATATAGTTTAAAAATAAGTACATGGATGATTTTAAATTTTGTCTCATTAAATATGTGCACATACTTAATTAACTTTATTGGTATTGCACAGTTCACCCAACATTTTATAGTGTATTGCAACTAGAAGTACAAATGACGATATCAAGTATCGAAGTACTAGGTATCGTGGAAAATATCATGCATCGGTATAGAGTATCGAGAAAAACTGGTATCGACCCATCCTGTCGATAGATATACAGGATGGAAGGGAAGTCATTACATTCCTTCTAACATGTGCTTCATAGAAGCATTACAAACAAAAAAGTATAATGGTATTTTGTTCTTTGATCAGCCAATTTCGAAAAAATAAATGGTTTTTGTTCCAACTTGGATGCGTAATTCCACAGGAATGTACGGAGATAAGTTTATTACTTGTAAGGTTCGTAGAGTAATTTATTTGTGACATAGCTTTGGCAGTAATTATGAGATATCACATAGGATTTAGAAATAATTAATCTCTTAAAATACATGAAGCAATACTCCAAGCAGCTTTTTCACACGTCTAGTAAGTCGACAACGTTGCGTTGAGGTTGGTCAGGGACTTGAACTGGTTTGTGCATGTAAACAGGTCTGGCACTTTCACTTTCGCTTTAATATTTTGGGAGCTAACGCTTGTGATTGGCTTACACTCACGCAGTAAACACAGAAGGACAAGGCAGGGCATTTGTGTTCTCAAGAAGTACCGTTACTATGTTTATGTACTGAGCTAGTGAAAGTGACACCCACATAATCTAGAGTGTTGCCAGCTTGTTTTCGAGAAAACTAAAATATCTCCGTAGGAAATGGCTAGAGACACATATGTAAGATACAAAATGTGTTCCAAATATCGAGATGTACCACTGGCTTAAATTAATGTGATGATATATTGTCAGTTGTTTATTTATAGACACACGCACACAGAGGATGTTTAAAAAATGTGTCCGATACTGCAACAGGAATTGGGATTGGCCAAAACTAGAATAAACGTTCCTATAAACATATGTCCGGAAACAAATACGTGTTGAGATATGAGCAGTTTTACAAAAATGTGCAACGTATCCACATTTTTTATGGATTTGCTATACACCAATGCCTTTAAATGCCCCCCTTAGCCAGAAATCCAATGGATTGAAGTCTGGTGCACGCGGAGACCATGCTATTGGACCTCTTGGACCAATCCATTGCCCATTAAATGTTTGGTTAAAGTATCAGAATCGTTTTAGTCTCAACATCGATTCCTGTGCGATATAGGTATAGTGGCGTGGTTGTTAGGATAGTTTGTGTTAGCGCTAGATTTTTTGTTAGTCGGTTGGTATACCTGTTTTATTTGGCTTCTTTTTCCCTAATTTCTTGCTATGCTTCACTAAATAAATAGAATTCAAGTATTTGCAGCTGTCGCATTTTATAAAAATATTGAAGTTTTTCCTGATATAGTGGTGGGATTATTTGCTTAGTTTGTGTTAGCGTAGATTTTTTTGTCAGTTGGTTGATATATCTGCTTTATTGGCCCTTTCTTTCTAATTTAACGTCTATAGAAACAAATCAAGGGTATGGCAAAGGGACTATGGAATCCAAAACTTGAATAGCCTATAACCATTTACGAACGCTTCCGCTTCGAATCGTCACAGTCCCACGTGGACACATTGAGTACATTATGCGTGATTGTGCCTCACAGAAAAGTAATTTTCATTTTATATACATATTAGTCGGTTGGTATACCTGTTTGATTGGCTGTGTTTTTCTAATTTCTTGCTGTGCTAACCTAAATAAATAGAATTCAAGTATTTGTAGCTGTATCACATTGTAAAAACATTTGATTTTTTGCAATAAAACTATATTTTTTAATAAGAAGCAAAATCCACGAACTGCAGTCAAATGTAATCCCGTCAGCTTCGAAGCGTGCCATTACATCGATTATTTTACAGAGCTTCACCTTCCTTTACTACAGGCGCATTTAACTGTTGTTGCTGGGATTCGCAATCGCGACGTTTGGATGTGAACGGGTATCTAAGTCCATTGCCTATCGCTCTAGCTATCACGGCTATTCGAATCGCTGCGGCTAACGCGCCTCCGAAACGGATATGAAACCAGGTTTAGGAATTAGTGGAAGAACGGTACGTGTAGGCGGAAACATAATCTAAAATAGCAAATTTTAAAAAAGTGACAAAGTTCCTGTGGAATCCAAAATATAAGTAGCCTATAGCTACCTACGAACGTTTTCGTTTCGAATGGTCACAGTCCCGTATCGTAAGTACACACACACACACACACACACACACACACACACACACACACACACACACACACACACACACACACACACACACACACAATCAAAATGACTTCTTTTCTTCCTGTATAATGATGAACTTGTAAGTTACTGTATACCACTAACAATGGTTTAAAATAATTATAAGCTATATTGTACTGTAAAAATTTAAGTTAATATAGCATCTGCACAATATATGTACTAAGGAAAATACAAAAAGAAAGTGGACAAAAGTTCTTAAATTAAGCGGGATTGTTGGTATAGATTCAAGGTACCAAGGCATAACTAATTCAACATATGATTATATTTATTTATCAGTTAGTTCCTAGAGTATACAAACAACGTTAAGTTTGTATACAGCAAAGTTTCGAAATCTTCAATGGTGTTCTATTTTTATCAGTCATTGTGAAGTGATGCTAGTGAAGATGGAACTGGAAAACGTTGTTGGAGTGTTTTGTTCTGCATGAAATTATGGAGTCAAGTAATATGAATTTGCACAATGCTTAAACCTCTTTAATTCCCAATCTATTTTCCATGATTGTATCCTAAAACCATACCTACAAACAATGATACAAATACAAGAACATTCCTCTGTGATGATTTGTCTTAAATTGTTATAAAATGGCATAATTCGAAACCAATATGTCTTAATATTTAATAATGTTTGTGAAAAAAGTTAGTCTATGTGTGCGGGTGTTTGTGGGTGTGTGTGAATATCTAGACTCAAAAACCAAAAGCCGGTTGAACACCAAAATGTAGTTGAGTTCAGATCTTTCAATACGAAGATTTTCTAAAAAATTCTCCAATCCCAAACTATCTTTCATACGCAGCATTTTTCGAAAATGTTTATCCTTTCAAGAATGGCTCTAACGAGCTTAATTAAATTACCACGTGTTTAAGACATGTTTATGAAAAATGAAACGTGTATCTCGAAATTTCTAGGAATTGTGTCCGAATCCTCTTGAATCTCAACAACTTTAGTGAAAGTGGTAACCTAGATCTCATTAAAGAATACAACTTATGTTAAATACATTTTTTATTTTCGATGGAGTTAAGCTTTTCCGAGATATTCCTTATTATTAGTTCTAAAATGTTCAATACTTATATTTTTTTTTTCAAATGGAAATATTCCTTATCATTAGTTCTAAAATGTCCAATACGTATACTTTTTTTTTCAAATGGGAAGCCACTCGTTTTTAATTTATCTACCACGTACATAGTAGTTAGAGAAAGTAGATATTGTATTCCACTCAAAAATTCGATACCAAGACTTCGCTGGAAATACACGTTTTGAGATGCTGAGTTAAAAAAAGAATCCATGTGTCGATGTGTGTGTGTGTGTGTGTGTGTGTGTGTGTGTGTGTGTGTGTGTGTGTGTGTGTGTGTGTGTGTGTGTGTGAACAACGTAACTCAGAAACGAATAGTTGCTTTGAACACTAAATTTGGTAATTAAGTTCAGCATTTTCCAAAGATGTGACAACGGCCAAACATCAATACTCTGTCCCCTCCCCCCCCACTCAAAAAAAAAAAAAAAAAAAAAACAGCATAACGACCAGTTGTTCAAGCATTGGACTGTCACTTAAGGCAACTGTATTTTTCTAGTCCCATTGTACCTATTAAGGAAATATATCATGAACCCATTTCTACAAATCTCTAACATTCAGTAGATAGAAGAATGAGTTTTTTAAGAATAATTTGTTGAATAATGGGTAGAGAAAGGAATGTGCGTGTAACACATCAGATTTTGTTATTAATTTGTCATGCTTATACTCAATCACAAAAAAATAAACTTGCTCACGAACTGTTTGAATCCATTAGAAAGTCAGTTATGCAATCTAAATACCTGTGTCAAGACGTCGTAAATAGTCTCCATAATGTGGGCGACCGTTAAGTGAGCTCTGATGGTAATTGATGATAGATTTACCTCGACGACGAGGCGTGAAGGGTATAAGACTCCCGGGTTGACAACCCTCTGTTTTATTTTGTTGCCGTTCTCCCTCGCTTCTTGCACCTAGCCCAGCTGTTCCACGTCATCACAAAATGCCTCACGCCATAAATTAACCTGCATCCCTGTCGCGTCGTCCAGCAAAATAAACAGCGAGACAAAGGAAACCAACACAACTTTGCTTGGACGCGTTCGTTGCACAAGGAATGCGATCCTTCGCAGCAGATCATAAAGTCCCTTCTTCTATACTGCTTGCTATAGTAACTAGAGGAGCTCCGAGCGGCAACGTGTGAGGCTCGCATTTGGGAGGCCTTGTGTTCCATTCCCGTGGAACATCCACTCCAACCTTGGCTTTTTCGTGGTCTTTCTCGTCTGGGCTTCACCAACTCGACGTTCTTCCCATTACTTCTCTTTCATTCCGTTTCTTTCTCATCTTTCCAAAAATGTATACACTGTTTGATCATAAATATCATTGTAATAAATTGAGATACAAGGCTCAACTTTGGTCGAGATGTTAGTTGGTTCAACATTAGTTAGAATTTCATTAGGTTGTGATGGTTTAAGATTAGTTTCTTATCATTTAGTTATTTATTATTGAAATCACTTGGGGTCCTCGAAGTGACCACCATCAGCAGTCAGGACATGCCGCTAGAAACATCCTGCTCCAACGTGTTCTACTTGTACAATGGAATCGCTAAGTAATACATAATTCAATGTTTTCGCATGGTGCAGCCAGTGTAGGTGGTTTTGCTTGATACAAAAGGTTATTTAGGGATCATAAAAGTAGCAGTTTAGAGGAGTTAGTTCTGGAAGCCGGGCTGGGTATTCAAAAGTGCCACCTCGGTCTATCCATTGTGCACGTAGAGTTTCATCAACGTACTCTATGAAGTCTTGATAGTACTCGTAAGCTGGGCCACTGTCTCGGTGTAGATAAAACCCCTCGTCCCCATACAGCTCTCGAATCGCAGCTAAAATCTGTCTGCAGCTTTTCGAGATAAATAGAAATTTACTGCGAATGATTTAGCTTTGTAGTCTGCATTTTGCTTAGCTGTTAATGTCACCTAAATAAGGAAAACAAACGTCTTCAAAAGTTATCCTGGGTCATCAAAATCCTAGACACTTAGCTATACCTTCATCAAATTTGAGACTTGTATCTCAATTCATTGCAAACTTATGCTCAAACAGTAGGTACGTATATACATTTTTGACCCCTCTGTATATATTTGCATTAATAATCAATATATAGATTGCGTTTTTTTACGAACAACCTGTGAATTTGTTTTTGTTCTGAATTAATCTTGTATAAGGGACACTGGGAGTGAAATTTTAAAGTTCCACATTTTTTGATAGATTTTTCTGAAAGTTTTACTGTGTTTGTATTTATATGAGAATAGGAGGTACAGCAAATTTAATTAAAATTGGATAATTCGTTTAGGATATATAAACTATTTTATGAATTTAATAGACACATTTTCAAAATAGAGCTCGCGTCTATTGACTTTTCAAAATTCATTTATATTGGTAGAACTGATACTCTAAAACATGGGTAACAATTGTGTGAAGAGATATTTCAAATACGTTTGCTGATAATCCTGTACATATTTTTTTAATAACAAAGAAAATGTAATCTTAAAAATTATTTATCTTTTTCATACAAAAAAATGTTTTTGGAATTCATGTTAATGATAACATCAATATTGAATCATAGTTTTGTTTAGCTGCTATTTATGAATACTTTTGGAAATTTTCATTGAATTTGAAGCAAAACTCAGGCGCGACCTTCTTTTGGAATGTGCAGAATGTAGTTTTGAGTAAAACAGGCTTTTATATAGGAGCATCCTGTGTACGTTAAGGGAAGAGCACTATTTGAAAGGGCCGTAATGACCACATGGAGTGGGGGATATGAAAAATGTTAGCTGATCCAAATGCACCGGTGTTCCAGGAACATTTTAAGGAAAAAAAAAAAAAAAAAAACAATTTTCGACTTTTTGACAATTTTGACCAAAATTTCACTCCCAGTGTCCCTTAAGTGGTAAACCTTAAAAGAATAAAAAAGTACAAAAATTACAACACCAAAAATATACATATTGTTAAAGCATACAAATATTGCCTAATCACTCTTTTTATGTCATTAACCATTTCTGAGAGATTCCATGTTATTGGTTTCAATTTTCAAATATTCATACTGGCCCACGGCAGCGGCAACATAACAAATGACGATCAGGACCGGGTTGTGTGGCGACTACAGTTGGCGAGAATTAGCTTGTCACTTGACAGCTGGCTGATTCACTCACCTATGAACGAGGCTAGTCCTATCTCCTCCAATCCACTAACCGTTGGGCGATGTGTTTGTAACACGATCAATGTAGCGGCAACACAAAGGATTACTGGACCCTTGGAGAGGCATCCGGCGGCCGGCGAGTTTGTAGAAGTTCGCGAAAAGTCCTGTTACGTCATCCTCGCTGTATAAGGAGGCGACGCAAGGGCAGAGTGAGTTACAGTTACAGACATGAGTCGGTCATTGTGTCAATGAGTACGAAACAGGTGTGCGTGTGTGTGTGTGCGCGTGTGGTCGTGAAAGATAAGTCGTGTCGAAGTGAATAAATGTTAATGAGTGTTGAGTGATTGTATCGTCAGAGTTAGTGTGTGGAGGAAAGAAGAAGTGAAGAAAGGCAGTGAAAGGATTGAATCAAGGTTACGAGAAGAAAACAGTTGTGAGTTATATAACAAAAGACTGTAGACTGTGTTAACGTCAGTAGCAGAAAACTGTGTTTTATGCAAAAGTTTGGAAGAAGAATAAAGTAACAGAATTGTAACTGGATTGATTTTGTCATTTTGTCACACTGATGTCAGGAGTGGGATTCGCTGAATTGTCATTTTGTTGCAATACTTTTTTCAAAGTGGTAAGACAATTTTGTGCTGTGGTCATACAATCTCGAATAGACTATAGAGCGATCCGCTTTTTTTTTTTTTTTTTTTTTTTTTTTTTTTTTTTTTTTTTTTTAACTGACTCAGGTTAGCTTGATGTATCCTTCTTGTACCTACATCGGATACGTGAATGTGTAATGAAACTCTATCTCAATTAACAAGAAATAGAATAAAATGCGTTACTATGAACAGTAGGAAATAGAAGAGGGAGTACTGAAATTCGTGAATGCAACACCAGATTTTTTTGAAGATACCTTTATCAGTTCTTGGGGTCTGAAAACTGTATCTGCAGCTTAAACTCGGTTACGAATTTTTGGGTGCAATACTCGCTCCACGATAGGTAAGAGATAGAGAAAGTAAAACGAATGTATGTAGCTCTCTTTTTCTGAGCAAAATTAACAAGGGTGAAATTTAAATACTAATGGTTGCTGTAGCAAAATTAATTCGTTTAATCGGGATTAGGTAGAAGTCGTGCATTTCTAATCTGATGGGCAGTGAAACAGAATGTGCAAGCCTTGAGGTAACAGCATCAGGAAGCCTGGACGTTACACTGCTATTCGTTCGAACAAAATTTGGCTTAAAGCAATGCATTATCGGAAACGTTGGTAATGGTAGGGGGTAGAGTGGGGGGTGGAGGACTGAAATGGCTTCAGGGAGGCAGTGGAGTTTTCTCCCAGTTTTACTCGCTTAATAGGACTCGGTTCTTCATGCTGTGTATTCCACGATTTAAAGGTTTAAAGTAGACAATCGCGACCTCCTGAACACTTCGATTTTATTCTTAATGTATTCTACCCAGATCTGCGCTGAGCCTATTTCTCGATATCTTCCTCAATCGCCTTCCTGAGTCCGGGATTAATTGCACGTGGGGATCTTACATTTACGAGGGAAAAGGGGCAAAACTGAATAGCTAAGAGAAAACAAATGTTCCTGCACATTTAAGAGAAATTTAATTAAATTTAAATGTCAGATGTGAATAATGACAACCAATGTAAACCTTTTCAGTGGTTTCAAGCATACAGGGTGTAAACGTTATACGAACTAGAGTTACAACTTCCAAGTGAAAACTAATAGATCATTTACATTTTATGTGAATTATTTTCTCCAAAAAGGAAGTCCAATCAGACACTAAGGGACACTAAGAGTGAAGTTTTGAGCAAAATTGGTCAAAAATTCAAAAACTGTTTCTTTTTATACAAATGACTGTTTGAATGTTTGGACATCCACGAAGAGTGAACTTTTGCAGTACCCCCCCCCCCCCCCCGCTCTATTCAGTCGCTACAGTCATTTAAAGAGCCTCGCACATGTGGTATTTTGTCCCTTTAATCAGCCAGCCACACTTCCTAGAAATTATTCCAGATTTTTCACATTTTCTGTGGATCTCAAAGCAAAGTTTCAACTTATAATGGTTTATTGTTGGTTTGTGCTATCATCTTTGGGATATGTGTGTAACTAATACTGAGCGGGTTGGCGCAGGCGGTAACGTCTGTGGCCCACATTAGGGAGGTCGCGGGTTCGATTCTCGTGGCTGTGCTCTCTGACATGTGTTTTTCCGTGGTACCTCTTATCACTTAAGCGAATGCTGGAGTGCATTACTTTATACCACGGTTTCCTTTCCATCATTCCCCTCTATTCCATTTCTTTATCATCTTTCAGGTGTACCTCTAGGCGTGTAGTGTTGACGGTGTCGGACATATCGCGCGGATGCTTGCACATGGTAACTGCTTTTCCCGGCGCTAGGTGGCATTTGGGCGGCCGTTGTCCTCCGTTGGGGGATGCCTGTGCGACACCGGACCCGCGGTGTGAGATGGCTGCGTCGGGATGAACAGATTTCATCACTTGTTACGGACCTCCCCGCGTCTCTGTAGCCCGTCTAACTGCGACCCTGAGGCACCCTGTGCTTCCTTCACTTCCCTGCCTCCTGGGGGGTAGTAGCCACAATAGATCTGAGCTGGTCGCGATGCGCGAGGTGTCCCCCTTCATTCTTACCTTATATCCCTATAAGACAATTCTAATAATATTTCACCCCTGTCACTAGAAACAACCAGTATATAAGTATGATGCTTATAACAATAAAATTGTGTATTAAATTTATGCTGCGCAGCAAACAAAACATATCATAATTTGGCAATTTTCACCATTTAATCTGTTCTTAAAATAGCACCTCAGGAATGATTTGTATCTCGGGTAGAGCTGCCTATCATAGCAGTTGGATAATGGGTCTAGCGACAGACAGGCAGACAGTCGCTCATAGTAAAGCACAGGCACAGATTTGTGTTAATACAAATTGTTCAGATATTCCTTCCCACAAAGAGTGTTCATGTATCATTTATGTATGTTATAGCAGGGCTGACACGTGGAGTTCGGGGACGGTGCCAAGCAACGCTGCACCTCCTTCAATGATTCATGGCTTGGAAACAAGCAGCATCAGAGACAAAAAGCTTCAAACTTCTTATCTGTTTGGAGATATCACTATCAAAGGGTCATGAGATCAGAGTAGTAACGTTAAAGGAACTAACTTTTACAAAATTAATTTCAGTTTGCTATGCCGTTATACGTACCTACAACACGCTAAATACAAAAATACGATGAGTCGCACTCACATGACTTCTATTCTTGTACTAACAAAACTCTTATTCCTCCATCTTCTTCAAGTTAGTCGAGATAACGTCTGTAGAAATTATCCTTTAACTAATTTCCCTGTAGGTATAGGGGAATAAGGAAGTACAGTAGACTTTGAGCCATAGTCAAATCTTTTAAAGCTGGTTGCTATATGAAGGCATTGAAATTCCGTTCTGTTTGCACGGCCAAGACATAAAAAAGCTAATAACGACCTCCCATTTGAGAGAAGTATAAGTAAAGCAAAATTCACACAAATGACAACCAATAGTTGGTTCACTACACAAAAAAATGCATTTGAACACAAATTGTGTGCTTTAACAAGATTACATTTTTTGTATGGCAAGACTTGGTCTGTCTCTTACGGTTTATCAGTCGGGCAAAAGTCATCAGGAGTAAACAGGCCTATATGGGCTATAGTCAAAAAATTCAAGATATACATGTCATTTGCCATAAAAATATCTTAAATATATAACATTAGAGACATTTTAGAGAAAATAATTTTTTTGAAAACGCGGACCTTTTTCCTAAAAATGCCCTTTTGGATTGAGGATGCCTCAAAACAGGTATTTTTGATGAAAAATTGACATCGAAATTTTAGGTCGAATATAATACTTCCCTTACCTAATATACTTAGTGGGGAAAGTAAAAGTGACCTGTTGCTTTCGTGCCCGGTTTCAATATTTTTACTTAACTAACGAACATTTGAATCTTAAACGCGTCATTGAAATTGGATTATTTCATTGGCTGTGGAAACATTAAAGAGCAATGTGTACTTGGCAGCTGCATTTTTCATAACATCATGAATGGAAGAATAAAATATTATTGGCTACCGATTATTCTTGGCACTCGGCGATAGAAATTAAGTTTCAAAACAGAGCACGCGGAAGAATCTTTTCGGATATTTTTGGATAATAAAATTGTCATAACAAGATCTATGGGAATGTGTGTTTGTGTGTGCGCGCGTATGAAAGAGAGGGGGAGAGAGAGTATGTATGTTATTGTGATTGTGTACTAGTTATGAAACAACCAATGCAATATATTTCTGATTGTTACCTAACTATGGTATGCTACTCGTTTATAAGAATGTGACAAAACGACAAAAAGTCCAGTTCAGTTTTCTTTTTTGGTCGCATTAATTTCCTCTAACTGAGCTCCTTCTACTGACGTTAACACAGTCTACAATCTTTCGTGACATTATAATTCACAACTGTTTTCTTCTCGTACCCTTTACTCCGTCCACTCACTGTCTCTCTTCACTTTCTCCGACTCTCAAATACTAACTACGACGATACTATCACTCAACACTCATTAAAACTTCTTCACTTCGATGCGAAGTATCTTTCACAGCTGTCTCGTACACACTGAAACACTGACCAACTCAAAACGGCCTGCCTTCACGCGCTCCGCAAGCTTTTATACCGGCGATGATGTAACCAGACTTTTCTGGAACGTATATAAACAAGCCGGCTGCCGGACATTTCTGGAATGTTCTGGAAAACCCTTTGTGTTGCCACTTGATTGTTGGTAGTGACGTGTTTGCTCGCAAGAGTGGTGTGGGGAAGCTTGACCTTGAGTACCCTTGTTACGCGCCGCGCCACTGGGGTGGGGCAGCCCAGTCCTTGTCGTCCTTTGTTCAGTAGCCGCTGTCGTGGGCTGGCGTCACAATAACATGAAAAGTCCAACCCAAAATGGCAAGCCCGGCCAGTAAAAGAGGCAACTAAAGATTGTCTTCTTTCGATAGTATCCTTCATGTCACAGCTTTTACTACAGAGTGATTTATGATGAACGAACATACTTCTTTCTTTAGTTATCCTGTTCGAAATTCACTCAAAGCGCCACTTTGGGCACCAAATTGGAATTTCGATTGCCTGTCACTAGATGCGGAGATGTTCATGTTTTATTCGTAATGTTAGT
The DNA here is from genome assembly GCA_030765045.1 of Tenodera sinensis. NCBI lineage: Eukaryota > Metazoa > Arthropoda > Insecta > Mantodea > Mantidae > Tenodera > Tenodera sinensis. The sequence continues at coordinate 261,577,017 of CM060964.1, read as the reverse complement.
TTTATTGTCGGGAATGGTTTTTGAGATTTTGTTCTGGTCAATGTGAAAATGGTGTACACATTAAGTGAACGACTCTTCCTTGTAAAGCAATACTGGATTACGAATTCAATTTCAGCTACTCAAAGGGTATACCCGAGAGAATTTGGTGTTCGAATCCTCCCCAAAGAAACACAATACTGTGACTGGTAAACAAATTGGAAGCAACTGGATATCTGGTGAGTGAAAAAGGCAAACATCGTTCATCTAGGCTTCCTACGGTTGTCATTGACATAAGAGCACGATTGTATGTAGCAGTCACCTAAGACGTTTGTCGCAGGAGATAGGGTATAGCTACTCAGTGTGTCAGAGAGCTGCGAAAAGTACAGGTCTAAAGCCGCATAGGATTACGGTTGTTCATCAGTTACAGGAACCAGATGAGGATAGACGACTGAATTATTGCCATTGGTTTCAGGGGTTTGTTGTGCAAAATACTGCCATATTATCCATCACATGATTCACAGGTGATGCACGGTTAAATTTATCCAACTGTGTGAGCTCAAATAACTGACGATATTGGGTCAGCGAAAATCCACATGTTATTTATAAAGCACCTATGCACCCGACTAAAATCCGAGTTTGGTGCACAATATCCGCACAGAGAACATTAGGACCATTAAAAAAAAAAAAAAAAAAAAAAAAAAAAAAAAAAAACCAGTGAGAACACTTCAGAGTACTGACGGATTTTCACGGAGTTTTCTGAGCAACTAGACAATGTAGAACTAATTGCAAGTTTCTTTGATAACTTCCAGGTACCTGTGGCCACCGAGATCTCCAGATTTGACACTGCCGGATTTCTTTCTATGGGGTTACTTAAAAGACAGGGTTTACGCCACACGTCCCCAGACATTGGACGATCTGAAGCACAACATTACACACGAGATTCAAGCTATTGACAGCAGAGTCCCCCAACGAGTGTTCAGTAATATGGAACGACGTGTTGAGTTGTGCCTTATGCAGAATGGAGGACATTTTCAACATTTGCTGTAGAGGTAAATACTATCCCCAAAACTCCTCTGTATTTTAATTATAATAAGTTGTCGCTAGCGTAACTCGTTTTGAAACAATTAATGAAATAAATGTGTCACTTCTTCATAAATCATCCATCCTGCATTTTAAGTAGTAAGTATAGTATAGTATAGTATAATATAGTAGTACGGTACGGTACGGCACGGCACGGCACGGCACGGCACTGCACGGGCACGGCACTGCACGGGCACGGCACGGCACGGCACGGCACGGTACGGTACGGTACGGCACGACACGGTACGGTACGGCACGGTACGGCACGGCACGGCACGGTACGGTATGGTACGGCACGGTACGGCACGGCACGGTACGGTACGGCACGGCACGGCACGGCACGGCACGGTACGGTACGGTACGGCACGGTACGGCACGTCATGGCAGGGCACGGCACGGCACGGTACGGTACGGTACGGTACGGTACGATGCAGGAATTTGATACCGAGATTTCACCGGAAATACACGTTTTGAGTAATCCTGATAATAAAATTAGAAAAAGACATGTGCATTGTGAACAGCACAACTCAAAGACGAAAAGTCAAACTTGGCATTTAATCTCAGTGTCTTGCAAGAATTCGAACGACGATGTTCGAGCAAATTCCCCTCCCGATCTATCCTTTATCTGGATAACTGTTCTTTATTTCTTATTTTTTCCTCAAATATGACGGTAACGATTTTAATTATAATACATAGATTATGATATTTTCATGACAAATGTATAGGTGGGTCTCTTGAATTTTCTGAGAATAGCCTGTGAAGTCCTCTTCATTCTAAATGACTTTTGTATAAGTGGTAAACTCTGAGAGAGAGAGAGAGAGAGAGAGAGAGAGAGAGAGAGAAAGAAAGAGAGAGAAAGAAAATCTTACTATCTATACAAAACATGTGGAGCTCGTTAAAGTACACAATGCATGTTAAATTTGAATATATTAATAAGATATTCTTATTAATATAGTTATAACAACTTTTTGCAATTAATGTCAAGCTACTATTCGCTTTTCTCTAGGTCATACAATGAACATTCAACTCATTTCGCGGCGATTCGCTTTTTAAAAATCTGACTACCCACTTTGGCCTACTGAATCCCAAACATGCCTACAATAAACCTGTAAATGCTCAAATCATTTTGATCAATATATATGTTACATATGAAATGTAGAACCTGGATTTTTCTGGTAATAGCCTCTGAAGTGGTCTTCATTTTGAACCACTTTTATATAATTCGTAAACCGTAAAATACAGGAAAAATCTAACTACACGTACATGATGAAGCAGATATTCTTTGTTATTGGTTTGGATTTTCAGATACTTAACGAAAATCGATATTATGTTTACATTTTCCTATTTTTCGTTGTTCATGCAAGCATAATAAAATGTTAAAGCCATTACATAACGAATGGCTTTGAAATGTTTTGTCTGTCGGTTTAGGTTATTGTATTCTTCTGATACCTATAGCGAAATTATTAATGAATATCTGTTTTTATTAACAAGAAGTAGATGGAAGATACGTTTTGTGAGTATAGTTTTTAATGTCTAGAGTAAGAAACGGATTTTTAAACTTTAACATATTTTCTTGATATTCGACCCAGCCAACCTGGACACTTATATAGTTTCCCATTAATTGTGAAGAAGGGAACGTGAGAAATAAAGTTTGTACAAGGTGTAGATGTTTACCTCAGGCGGAGTACATCAATATCTGGTTAGGCAAACATCTGCAGGCGACACGGCAGCCTCTAAATGAAGATGGAAACTCGAGGACAAGACATTAGGGAAATAAAGAATGTATGAGAAGAGACCCGCCCAGATGCGTTCAGAGACTGTGCTCCTGCTGCTGCTGCTTCTGCTTCTTCTTCTGGTTGCCGAGACAAAAGTTGATTACCGTCCTCATCACCAAGGGTTGCGAAAGGGTGCTAAAGTGATTTACTTCCAGAAAGAAACTCCTATCACACAGACAGTTAACAATATTGACCTGGGCAGCGTGCAACGGAAGGAGTCGATAAACTGTGTGTGGGCGCGGTTCAGACCTAAAACCCATTCTCTTTATTGTTAAGCACATAAATGCAGCTGCATTACTTTCTTTGTGGGCTTTGAAAGTTCTTTAAGGGACTTTAAATGGAGTAACTTGAAAAATTTAAATTTGTCAAATTCACGAACGTTTTACTCTGTATGCTCCGTGGACAAAAAACTGAGTCATGTCTGGAACGCCAGGCTACCTTAACGGTAGAGAACAACTCCACGAGCACCAAATAACTTCTTCACAAAGTAGGTATGTCTGTCTGTCATGTAAGTGTGTGTATGTGTATGCGGCTGTGCTTGTGCATGTGTGCATATGTGTGTTTGTGTGTATGCGTGTGTGTTTGTGTGTGTTTATGTGTGTGTTTGTGTGCGTGCTTGTGTGTTTGTGTGTGTTTATGTGTGTGTTTGTATATGTGTGTGTTTGTGTGTGTGCTTGTGTGTTTGTGTGTGTTTGTGTATGTGTGTGTTTGTGTGTGTTTATGTGTGTGTTTGTGTATGTGTGTGTTTGTGTGTGTTTATGTGTGTGTTTGTGTATGTGTGTGTTTGTATATGTGTGTGTTTGTGTGTATGCGTGTGTTTGTGTGTGTTCATGTGTGTGTTTGTGTGTGTTTATGTGTGTGTTTGTGTATGTGTGTGTTTGTATATGTGTGTGTTTGTGTGTATGCGTGTGTTTGTGTGTGTTCATGTGTGTGTTTGTGTGCGTGCTTGTGTGTTTGTGTGTGTTTATGTGTGTATTTGTGTATGTGTGTGTTTGTGTGTGTGCTTGTGTACGTGTGTGTTTATGTGTGTGTATGTGTATGTATGTGTTTGTGTGTGTTTGTGTGTATGCGTGTGTGTTTGTGTGTGTTTATGTGTGTATGTGTATGTATGTGTTTGTGTGTATGCGTGTGTGTTTGTGTGTGTTTGTGTATGTGTGTGTTTGTGTGCTTGTGTGTTTGTGCATATGTATGTGTTTGTGTGTATGCGTGTGTATTTGTGTGTGTTTATGTGTGTGTATGTTTGTGTTTGTGTGTATGCGTGTGTGTTTTTGTGTGTTTGTGTATGTGTGTGTTTGTGTGTATGTGTGTGTTTGTGTGTGTTTGTGTATGTGTGTGTGTTTGTGAGTGTTTGTGTGTGTTTGTGTGTATGTGTGTGTTTGTGTGTGTTTGTGTGTGTTTGTGTGTGTATGTATGCGTTCCAGACATTACTAATTTTTTTGGCCACTGGGGTACACAGAATATATACCAGTATACCGGGTGTCTCAAACAGAACAGCTTCAAGTGTTGACAAGTTTAGCATGTTGCGTAGGTAAACGCAGGTTTCCAAGCTCTAGAGCGTCAAAGTTTGGGAACGGGCAGTTGTCAAAATGTGTGCAATGTTTTTGATAAGTGGCGTAGTATAAGTCATTCAAAGTCATAAGCACAGCTTCAATATTCATGTATGTCCTAGGATAATTGGTGACAGTATATTACCAAACAGTCTCTCCGGACCGACCTACCTTACGATTACAAGAAATATGTTGCCTTCACTATTGGATGTAGTATCACTGTAGTTTAGGAAGGTATTGTGTCCACACAACGGTGGAGCTCCGGCACACGTGTGCGGTATAACCTGGACCAGCTCCATCGCCACCAGTCACCAGATCTTAAACCTCTCCACCCTTTGGTGTTGGGATGCAATACTATGTAATGTCAGGAACACTTCGTTGCCTGAATGCACGGACTTAGAAATTCTTACCACACAACCGCACATATTGGCTCATTTGCGTATGGCTAAGAACCACAGATGTGGGCTTTGTGATCAAGTGGGATGCAGGTAGTCTGAAACCCTTTTGCAATATGCTACTCTTACTTGGGTTATCGATGAAATGTAGAACGGACACCCCTCACCGTAGTCAAACAGTTATCAAACTTCGATTAGTGCAGCGTCCAAACCGGCTTTTCCGAACATGGATTCCTTCCTGAAACAGCTGATGTGTTACACTCACATGACTTGCTACACTCTTTTACTAACAATTCTTACAAACTCTTATTCCTATATCTTCTTCATGTTACTTGAGATAAACTTTTGTAGAAATTATCTTATTGCTTATTTCCTTGTAGGTGCAAGGGGAACATGGGAATATAGACTTTGAGCGATAGTCAAATCTTTCAGAGCTTTCAAATTTCGTTCTATTTGCACGGGTAACATATAAAAATTAATAACGATGTTCCATTTGTCGAAAGTTTTAAGTTTTTCAAAAAACACACAAATAACAAGGAATCTCTCCAAAATGGTTCACTCCACAAAAAATGTATATGGACATAAATTGTGCGTTTTAGCAAGACCTACATTTTTTGTAAAGTAAGATTTGGTCTATCTCTTTCGTTATGCAAAACTCATCCAGAGTAAACAGGACTACATAGGCTATAGCCAGAAATTTCAAAATATACATTTCGTTTGTTATAAAAATATCTCAAACGTGGCATTTTAACCAAAATCGTTAGAGCCATTTTCATGAAAGTAAAAATTTTCGAAACACTTTCCATGTAAAGGGTAGTATAGGGTGGAGAAATTTTCTTCAAGATCCTCGTGTCGCATGCTTAAAAGATTTTAAACTTAAACACCAACTTTGGTTTTTAACCGACTTTTCGTTTTTGAGTCATGCTGTCCACAGACAGACAGACAGAAAGACAGACAGACAGAAAGAAAGACAGACAGACAGACAGATAGACAGACAGACAGAGAGACAGACAGAAAGACAGACAGACAGATAGACAGACAGATAGAAAGACAGACAGACAGACAGAAAGACAGACAGACAGATAGACAGACAGACAGAAAGACAGACAGACAGACAGGCAGACAGACAGATAGACAGACAGACAGATAGACAGACAGACAGAAAGACAGACAGATAGACAGACAGACAGATAGACAGACAGACAGACAGAAAGACAGACAGACAGACAGACAGATAGACAGACAGACAGACAGAAAGACAGACAGACAGACAGACAGAAAGACAGACAGACAGACAGATAGACAGACAGACAGATAGACAGACAGACAGACAGACAGACAGACAGAAAGACAGACAGACAGATAGACAGATAGACAGACAGAAAGACAGACAGACAGACAGACAGACAGACAGACAGGCAGGCAGACAGACAGATAGACAGACAGAAAGACAGACAGACAGAAAGACAGACAGACAGACAGATAGACAGACAGACGGTCAGACAGACAGACAGACAGACGGTCAGGCAGACAGACAGACAGACGGACAGAAATACAGACGGACGGACAGACAGACAGACGGGCAAACAGACGGACGGACAGACAGACACACACACACATACGGATCTTTTTCTAAAATGTTTTGTTTGGATTCTAGGGGCCTCAAAACATAATTTCCGGTGAAATCTCAGCATCGAATTTTTGAGTGGAATACAGCACTTCCTCTACTTACTACAAGTAGTAGAGAAAGCAAAAATGACCAGTTTGTCATCCTATACAACATGCTAATCGCTGTTGGTATTTTTTAGACACTCGGCATGTGGAATCTATGAGAAGCAGTTTAAATCCCATAAAGCACAATAAATGTAGGTATGCCTCTTTACCAGTTCAATTTAATTTCATTTGCTAGGCTTACAAAGGCTTAATTGCACAATCCAATTCAAGTTTCTATAGGCTCAGGTCTTTCAATTATATAAGCTTGTACCCTGATATTTGAGGTTTTTTATAGTATGGGAGATCATGCAGTTGTTTCACAAGGGCAAATGTGGCAAGGAGGCTACAACATGGACACGTTTTTGTGGTGTTTAACGCCCGCTTTTATTGCTACGGCACCGCAGGCGGTGACCCTGATGATACATGGAATGAAGATGAAGCACCGGTGAAATGAAATGGTGGGGGAAACCGAAGAATCCGGAGGAAACCCGCCCCAGCGCCGCTTCGTCCATCAAGAATCCCACATGCGGTTGCCTGGGATCGAACCCGGACCGCTTTAGTGAGAAGCGAACTGACCACGTGACCAACTGATTATGATATTTTCCGCAAACTGAAAAATGTACTCAACATTTTTCAGTTTGCTCTGAATAACCGAAATAGGCAGTTTAGAGTCAAATTAGAAAGTAGGATGAGGAAAACGATGTCGAAGTTCAACCACAACTCATTGAGTTTCAGAAGAATTGGTTATTCTAAAGATAAGGTTCAAACTCTTATCCCACCAATGCTAAATCTGCAAAACTCATGACCTATTATTTCAGAAAAGTTTGGCATATCAGACTGGATATAGTTCACTGATTTACTTTTATACATTAATTTTATTATTAAAGAAAATAGGATTATTCTTACTTAAAGTTTATACACATTTATATCTTAAAAATAACCAACCAGGTTGTTAACATCTAATTAGATACATATCAGCATTTAGGGTCCTATTTATCACCCTAAAATTTAATTTTGCTATCTTCAATAGTTTATAAGAAATAGGGTTATTTATACCATAAAATGTCGTTCACATAAGTGGAATCAGGACCGGAAAATTCAATGCTATAGCCTGGATTTGAATCACAGATCTTTTCCTTATCGAGCGGGTGCTCTAACCACTAAGCTACCATGGCCAACTTGCCAGAGTGACATTAAATTCCCCAACCGATTTGTACATACTCGGTAGACTGCAAGGGAATCTTATTTCAGAGATCCGTGGTTCAAATCCCGGCTATGGTATTGCATTTTTAAACCCTGATCCCACCTCTTAAACACTGAATACACACGGCTTGTGTGTTTAAAACATCAGCAGTTCTTGGCATAAATAAATAAGACATATTCTACATATGTTTATGTAGAATAACGTCGATTACAAGGTATATTTTGAAGAATTTCTGTGTGCTCAAACACATGGTTTGAACATACAGAAGCTACCACATATAACAGTAGTACCAATTTGGAGAGCGAAAAATCTCTCCTAAAAGATGGGCTAAGGTTTACCACTCTACTCCAAGGTGTGTAGAAGTTATGTTGTGTTTGTGTGTTTGTGTGTTTGTGTGTGTGTGTGTGTGTGTGTGTGTGTGTGTGTGTGTGTGTGTGTGTGTGTGTGTGTGAAGATATATAGTTGTAAAATATGCATCCTATTAAGGAAGATATCCAAATTAATAAAACTGCACCGAAAACCAATAATCTCACTTTTTGGCAACTTTTGTCATTGAATCTCACCTTAAACGACGTGTATGTAAATGATTGTTAAAATGACATGTGTGGCAATTAAATAACCGTATGCATTATTTAGGGTTAATCTTCGTTTGATGGATTCATTTCTTGATATACTAACACCCATAGTATTCCCTCTGAATTAGACTAGCCCTGGCTATGTATGAAAGGCAGAGAAAATGTGAATCCTGAGTGCGAATTGCAGTTTTACTTCTCCTATATGGAAGCAGGCCAAATTACAAACTTGCGTGCAATTTTATGAGGTAAATGCGCTTTACGGATGCAGAAAACACGAAAACAGGTTTTATTGCGTTATTTTTGGACAGCAGTAGCAGGAAGGTAATATTGTCGGCATGATATTATGTTGTCTGTACCCTAGCCAACGTTATGAGATTGTTGAAGTTCATTCCATCCAAGCAAATAACTTGGGACTACAATTCCCAGTTCACTTTCTGCCAGCACACCTCTTGCCGAGGACCTCCAAGACGCTTGCAAGGGAAGGAAGGAAGGAGGGAAGGAAGGAAGGACAATCTGTAAGATAGGTAGGGTGTGACTCCGATGCTACCAACCCTCCTACTTTATCACTACATCCAGTGACATTCGCTAGGGTAACATCGTCGTTTGTTTAGGAAAGAAACTGACACGTTTAATTACAATGAAGTGAACTTTTCAGAAATGGTCAAGGGCCTCTAACAACTATGTACGTATGAGAACATTTAAATCTTAGGCGCATCATAGAAAAGCAAATTTCGAACCTTTTTTCTCTGCTTTTAAGCTTAGTTGCTGCTTGAAGCAGAAATTTAAACTTCCTCTCCACCAGAATAAATGGATTGAGAAACTACATACAGAAAAATCCGACGCAGTAACTCATTTTGAGTGGTGGTTAGTGTGATTTTGAACGGCAAGGCAAGCCCATTTGAATTGGTAAACCTAATGTCAGCATTGGCCAGCGTAGGGATAACTCGTTTCTCAACAGTAGGTACTGTGGAAGTACATAGTAGCCATCAGCTATGAGCATAAGCTTTTGCCTTTTCCTCAATACTTCACTAGTATCCCTTTGCAGTGAAATCCCAATTTAGAGTTTTTGTTTCCTTTTTTTGAAAGTGGTACCCAGTAGTTAGAAAGTACGATTTTAACGTGGTAAAATTGTGGGTGCAATAATGTCCAACTTAAAGCATTGTATTCCTTTCTGTTACCTCATTATAACTTGCTTAGCTACGTTTGTTGTTGTTATTATTATTATTATTATTATTATTATTATTATTATTATTATTATTATTATTATTATTATTATTATTATTATTATTATTATTATTATTATTATTATTATTATTATTATTATTATTATTATTATTATTATTATTATTATTATTATTATTATTGTTGTTATTATTATTATTATTATTATTATTATTATTATTATTATTATTATTATTATTATTATTATTATTATTATTATTATTATTATTATTATTATTATTATTATTATTATTATTATTATTATTATTATTATTATTATTATTATTATTATTATTATTATTATTATTATTATTATTATTATTATTATTATTATTATTATTATTGTTGTTGTTATTATTATTATTATTACTATTATTATTATTATTATTATTATTATTATTATTATTATTATTATTATTATTGTTATTGTTGTTATTATTATTATTATTATCATCATCATCATCATTATTATTTATCTGAAGGCGAATTACTTCCTTGGAAGGCAGTTTCTGTGGTCGAGAGGACAGGGTTAAGTTTTTTCAGTCCAAAGTACCTGGTTCGATTTCCGGTTGGGACGAGAGAATTTGTCTTTAATTAAGATTACTAGGACGTGAAAACAGCCAAATTTCCAATGAGAAATGTTCTTCAAATCTGAACATTTTTCGTAAACCTTTCATGTTAGCGGCAAACCGTGGTCACTAATTTCTATACTGCAGCTAATAAAATATATACTAATTCTTACTTATAATATGGGCATGGTGTGTTTTAAAACATCACAAAAATTACATAATCTTTGTGTTTCACCACTACTCTTTTCTGGCATAATTTAGCCCCAAAATTTTGCATTCTTTTCACTGCTTTTTCTGAAAGTATATCAATTAGAGAATGAGTGGTTTTGTATTTAATTTCGTACTAACTTACTGATTTTGAATTAATTAGTTCAAGAGTAAATCAGTGCATTCATTTTAACTTTATTATTTATCTATACAGAAATCTGTAAGACTAAATCTTTAATAATCAGATAACTTTATCTTAGAAGCTGCATGCATTGTATTCATTTTGGGGTATTTAAATTTCAGCCATTTAATTGTGGCAGAAAATGTGAGGAATCCATAGCCAATAAAAGAAAAGAAAACCCCAATTGTTAATGATTTTTCACATATTGAAATCATCACCTACCCTCCACAGATTGTGGAAGTATGAGGGTGGGAATGAATGTGCCCGAGTTTAAGAGCGAAATATATTAAAACCAGCTTTAAAAATTTACAATCAACTATTTGTTGACGTTATCGTTTTTCGGCAAGTCAAAGCTCTCTATATCATCATGGAAACCAAGGGGAACTACACAAATAAAACATATACAAAATCCTAGAAATAAAATAAACAAAAAATCCTTAAGAAAAGTCCTTGTGTTCCTAAAATCAGCCTGAATTATGCAAGAATTTTGATATTTTTGAGTTTGTTTCTTGATGTATGTTGTTAACGAAAAACACTGACGTTTTTCCAAAAATCCTATTTTGTTTTGCTTGGGGAATTCAAAATATTTTTTTTTTTTTACCAGAAAACTGTATGTCAAATTTTGATTTGAATCCAACACTTTCTTTACTACAGCTAAGCGGTGAAGACATTAATACAAATTATCACAGAACTTCGCAATATCTTAATTATGTACTGAACATAACACGAATCTTCTGTCAAATAAACGAGTATTTTTGACTTATTTATTAACGTTAGTTATAAATACTTTTGGGAGTTTTTGAGACAAGTGTTTAGAATAACAGCAAGTATGGAACTTCCTGCCTTTAATGCTTTTGATAGTAAACTATTTCTTTAACTTACTTAATGCAGAATAATTTTAATGAGTTTGTGTGCCCATTTTCAACAAAACAATTTTGCATGTATGTAAACTAAGTGATACCTAAAATTTCCCATGATACTAAAATGTTAGTTTTATTTCTCAAATATAGTTATTTATACCTTTAATTTTATAAATACCAGTAACGTATTATATAAATAAAATATTTAAATCCAAAAATATTTTGACCAACAAATATTAATATCAAGAAAAAGCTGATTAGACTTTTTCTCCATCTTATAAGAACGCATGCTGAAGGAAACCGAAGGAAACTGCACCAAGAGGTTCGCTTTAAAATGGTAATACTGTACTGAACAGGGTTACAATAAAATCAAGCTTTTAGCTGATATGATATTTGTACGTACCTGTCGGTGCACATTACAATTTCCATTTAGGATTTAAGTGGTCATTAGGGCAAATGGATTGTTCTAGAATATTTGAGGGTTCCGGATTATGCAAATTACAATAAAGGTGCGATTTTTTCAAAGTTTTCTTTATACATATATCAAATAGCTTCAGGGCATGCAAATTCTGCAGAATGTAACCTACAACTTTATTATACATTTAAGTTAAAACATATTCCAATTCAGATTGGAATATAACTTAGTACTGACAAACGAGCGAGACCACTTCGCCGTAACGTATAAAGCTCGCATTTGGGAGGTACCACCTTCGATTTCCGACGGCCGCTGATCTTTGTTTTCTCTGCTCGGAAGGCGAATGTTAGGGTGGGTGATTTCTCATCTACCACGATTTGCCTTTCCTACATTTCCCTCTGATTCCGTTTCCTTCTGATCTTTCAACTGTGCTTCAGGTTTGGTGGCGTATGGCGGTGCTGGACAGATGGCGGGGATGCTTTTTAAAATAAAGAGTCCTCCTGGCGAACACTAGAGGGCTACTTGGTCGATGGATCGCTCTCTCTAGGCAGCTCCAACAGTGGGATGGGTCTTAGAGCCTGGAACTGTTAGGGACTTCCGCTTGTCTGAGTGGCTTAGCTATCTGCAACATGTGGCCTCCTGTGGTACCTTCAGTTCATCCGTTCCTCCTTGGGGACGGTGGCTAAGATAGATCTGTGTAGGTTGCAGTGAGCAAGGTGCCCCTTTCCGCTGTATGTCCTTTGGTAACGGACAGGCGTTTGCGTATTTATCATATATAAATTAAGAATATTAAACTCAAACGTGCTCATGCTGATAGTAGGTACACAAACTATGTCATGCCTGGAAATTGATATTGTCATATGGTACCTACTTAAACACTTTTCTAGAAAAGAATGAATGAGAAGAAGCCTTAAAATATCAACACAAAATGTCTGCAGAACGTTTTTTAGGAAATTGTTGAGCTTCTTAAGAGTGGTTCTTATTATAATTGCTAGTGATGTCAGAATGATTGCTCCTATTACACAACACTATCTCTGTAAGTGTCATTGCTAGAGAGAGACAGGAAGCGGCAATAATTGTGCAGAATCTCAAAGTTTTGCGTCATACATGGCAGAAGTTGGATGTGCAAATCTTTAGTCGCACGCACATGTTCTACCATACTTTTCTATGATGTTTCACGAAAGACGCTCTTTGTGCTAACGTCCCTATTTACCCAAGGATTTGCAAGAACAATGGCAAATAATGACATTAAAGTTGTCTCGTTCGTTTCATATACAGTAAAACCCCGTTTATCCGGCCCTCGTTTATCCGGATCTCCGGATTGTCTGGATCAGATTTCTATATATATATATATTTTTTTTAACTTAATGTTCACAGCAGATAATAAGTTTAACTATGAACGTAATTATAAGTATGTACACCAAATATTCGCTTTTTAGTTTGATTCAATGTACGGTTACCTAATACATCATACATTAAATTATGGTAATGTTACTGTACTGAGCAGTAAAATGCTACCTGTCGAGTTTAAGAAACATTTAGTACCTAGTGTGTTACACGGTGCTGGCGCGGTATGTAGGTATAAATAGTGTTGGAAAAAAACATTGACCAAGATCCCTTCTCGTCACCGAATCTCCTCGGTTTTCAAACGGCGCGTGTCATCGTGGATGTTTAACCGGATTATTTTTGTGTCGTATCCAAGTGTTTTAGACTGTAATTCAGCCTACAAGTTTAAGACGATATCAAAGCCAAAGAAGTTCGTGGTTTCAATGGATAAAAAATTGGGTGCTACTAATCTAAAAGGAGAAACACTGAAGAAAATAGTTGCTGAATTGCGAGTTGCTGCGCACCAGGTGAAAAACATTATGGCGTACTTGGGGCGTCAGCCCAACACCATTCCAGCTGAACTGCTACCGATAAAGTGTTTGTGTGAGCGTACATACTTCGTTCAAACACCACACGTGTTTTGAAACAGAAGACTGTGGATCAATTCTTTGTTCAGAAATGATGTTATTTAATGTGATTAAGATTCTTATATTTATCAATGTCTCTGAAACAATACATACTATTTACTGTACATAAGTTTGTTACAAGAAGTAGTGTTTTATCCTCATAAACGGCAAGTCTGCTTATTTAAAAATTTAAGAATTTTGCTTTGCTTATTACTCATATAACCGGATTATCCGGATTTTCTATTTTCCGGATGGCCTTTGGTCCCAGTTAGTCCGGGTAAACGAGGTTTTACTGTAACGCATAAAGAGAGTCACTCGTTTTTTCGATCCCAACTGCTTTGAAAAGCAGCAACGAATATATCGAACTATGGTTGAGCTTCTGGATTATATGCCCTGTTGTGGGAAATTGGCATTTACTCATTAGAGTATTCCCTCGTCCGAGAGTTCAATTCATAGCGTTGTTAAGCGTACTGCTTTAGTGCATTAGGGCCAATGAAAAACAAACAATGCCATGTTAGTACGTTTTCGACTTTATTGGCAGCATTATTTTACATAAATTCTATTTCTTCGTGTTCTATGCAGTCATTAACTCATTACATACAAGGAAACATATATTACGATATGTTGAAAATAAAATTCATGCAAATGTCATGCAAAATTTCATTCAGAATTTCTGTGAGAGGAAACAAAACTCAGAGACATTCTTTAAACTCCAGTGATGTTTCAACTGCCATTTAAGTACATTATGCTACAACCAACTTTTAATGCAATCAAAAGTTGTTGCTTTACCTTTTTTTTCCCTTGTGAACATAACAGGCTTGGAAGCCCAATTACAATGTTCATCATACATACGTGTTTACACACAATAATAAACGTACTCACATAAAACAAGAAAAACATAAATGAACACAAAGTAATACTGAAAGGGAAATATAAGGAATAGAAACAATTATAAAAAAGAAAAAAAAGTGAAGGTGGCATGGTAAGTAATCTTTATACTATTCCTAATTACAGTAATGGTATTACTATTGCCAATTTTAGTAATTTATTGATCTACGCATAAGTAGTTAGTAGTTATAGCATTTTTTAATTCAGTTTCAGACATGTTGAAAATATCTACATCGAAATGATGAAGCTTGTGATATAAAGGCATAATTCTCTGTAATGGTGATTTTTTATGGATTTCTGTATTTGCTCTGGAGGTGAAGAAAAGCCTCCTGAATCTGCTTATTTTATTGGGTACATAAAATTATAAATTTATTGTAGTATTAATATCATCAATAATCGAATGTACTACTTTATACAGAAAAATTAACCCCGCAATTTCTCTTCTAAAATTCAGAGTTTTAAATTTAAATATTTCCAAAAGGGTTTCATAATTTGTGTAAGTAGGGTAATATCCAGTTCTTTCCAATAGTATGTATCTTAGAAAATTTTATTGTACTTTTTCTATTGCAGTGACATGCATTATCATCTTAGGATTCCAAATAATAGATGCATATTCGAGATTTGTCTCACAGATGAGTCATAACGTTGAATTAGTTTTTTCTTTAAATGAATACGAATTTGGAATAATAAAGCCAAGGCATTTTAGCAATTTTGATCCCATTAAGTCAATGTGTCTATTGAACCTAACATTTATTGTAAACTGCACTCCTTGATCTTTGTTTTTAACCACTTCAACGAGCGGTGTCATATTGATATTATAAACACATTTAACGAGAGTTTTGCTTCTACTGAAGGACATTTTTACACACTAATATTAAATGGGAGTTCGTTTACTTCGCTCCATGCATATAAAGAATCGAGGTCCTGTTGAAATTCCATGCAGTCTTTATCATTATCACATCATCAGCAAACATAAACTTTTTTTTAATGTTTTACAATACTAAAGCGCGTTCCACCCTTAGAAGACAGTACACGTTAAATGGAGAGCAGTGTTGCAACATGTACTATATAGCGTTTCACTCTTAGAAGACAGTATGGAGTTAAATGGGACATCTCTGTCTCTATCTAGCGCATACAAGTTGCCGTTAGCCGCGTCCTTTTCTACCCTCGCTCTGTTGCCATATTCCTAATAGCATGGTATAAATATTCATTTGTTATAAATTTCAGGTTTGAACACATTATCCTATGCAGAATTTTTTTCTCTATCAGGTTATATCCTTTTCAGAGTCATTATACATTTCTATAGGTCCAAATTTCTTCGATGGCGTTCTTAGAGGTCCTTTCATTACTTCCTTTTTAATCCTATACACTAGTGCTTCTGAACACCCAATAGCCTTAGCTGTATCTTTCACTGCCTTACTTACATTTACTGCATTTTACTTCAAAAATAATCTAACACCTTCATAATCATTTGGCGTTCCTTACTTCTTAATTTACCAATATATCGTCTCTTCCTAGCTTCCCTCTCCGTGACTACAAATATTTACGAAACTATTAAACAAATAACGCGATAATAACTTATAGATTCCACACAGTTACCTACACACACGACTTCTTTTGAACTAATGTTAGTGCTGCTCCGTATACTATCTTCTGTGTCAGGCCTGGCGCGAGAATACGCTGAATAGATGAATACCTTTTGTTTGCCCTACTCGATGAAAGAAAGAAGTTACAGCCTTTTGGTTTATTTTAAAAACTTTCTCCAACCCTCGTCAACATTTGTTCTCGCTGGTTGCCTGATGTAAACTCAATAACAAAAAAGTTTCACACTGCGTAACTTTTGCAGTGCACAGGTATAAAATTTTCCGAAAACATTGAATTTAAAAAATTGTAACACTTAACTGAGTAAACATAGAGAATTCAAAGTGGGCAGGTAGTAGCACTATAGTTTACTCTACCTAAGAACAAAATATAGACGCATTCTAGCAGTTAGTTTGTTAATTAGTGCGTGATGAGTATAGAAACAGCACATATTGGCTTCTATTGAAAAAAAATGCTTTTATTTAAGAAATATGGGCCTATAGAAATGTATAATGACTCTAAAAAGGATATAAACTAATAGAGAAAAAAATTCTGCGTAGGATAATGTGTTCAAACCTGAAATTTATAACAACTGAATATTTATACCATGCTATTAGGAATCTGGCAACAGCGTGAGGGTAGAAAAGGACGAGGCTAATGGAACTTGTATGCGCTAGATAGAGACAGATATATCCCATTTAACTCCATACTGTCTTCTAAGAGTGGAACAAGGTATAGGTAAATCATTTATATAACATAAAAATAAAAGAGGTCCTAAATTAGAATCTTGAAGAATCCCTGAATTTACATTAAATTGGTATGATATGTAATACTTATTAGTAATAACAACAACAACAACAATAATAATAATAATACTAATAATAATAATAATAATAATAATAATAATAATAATAATAATAATAATAATAATAATAATAATAATAATAATAATAATAATAATAATAATAATAATAATAATAATAATAATAATAATAATAATAATAATAATAATAATAATAATAATAATAATAATAATAATAATAATAATAATAATAATAATAATAATTTATTAATAATTAATTAATAATAATAATTAATAATTATTAATATTAATACTGGGAATAATTAATAACATCATGAAACCAGCTTTAGTTCAAAGGAATACAAGACTACGGCTCTATAAGACACTTGCAAGACCAGTTTGAAGTTATGGTAGAGAAGCTTGGACACTACGAAGTCGATGCCGATTAGCAACTAACGAGGTGCGATTTATGCGCCGTACAGCAGGCAATACAAGTGGAACCATAAAAGAAATGAGCAAATAATAGAAGAACTGGATATAGAACCTAATCTATATAATATACAACATTACCAGAAGAGCTAGTTGGCCCATCTTAAACGAATGCCGTCTCAAAGAATTCCAAGAGCTAGGTTTTACTACCACCCTCAAGATAGAAGATCCCTGGGACGTCCAAAAAAGCTGCGGATGGAAAACTCCTCCTTGAGATCGTAACAGGCCAACTGGCCCAATACTTATATGGAAGAAGAAGTTAGTAAAAGTGTAGAGAAAGTTATATGAGTGCAGCAAATTGGAGTTTTTGTAACATTAAGCACCATATCATAAGTCACCATTCGTTTGTTTCTCGACATGTAATGTAAATATGGGTAGCAGGGCTCGGAAGTTCATGCCCTAAAAAACACTGAAATATGCATGCAAATATGCTCTTAAAAACTTGAAGATATGCCAAGAAATATGCACTATTTAACTAAAACGAATAATGTCCCTTTGCAGTAGGCAAGACGAGTTAGTATAAATAATAAATAAAGTTACCTTATTCCTTAGAGGTTGAAGCAGAAGTGGTCCCGCTGCTAGTATTAACTGCTAAATTGCAGTTCACAACCAACACTACACAAATTTTCAACTATAAAAAGTCGTCTGTTTTCTCGCAAAACACTTTTTTAACGTGAAAAACTTCTCTCCACGTCACAAGATGTTATCGGGGCATATTTAAATAACTGCTTCACAAAGAGAGTCAAGTCTCTTGGTGTGACAGATGGTTTTCTTTCGAGGATGTCTTGAATATCGCACATCTGTTTGTAACCAGAATTTTTTGAAATTACATAATTCACTTTCTCTTTCACTTTTTGTCCTATGCTACCAGGAACCAAACTTAGATCACATATTGTTTTCAAAGACAGTAAGTGATTCATGCAAAGGAGATCCTACAGCTTCCAATGCCGTTATTGCTGTTGGTAAGAAAGAAAAATGGGCAGATATGAAACTAAGATCCTCTTTTAACCTAGTGCCTGACAGAATATTTTGCACAGTTTCTATTGATGAAGCATCTTTCAAGTCCAATGAATTAATAACCTCTTCGGCTATTTCTATGTGCTCAGCATAATATAAAACTGCATCGACCCATGTTCCCCATCGAGTTAACACTGGTGCAGGAGGAAGTCGGATATTAGGTGCTGTTGATCTAAACAACTTAACTCTTTTAGGATATTTAACAAAAATTATCTTCGTATTGGACACAAATCTATCTTCCAATGGGAAAGAATCCTTGTCTCAGAAATGCTACCAATATGAAAAATATTATACAGATGAAAAGATAAAAAAAGCACAAAAATCATTAAAATATGCAATATAGGGGCAATAATATTGAAATCTTCGTGAATTGCATCATCATGTGCAGTACTGCCAATATGAAAAATATTATCCAGATAGAAAAAAGTAATAAAAAGCCATAAAAATCATTAAAATATGCAATATAGGGGCTATAGTATTGAAATAATATGCATTTATCAAAAATCAAGAAAATATGCAGTTATATGCACCATAAAATCATGTCCAAATAACTGAAAATTCCGTAATTCGTGCACATAATGTAAAAGCATACACTTTTAACCCCTATGAAGAAACATGCAAATGCATGAACTTCCTAGCCCTAATGGGTAGTATGGAATTTAAAGACAGCATCATATAGCAGCCTGCTTGGTTTGACAACTGCTTCATTCTCATGTGTCCCCCTTTTGTGTAAAACGAAATGTGTATTTTTGCTCTCGATTAACATGAAGTAGATAGTATAATGTTAATAACATTATGAAAGTCTCGTTAGTATAAAGACATACTAGCATTTGGTTATAGAAACCTTGGTGAGCCATTGTACGTTGTTACGGCAGCGAGGCAACAACATTAAGAAAGCAGAACAGGTAACTGCTAATGCAATGGAATTTAAGAGATAAGAGTCTGCATTGTCGGAAAAAATGATTGAGTGATGTGAAACTTTAAAAGCGTCATTAGGGTTTCACGGAATTACATGATGTTAACAGAGCTTGGTTCACATATACGCTACAAATAATCCGACTTACGTATAATTCCAGCTACGATATGATGCATTACGTTATTACATAAAATAACCACCGGAGAAGTAATTAAAATAATGTTTTTTAGCGAAAACTGCTTAGGCACTCAAATATAAAAATTACATTTTTTTATTTGAACCTTTGGTTACCTGACTATAGTTATAAACAAAGGAGAATACTTTCAGTTGTAGGTTACCTAAAGAGTTCGAACCCGACGATTTGCATGCATGTTTTATACATGCACTTTAGGCATAGTCACTTTATAATTTATTCAGCTTATTTATGGCGCTATGGTATATTATTCTATTATGTGTGAGTATTTTATCTGCTGTTCTCAAAAAATAGAAAAGAGGTAGAAATAATTTTATGTAACGATTTAAACTCCGGTCGCTCGTAAATGGATAATAATAATAATAATAATAATAATAATAATAATAATAATAATAATAATAATAATAATAATAATAATAATAATAATAATAATAATAATAATAATAATAATAATAATAATAATAATAATAATAATAATAATAATAATAATAATAATAATAATAATAATAATAATAATAATAATCATAATAATAATAATCATAATAATAATAATAATAATAATAATAATAATAATAATAATAATAATAATAATAATAATAATAATAATAATAATAATAATAATAATAATAATAATAATAATAATAATAATAATAATAACAACAATAACAATAATAATAACAATAATAATAACAATAATAATAATAATAATAATAATAATAATAATAATAATAATAATAATAATAATAATAATAATAATAATAATAATAATAATAATAATAATAATAATAATAATAATAATAATAATAATAATAATAATAATAATAATAATATTAATAATAATAATAATAATAATAATAATAATAATAATAATAATAATAATAATAATAATAATAATAATAATAATAATAATAATAATAATAATAATAATAATAATAATAATAATAATAATAATAATAATAATAATAATAATAATAATAATAATAATAATAATAATAATAATAATAATAATAATAATAATAATAATAATAATAATAATAATAATAATAATAATAATAATAATAATAATAATAATAATAATAATAATAATAATAATAATAATAATAATAATAATAATAATAATAATAATAATAATAATAATAATAATAATAATAATAATAATAATAATAATAATAATAATAATAATAATAATAATAATAATAATAATAATAATAATAATAATAATAATAATAATAATAATAATAATAATAATAATAATAATAATAATAATAATAATAATAATAATAATAATAATAATAATAATAATAATAATAATAATAATAATAATAATAATAATAATAATAATAATAATAATAATAATAATAATAATAATAATAATAATAATAATAATAATAATAATAATAATAATAATAATAATAATAATAATAATAATAATAATAATAATAATAATGCCGTGGTTGTTGGCGTCCCTCGACACCTCACGACGCAGCTCCTCCTGGACTGCGATGCTGGAGGGGTGACCTCCGCCAGATGATACACCCATCTACCACGAGCACACTACGGCACTTCCACCGCCACACGGTCGTGGACGACGGAGGCAGCACTGACCTCCAGGAACTTCTTAGATACCTACACCACCTACTACCACCTTGCATTCCCAAGGAGGTAGTCAGGGCCTCGGTCATGGTTGCGTCCTTGCACCAACTCTCACCTGGCTTAGGCCCAAGTGGCCGGCCGATATACCTTCACCCCGAATTTGCAGGTGCTTAACGCGGTACTGTCGAAATCCTTCCCTGAATTCTCTCCGGTGGAGGGTTTTAGTAAAGCAGTGCTTTCGGGGGAGGCCCACAACCCCCTCTGTGCCACCCCAGCCCATGGGGCTCCGTAAATGGATTTTCCTTCCACTTGAAAAAAAAAATAAAAAAAATAATAAATAAATAAATAAATAAATAAATAAATAAATAAATAAATAAATAAATAAATAAATAAATAAATAAATAAATAAATAAATAAATAAATAAATAAATAAATAAATAAATAAATAAATAAATAAATAAATAAATAAATAAATAAATAAATAAATAAATAAATAAATAAATAAATAAATAAATAAATAAATAAATAAATAAATAAATAAATAAATAAATAAATAAGTGAGTGAGTGAGTGAGTGAGTGAGTGAGTGAGTGAGTGAGTGAGTGAGTGAGTGAGTGAGTGAGTGAGTGAGTGAGTGAGTGAGTGAGTGAGTGAGTGAGTGAGTGAGTGAGTGAGTGAGTGAGTGAGTGAGTGAGTGAGTGAGTGAGTGAGTGAGTGAGTGAGTGAGTGAGTGAGTGAGTGAGTGAGTGAGTGAGTGAGTGAGTGAGTGAGTGAGTGAGTGAGTGAGTGAGTGAGTGAGTGAGTGAGTGAGTGAGTGAGTGAGTGAGTGAGTGAGTGAGTGAGTGAGTGAGTGAGTGAGTGAGTGAGTGAGTGAGTGAGTGAGTGAGTGAGTGAGTGAGTGAGTGAGTGAGTGAGTGAGTGAGTGAGTGAGTGAGTGAGTGAGTGAGTGAGTGAGTGAGTGAGTGAGTGAGTGAGTGAGTGAGTGAGTGAGTGAGTGAGTGAGTGAGTGAGTGAGTGAGTGAGTGAGTGAGTGAGTGAGTGAGTGAGTGAGTGAGTGAGTGAGTGAGTGAGTGAGTGAGTGAGTGAGTGAGTGAGTGAGTGAGTGAGTGAGTGAGTGAGTGAGTGAGTGAGTGAGTGAGTGAGTGAGTGAGTGAGTGAGTGAGTGAGTGAGTGAGTGAGTGAGTGAGTGAGTGAGTGAGTGAGTGAGTGAGTGAGTGAGTGAGTGAGTGAGTGAGTGAGTGAGTGAGTGAGTGAGTGAGTGAGTGAGTGAGTGAGTGAGTGAGTGAGTGAGTGAGTGAGTGAGTGAGTGAGTAAGTGAGTAAGTGAGTAAGTGAGTAAGTGAGTAAGTGAGTAAGTGAGTAAGTGAGTAAGTGAGTAAGTGAGTAAGTGAGTAAGTGAGTAAGTGAGTAAGTGAGTAAGTGAGTAAGTGAGTAAGTGAGTAAGTGAGTAAGTGAGTAAGTGAGTAAGTGAGTAAGTGAGTAAGTGAGTAAGTGAGTAAGTGAGTAAGTGAGTAAGTGAGTAAGTGAGTAAGTGAGTAAGTGAGTAAGTGAGTAAGTGAGTAAGTGAGTAAGTGAGTAAGTGAGTAAGTAGAGTAAGTAAGTAAGTAAGTAAGTAAGTAAGTAAGTAAGTAAGTAAGTAAGTAAGTAAGTAAGTAAGTAAGTAAGTAAGTAAGTAAGTAAGTAAGTAAGTAAGTAAGTAAGTAAGTAAGTAAGTAAGTAAGTAAGTAAGTAAGTAAGTAAGTAAGTAAGTAAGTAAGTAAGTAAGTAAGTAAGTAAGTAAGTAAGTAAGTAAGTAAGTAAGTAAGTAAGTAAGTAAGTAAGTAAGTAAGTAAGTAAGTAAGTAAGTAAGTAAGTAAGTAAGTAAGTAAGTAAGTAAGTAAGTAAGTAAGTAAGTAAGTAAGTAAGTAAGTAAGTAAGTAAGTAAGTAAGTAAGTAAGTAAGTAAGTAAGTAAGTAAGTAAGTAAGTAAGTAAGTAAGTAAGTAAGTAAGTAAGTAAGTAAGTAAGTAAGTAAGTAAGTAAGTAAGTAAGTAAGTAAGTAAGTAAGTAAGTAAGTAAGTAAGTAAGTAAGTAAGTAAGTAAGTAAGTAAGTAAGTAAGTAAGTAAGTAAGTAAGTAAGTAAGTAAGTAAGTAAGTAAGTAAGTAAGTAAGTAAGTAAGTAAGTAGTAAGTAAGTAAGTAAGTAAGTAAGTAAGTAAGTAAGTAAGTAAGTAAGTAAGTAAGTAAGTAAGTAAGTAAGTAAGTAAGTAAGTAAGTAAGTAAGTAAGTAAGTAAGTAAGTAAGTAAGTAAGTAAGTAAGTAAGTAAGTAAGTAAGTAAGTAAGTAAGTAAGTAAGTAAGTAAGTAAGTAAGTAAGTAAGTAAGTAAGTAAGTAAGTAAGTAAGTAAGTAAGTAAGTAAGTAAGTAAGTAAGTAAGTAAGTAAGTAAGTAAGTAAGTAAGTAAGTAAGTAAGTAAGTAAGTAAGTAAGTAAGTAAGTAAGTAAGTAAGTAAGTAAGTAAGTAAGTAAGTAAGTAAGTAAGTAAGTAAGTAAGTAAGTAAGTAAGTAAGTAAGTAAGTAAGTAAGTAAGTAAGTAAGTAAGTAAGTAAGTAAGTAAGTAAGTAAGTAAGTAAGTAAGTAAGTAAGTAAGTAAGTAAGTAAGTAAGTAAGTAAGTAAGTAAGTAAGTAAGTAAGTAAGTAAGTAAGTAAGTAAGTAAGTAAGTAAGTAAGTAAGTAAGTAAGTAAGTAAGTAAGTAAGTAAGTAAGTAAGTAAGTAAGTAAGTAAGTAAGTAAGTAAGTAAGTAAGTAAGTAAGTAAGTAAGTAAGTAAGTAAGTAAGTAAGTAAGTAAGTAAGTAAGTAAGTAAGTAAGTAAGTAAGTAAGTAAGTAAGTAAGTAAGTAAGTAAGTAAGTAAGTAAGTAAGTAAGTAAGTAAGTAAGTAAGTAAGTAAGTAAGTAAGTAAGTAAGTAAGTAAGTAAGTAAGTAAGTAAGTAAGTAAGTAAGTAAGTAAGTAAGTAAGTAAGTAAGTAAGTAAGTAAGTAAGTAAGTAAGTAAGTAAGTAAGTAAGTAAGTAAGTAAGTAAGTAAGTAAGTAAGTAAGTAAGTAAGTAAGTAAGTAAGTAAGTAAGTAAGTAAGTAAGTAAGTAAGTAAGTAAGTAAGTAAGTAAGTAAGTAAGTAAGTAAGTAAGTAAGTAAGTAAGTAAGTAAGTAAGTAAGTAAGTAAGTAAGTAAGTAAGTAAGTAAGTAAGTAAGTAAGTAAGTAAGTAAGTAAGTAAGTAAGTAAGTAAGTAAGTAAGTAAGTAAGTAAGTAAGTAAGTAAGTAAGTAAGTAAGTAAGTAAGTAAGTAAGTAAGTAAGTAAGTAAGTAAGTAAGTAAGTAAGTAAGTAAGTAAGTAAGTAAGTAAGTAAGTAAGTAAGTAAGTAAGTAAGTAAGTAAGTAAGTAAGTAAGTAAGTAAGTAAGTAAGTAAGTAAGTAAGTAAGTAAGTAAGTAAGTAAGTAAGTAAGTAAGTAAGTAAGTAAGTAAGTAAGTAAGTAAGTAAGTAAGTAAGTAAGTAAGTAAGTAAGTAAGTAAGTAAGTAAGTAAGTAAGTAAGTAAGTAAGTAAGTAAGTAAGTAAGTAAGTAAGTAAGTAAGTAAGTAAGTAAGTAAGTAAGTAAGTAAGTAAGTAAGTAAGTAAGTAAGTAAGTAAGTAAGTAAGTAAGTAAGTAAGTAAGTAAGTAAGTAAGTAAGTAAGTAAGTAAGTAAGTAAGTAAGTAAGTAAGTAAGTAAGTAAGTAAGTAAGTAAGTAAGTAAGTAAGTAAGTAAGTAAGTAAGTAAGTAAGTAAGTAAGTAAGTAAGTAAGTAAGTAAGTAAGTAAGTAAGTAAGTAAGTAAGTAAGTAAGTAAGTAAGTAAGTAAGTAAGTAAGTAAGTAAGTAAGTAAGTAAGTAAGTAAGTAAGTAAGTAAGTAAGTAAGTAAGTAAGTAAGTAAGTAAGTAAGTAAGTAAGTAAGTAAGTAAGTAAGTAAGTAAGTAAGTAAGTAAGTAAGTAAGTAAGTAAGTAAGTAAGTAAGTAAGTAAGTAAGTAAGTAAGTAAGTAAGTAAGTAAGTAAGTAAGTAAGTAAGTAAGTAAGTAAGTAAGTAAGTAAGTAAGTAAGTAAGTAAGTAAGTAAGTAAGTAAGTAAGTAAGTAAGTAAGTAAGTAAGTAAGTAAGTAAGTAAGTAAGTAAGTAAGTAAGTAAGTAAGTAAGTAAGTAAGTAAGTAAGTAAGTAAGTAAGTAAGTAAGTAAGTAAGTAAGTAAGTAAGTAAGTAAGTAAGTAAGTAAGTAAGTAAGTAAGTAAGTAAGTAAGTAAGTAAGTAAGTAAGTAAGTAAGTAAGTAAGTAAGTAAGTAAGTAAGTAAGTAAGTAAGTAAGTAAGTAAGTAAGTAAGTAAGTAAGTAAGTAAGTAAGTAAGTAAGTAAGTAAGTAAGTAAGTAAGTAAGTAAGTAAGTAAGTAAGTAAGTAAGTAAGTAAGTAAGTAAGTAAGTAAGTAAGTAAGTAAGTAAGTAAGTAAGTAAGTAAGTAAGTAAGTAAGTAAGTAAGTAAGTAAGTAAGTAAGTAAGTAAGTAAGTAAGTAAGTAAGTAAGTAAGTAAGTAAGTAAGTAAGTAAGTAAGTAAGTAAGTAAGTAAGTAAGTAAGTAAGTAAGTAAGTAAGTAAGTAAGTAAGTAAGTAAGTAAGTAAGTAAGTAAGTAAGTAAGTAAGTAAGTAAGTAAGTAAGTAAGTAAGTAAGTAAGTAAGTAAGTAAGTAAGTAAGTAAGTAAGTAAGTAAGTAAGTAAGTAAGTAAGTAAGTAAGTAAGTAAGTAAGTAAGTAAGTAAGTAAGTAAGTAAGTAAGTAAGTAAGTAAGTAAGTAAGTAAGTAAGTAAGTAAGTAAGTAAGTAAGTAAGTAAGTAAGTAAGTAAGTAAGTAAGTAAGTAAGTAAGTAAGTAAGTAAGTAAGTAAGTAAGTAAGTAAGTAAGTAAGTAAGTAAGTAAGTAAGTAAGTAAGTAAGTAAGTAAGTAAGTAAGTAAGTAAGTAAGTAAGTAAGTAAGTAAGTAAGTAAGTAAGTAAGTAAGTAAGTAAGTAAGTAAGTAAGTAAGTAAGTAAGTAAGTAAGTAAGTAAGTAAGTAAGTAAGTAAGTAAGTAAGTAAGTAAGTAAGTAAGTAAGTAAGTAAGTAAGTAAGTAAGTAAGTAAGTAAGTAAGTAAGTAAGTAAGTAAGTAAGTAAGTAAGTAAGTAAGTAAGTAAGTAAGTAAGTAAGTAAGTAAGTAAGTAAGTAAGTAAGTAAGTAAGTAAGTAAGTAAGTAAGTAAGTAAGTAAGTAAGTAAGTAAGTAAGTAAGTAAGTAAGTAAGTAAGTAAGTAAATAAGTAAATAAGTAAATAAGTAAATAAGTAAATAAGTAAATAAGTAAATAGGTAAATAGGTAAATAGGTAAATAGGTAAATAGGTAAATAGGTAAATAGGTAAATAGGTAAATAAGTAAATAAGTAAATAAGTAAATAAGTAAATAAGTAAATAAATAAATAAATAAATAAATAAATAAATAAATAAATAAATAAATAAATAAATAAATAAATAAATAAATAAATAAATAAATAAATAAATAAATAAATAAATAAATAAATAAATAAATAAATAAATAAATAAATAAATAAATAAATAAATAAATAAATAAATAAATAAATAAATAAATAAATAAATAAATAAATAAATAAATAAATAAATAAATAAATAAATAAATAAATAAATAAATAAATAAATAAATAAATAAATAAATAAATAAATAAATAAATAAATAAATAAATAAATAAATAAATAAATAAATAAATAAATAAATAAATAAATAAATAAATAAATAAATAAATAAATACGCTGATATCTTGGTTACGAAGGAATTGTTTCATCTTTATATATCATTATTGCCAATATAAACATGATTAAATTTAAGCACATAGCTTTTATTATCGTAGGACGTTAGGTGAAACACGGTAATAACGTTTTGAAAGGCGAGGTTGCTAGAGAAGTGAAGCCTAAACTCCCAAATACACATTATTGTCCAACTTAAACAACACATAGGTATCCTTAGTTGACTGTGACTAGATTTGGAAGCAGATTTTCCTTTTGCGCCTCAGCCTAAAAATACTTTTTTTCTTTTTTGCTCTTCCTGTTTTCTAATCTAGGGATCTATATCTACGTACATAGTTGTGGTATTTGTCTCACTAGATTATAACCTTTCTCTAATTTTGCGGGGCTCCTAGAAACTGGTATTTTCTCCGTTCTGTAGCTCTGCATTTTAATAAGAGGTGTTTCGCCGTTTCATTAACTTTTAAAAACAAGCGACAAATGGGTTGCATTTGGTATAATCCCATTGTCCCCAGACGTTTTCTGAATGTTCCATGCCTAGTTATATAACATAACTCTTCGAAGTTGCAGCTTGGTTAGCCTAACGAGTTACTTACTTTGTTCTCTGGCTTATTGATTAATTATCTGTTTGTACACTTTCCTAATGGGCATTATTTCCTATTTGTTTTGGGTTTCATTACGAACCCTATTTTGTACTGTGTCTTTGGCTTCTAAGATGCTTATTCCACAGGAAGGTTCTGGTCCTTTGAAAGGAAGAGATGCTCCTTTCGTTGCTAGGACATGCGCCTTTCTATTTCCTGCAACACCTGTATGATCAGGTACCCACCGTAACTCTACATTGTTACAGGAGGAAAGATTTAATATGTTGTGATAACATTCCCACCCTAGCTTAGATTTAGATTGATGGGAACTGAGAGCTTTAAATGTAGCCTGGGTGTCGGAACTAATAAGGATATTTTTCACTATGTCTCTTTTTCCAGTGATAGTGCGTACTTTCGAGTATAGCAAGTACCTCTGCCTGAAAGACAGAAAACCTCAGTTGGTTGCATATTATGTATATGTAACAAAGTAGATAATTAGTAAGCATTCTTCTCGCTATACAGTGTATTAAAACCACTATCCAAACAGTCTCTTGCAGAAGATATTAATATTGCGCTACAAGTTGAGGTAATTAATTCCTGTTAATGGATACCAACGGTGTCACCTACACTCGGTAACCGATAATAGGATAACTAGTTACTGTTCCTTGATAACAGTTAACTAGTTACTTTGCATTCGTTACCTCAGTAACTGTTGCGCTAAGGGAAGGTTATAATGTAACCTTTACGTCATTTTCTGCCCATCCCTACCCTGGAACCGAGGTTGCAGGACACCCACGTTGTTGTTGACGACGCCAGCCGTCTCAGAGAGAGAGAGAGAGAGAGAGAGAGAGAGAGAGAGAGAGAGAGAGAGAGAGAGAGAGAGAGACGTGTGGAACAGAAATTAAGTCACGTCTTGGATCCCGTCCCTCTTCTTTATATGGGATGATAAAGGAAGGGGGGTTTCTTGTGCAGCTATGTCGCCTCCAGAGTGACAAGAGGGGATCGCTATACACACCGTCTACATCTCATATGAGATATACATAGGGTACTCTACAAACAAAATAATCACACCAAGATACGCGCGGACTCTGTCTTGGGTGAAACAATGACAAAATTATCGAGTTCTTCACTTTTAAGTTCATGGAGATTGAAAATCCTGTCTCACCAATGTTAAATCTGCTATCTTTATGACACATTATCTCACAAACTACGTAAGATATCAGACTGAAATGTTTACAACATGAAGTTGTACACAGAACGCCTAAGAAGAACTCTCTGCACCTCGGCTATACGTCACATTATTTATCGTTATACAAGCCTTCACCATTTTATTGGCTATTTTAGGCCACGGTGCAAGGATGTGCCACTCCTTTTGCCAAATAATCTTAAGAAATAACCAAAACAAAGCATAAAAATGGCGTAGAAACGTAGTGAGTCCAGTTTGTCATACAGACCTCTTCTCGTGGTTGATAGCCACACATTAAGACTAGTGTATAAAACGCCTTTGAAGGGAGTTAAATTGTAAGAGGAAAAGTTGAACGCCCAGGTTAGTGAAATGTATAACGCGTATGTGTGAGAACATTTTCAGGGGGTACAAATTAAAGCTTGAATGGTATGCCATACTTAATCGTAGTACCAATTTGTGGAGCAAAGTTTCCCCTAAGTTTCCTAAGAGATGGACAAAACTCTCCAGAGTTTACTACTCTGCTCCAAAGTGAGTGAGTTGTGATTGTTTTTACTTCCTCTACTTTGTATACAGGCATATGTAAATACATGTCTTGAGACACCCTGGATAAAAAAATAAATCATTTTTAGAAAAAAAGTCTCTGTTTATCTCTCTCCCTCCCCCTTCTCTCTCTGTGTGTGTCTTTGTGTGTGGTGTTCTTCTGAATAGAAACTCAAAAACAGAAAGTCGCTTAAACACCAAATTTTGTATTTAAGCCCAACATCTTCCACGGATGCGACACGAAAAGTTTCAAGAAAATTCCTCCACCCCACACTACCCTTTCTTTACACAGAACAACTATAGATCCTCTTAAAAATGCAACTTAACGATTTTTATTTAAATTGCCAGTAAAAACAGTAACAATTAGCGAGTTGTTGTAATCAAAATTTACAAAATAGCATGTCGCCTACTTAGATTACAGTAAACACCAATATCTGTATTACAGTCAACTGCAGTAAAGAGAGTAGGCTTTAGGAATTTCTCAATATCTCTCAAGTGTTCGGATTATAAACAGTAAACATGAAAACGTAGCAATCATTACATCACAGTTCAGTGTTAAATTACGAGAAAGAGAAACAGGGTGAAGAAGTACAGCAAGTTCATATTAAAACGACACATAAGTAGAGCCATTTCATCGTATTGCCCTTTTAACCCTATTTGGCTCTTACGGTGACCTCTTGTACTTAGAGATTACTACTTAGCATATAGTACCCACTGGCCCATTCTCTTTTTAAAAATACAGTAGGTGCAATTATTCTCAAGAAAATTGGAGATAACTCCTGGGCCAAAGCCCACGAATTGCGATATATCACAATTCATAAGGTTTGACTCAGGAGTTATAAACCATTTGCTTGTGAATTATAAACACCTGCTCGATAGTTTTTCAGAGCCAAGAGCCAAGAGCCAAATCAGGTCGCTCGGGTTTACCCGAGCGGGATATATGCCCACGGTACCTATCCATTTAGTATGGATTTACCCGTGAGGTATGAAAGATGTAGTCATTATACAAGCTATTTTTGTCAGTGTCAGCCAATGGTGATGATTGGTTACTCTCTCTTGCTATAGACTAGGGATATGAGTGCCAGTTAGAATGTCTACCCATCCTGGGGCACCCATGCCCCTCTGCTCACTTAGCAAAGGTCAGCTTGTCTAACCAGCAAGTCAAGCAGTGTCAATTTAGCGAGAAACCGAATGCATTGGAATGTTTGGTGAAATGAGGAAGCAGCGAAGCTAATTAGCCCAAGACATCCTTGGGTAAACGATAGCTTTTGCGCCTCCTGGGATAGTTTTTCACCATTAATCATTGCAAGATTATACTTCAAAATAAGCGCTTGAAGATAATTACGATTTATATGTTTAGTTATAATTTACAAAATAATGGTAACTTTACTTAATCAATATCACTATTGGTTTGAAAGCAGAAAATTCAAATGTTAAATATATAATTTCAATGGTGCTTGTTAATGTATGCAATATTACTAATTATTTTTCCGAAAATTTCCAACTAAGCCCTTGTGCTGTCATCTGATGTTGATATAAATAAGTAGTTCGACATAGTTCAATGTTCTGCACGCAGAGTGTGCTCAAGCGTTTAGAATTAGAAGTATGGTAATATACGTATTAAATGTGATAATACAGTAGGCTTTGTGCAATTGTCAGATCTTATAAGAGCTGATCGCTTGTGATACTTTTGAAATTCCGCTCACTTTACATGGCCAAGAAATAAAAAAGCGGATGTGTTCACTCACAGGGGTTTCTCTACTCACTCTGCTACAAAATATTCTTAAAACGCTTATACTTCTATCTACTTTAGTTAATCGAGATAGACGTTAGTAGAAATGATCTTGTTGCATATTTCTCATATCTACAATAGGAATACAGTAGGCTCAAGCGATATTCAATTCCTTTAAGACTTCGTGATGACTTTGAAGTTGTAATACCTTTGCATGAAAGAACGAATAACGACTTTCCATTTGAGAACACTTTCAAAATTCAAACAAATAGGGTATATCTCGGAAATAGTTCATTCCACAAATAAATGTTTGCAACACCAAGATTTACAAGAAAACCCTCCAACTTAGACTACACTTTACATGGAAGATTTTTCGAAAATGTTGACTGTATCAAAGTCTCTAACGATTTTGATTAAAATACTATATGTTTAAGATGTTTTCATGACAAATATACTCGTACATGTATATTAGAGATATACATTTTTGGACTTTTTGAAATAAAATATTTCCTCTGTAATGAATGAGTGAGCTTTTGCCGAAGATCATTGAAAAAGGCATTAATTTCACAGAGCTTAAAAAAAAAAAAAAAAAAAAAAAAAAAGGCACTCTCAAATCATTATTTAGTTTCACAATACTTCTGAAATTTCCATTGAATCTACTGAATTAATATATTGTGCAGTATTGGCATATAATGTGTGGGGCTCAAATGCTCATCGTCATAACATTAAGTATCTATGATTACTAGTGAATAGAAACAGTAGGTTTCTTGTTATTTACAGGAATATATGATGTAACATAAGACAAGTTATAACACCACTCAAAAAATCTAGTGAGATTCCAGCATCCACGTAGAAGAAGACCTAATGTGCCTATAGTAGATTCTTCACTGGAAGAATGTTCTAGGATGCCTCTTCAGCTTCAAATTATTGGAAGCTACCAGTTTCTTGGAGCGGAGATAAAATCAAGAAACGAGAGTAGCGAAAGTGTCTAAAGAATTTACAAATTTGTGGCGAAATAAACTTAATTTTCCCCATGTGTCAAGTCAAGTAATACATTCAAAGCTCCATAAAGTATTGAAGACTTATGATGAATGTGTAGGAAGGGGAAAGTATGATACTCTTGATCAACGTATTGTTATTACAAAAGTAAATGGCCAATGGTTAGCTACTAAAGACAAAAGATTATAACAAATACAATTGAAAAGCAAAGGAGTGGTTGGTTACTCAACAAGTAAAGTCGAACGAAATGAGACAGTTCACCCTTCAAAGGGACAGAAACTCCCTACAGAAGCAGTTTCTCTTTCAACATCTATTTCTCGTTAGAGCCATTTTCAAGAAAATCAAAATTTTCGAAAAGTTTTCCATGTAAAGGGTAGTTTAGGGCGGGCTATTTTCTGCAAAATCTTCGTGTCGCATCCTTGCATCCTTGAAAGACATTAAACTTTAATACCAACTTTGGTTTCTAACCGACTTTTCGTTTTTGAGTTATGCTGTCCACAGACTGACACACACACGGACCTTTTTCTAAAAATGCTTTTTCTGGATTCAGGGGGCCTCAAAACATATATTTCCGGTGAAATCTCTACATGTAATTTTTGGGTGGAATACAATACTTCCCCTAGTTACCAGTGGAGAAAGTAAACATTTTAGACCATTCTACAGTAATTTCATAAAGAACTTTCATAGGTAAATTAAAATAAATAGCCAGCTGAGTTGAAAAAGCTAAGCGTACATCGGGGGCGAGTTAGTATTTTATACAACTGAAAGACAGGAATGTCCTTCCGGCGATCCTCTAGGATAGCACATTTCAAGAGACAAACTATGAGGACAATGGTGATGATAAGCCTTTTCATTACAAAGAGTTGTTATCGATACAACAAGGTACACACTAGCAATGATAAGAACGGATCGCCAGTAAACGTTATGGGAAGCTTTAACCATTGTGGCAGTGTACTGTGGGATGCTGTCTCTCTAGATGATAATAGCCTCGTGATCTGTGTTGCTAACTTTACACCATTATGAGGGTGCCGATATTGGGTAATTATATCACCAAGTCACAACTGCCGTACAAGCTAACTTTGGCAGAGTCAAGTCAATCGAGTTTGTTGCACAATCGTGTTATGGTGGCCGGAAGAGGGCCCCAAAACAACTGACTATGAAGAGGAAGCACCCTCTCTCAAGCCCTAATGATGAGCTCAACTACTCCCGTACATGAAAATATCAAGTTTGTTTAAATACAGGTGAGGCACTTCCGTGCAAAGGAGACATTGTAGAGTACACATCTCTTTTTGGCAATTTTTGTTTTTTTAAGCTACTGATACACACTAAATTTCAAGGGGATGGCTTCAGGGTGAAAAGGAAATACATCAACTCTTGAAGGTACCACATTTTATATCCTGATATATTTTTATTTCTTCAGGCATAGTAAGTAAGTATTCCATTCAGAATTTCAGTATAGAATTTTCACCGCAAATACGAATAGACTCCTTCTATCGAGAAAAATAATATTCTGGTAGGTAATTATAGAATATCGATTGGCAGATTTCTAATGTTACCCGTACACACTTTTATCTCTTGACAATTAGTTTTTGGGAGATAGTACGATTTCATGGCCTTCCCGGTTATGTTGGCATTGCAAGCAAATGAATTATCCCTACTCACATCTACCAACTTAACCTACCCCTTATGTTACGTACTTTTAAGGCCTAGGCCACTGGCATTTTCACATCATTAAACTTAATAATATTTTCATTAATGCAGATATAAAATATAATCAAACCTACTTCTTGATATTTACCATTTCAACAACTGTCCTCTTACTTATTTATACTGCATATGTTATAATTTTAAAGAATAAAGCACTGAAATCAGTCCAACTTTCGTTGTAATGACGATCAAAAATATTATGCACCGAGTTACTGAATCTTAGTGCATGTTCTGCGAGATGAACAGAGTGGGCCGTGCTCAAATCAATAATTACCCATAGTAATCACGGCGACTAATTTGAACCAGTGTGTTGGTTCTGAAACTGGACAAAATTGGAAAATAAGCTGTACTTCGCTCATACGTGAAAATTCTAAAAACAGATACGAAAGATGCTATGGTTAACATTTACTAAGTTCAACCATGAAGACACCATAAAAGATGAATGTTATGTTTCAAGGGAGTATTTTTCATTTCATTCATATACCATATTAAATTACTAATTATACCCACAAATTACAATACACGTGTGTTAAGTGTTTTAAATAATTCTCGGAAACTGAAAAGACATCTTCTCAAACTTTTCCCCGGTTCAGTAAAAGTCACTTATATTTATATGGGAATATACTATAACGTAACCTGCTAGGAATCATAATTATAACAGACAAAGGAAATTGAGGAAAACCTTCTTTCTTAGTTAGTGGGAGAAACGAAAAGTGATATGGCGAAATCTTACATCCCGGAAGTTGGTACTCTGCAAAGATAGTTGTGCAAGTCGAGTGCTATAAGCATTGTTGAGGCATGGGCATGTGATCTGGGAAATGTGTACCTAGAAGTTCACTAGTTATGCCACTGACGCAGAAATATAATTGTTTTGTAGGATTGACTCGTACTAAGCAGAAGAAAGTGAGAGAATGAAACAGTGCGTGTAAATAAAGTTGTGTAGCCATTAACGGCGATGTCATTTCTTATCGGAACACTATGACCCAAGATATCTAAATTATAAATTCGTTCACGCACCTGTTTGTCTCCAGTTCCTTCCCTCACAAGTGCAGATGTTAACGCAAAGTTAGGTATTGCAAAACAAGTTAAGCTCCGAAAATTCTTCACACATACGACCAAATCCATTAGAGGTAAAAAATTAAGGAATTTGCATACTACTAAAATAGATGCGTAGGTATCAATGACCTGTGTCTTGATGCTTACATTTAGCTTCTGGAGAAGGCCATGTCACCTTCCATAAATATGCCGACGTTTCGCTCATTTTGTTATGAGCGTTTTCTGATCTCTTGTCCAATCTTTCTTTTAAGGGGGCGGTCCCATACAGACGATCACTCTCAGACGCTACGTTGTCTCCCCATACATAGGCAGAGCTAGAGGGTGCTATGTTAATGGGGGTAAGTTGCAAGTAGTGGTCGGGTTCCACGTTAGCACCTCAGTTAGTAGACGTTAGTATCAAGCTGGCATGCAGTGCATGCGACCGCGTGCATGGAGTCCCGGAAGACAACACATACCGAAGTGTGTACAGTACCCAGTATGACAGTGGTGAAATATGGATATAGGTGGAGGTTAGTAGATGTATGAGGGAAGCTGAAGTGAAGCTGAAGCTGGAAAATTAGTAGGCCATGCAAGTAAACCACGAGACAAAGAGATGGACTATACACATTGCTATTATGGAACGCAGTGGTGGGGGCGGGTCTCTGCTGTAAATTAGGTACTTGTAACCGTGAAGTCTATGAGTGCTGTTGTCGGTAGCTCCTTCGTTGATGTGGGCTGTTTGATCAGCATCGTGTTGACAGTGAGCACGAATTAACTATGCACAATACCCGTGTGTAGGATAAGATTGAAAAGGATAGAATGAGACAGACAAACTCGACGCTATAGCCGGGATTTGAAGCGCGGATCATCCCGCCTCCGCTTCAACCACTAAGCTATCATGGCCAACGTGCCGACAGGACATTAAATGCCTAAGAGTTGGAAAATTTAATGTCGTATCGGCACGTTGTCCATGGTAGCTTTGTGGTTAAGCCCCCAGATGGAGACCGGAAGATCTGTGGTTCAAATGCCAGGTATAGCATTGAATTTTTCAGTCTCATTCCACTCTTTCCAACCAGAAAGTAATATGTTGTCAATTGTACGTTCTTGAGTATAAATAGGTGGACTGCTACGCCAATGGCTGAATTATTGTTGTCTATGGAGCTCTGGAAGAGGTGCTTTTTTGCCTTTGCAGGTCAGGGTAGTAGTTACCAAGGTTTCCATAAGAAGATTGAAATGTCGTGAGCTCTTAGTGTAGGGCTTGCAGGCTACCTTTTTAATGAACTCCTCGAATTCCTCGTGGAATGCGAAAGCTTCTGTTCCTATTATGTACATGATACAGAAACTAAAAATGAAGAATTTTCCCATGTAAACAGTAACTTGCTGGTAGTGGAATTAAGTTAAAATGTTGTGCTTGTTGCATTCTTGAAGAATATTGGACTGAAATAATAATAGTGGTGTTCATCCGACTTTTCTTTTGAAAGCAATAGAAAACAAAACACGTATCTACACGTACTCACCTACACACATACACACACACATACACACACACACACACACACACACACACACACACGCGCGCACTAGAGGTCTGCACGGGCTCGAGCCAAGACCTCGGGTTTAGGCCCGGCCCAGCCCGGCCCGCGGGCTGGTTTCGGGCCTGATTTGAAGAATGTTTGTGGAGCTTGGACCAGGCCCGGGCTTGAATATTAAGAGGTACAAAATAATTTTTCATACGTTTTGGTCAACGATGTCGAAATTCCGGGAATAACACAATTATCGCAGTATTTCTTTACTAGGAATTCCATATGGTTACTCTGCTGTCACGTTTTAAATAATAATAATAATAATAATAATAATAATAATAATAATAATAATAATAATAATAATAATAATAATAATAATAATAATAATAATAATAATAATAATAATAATAATAATAATAATAATAATAATAATAATAATAATAATAATAATAATAATAATAATAATAATAATAATAATAATAATAATAATAATAATAATAATAATAATAATAATAATAATAATAATAATAATAATAATAATAATAATAATAATAATAATAATAATAATAATAATAATAATAATAATAATAATAATAATAATAATAATAATAATAATAATAATAATAATAATAATAATAATAATAATAATAATAATAATAATAATAATAATAATAATAATAATAATAATAATAATAATAATAATAATAATAATAATAATAATAATAATAATAATAATGTCAATAAGTGTAAATTAATTTTGTTTGAAACAAAATTACACAATTACCTCTTTCACACACACACACACACACACACACACACACATACAGACACACACACACAGACACACACACACAGACACACACACACACAGACACACACACACACATACAGACACACACACACAGACACACACACACAGACACACACACACAGACACACACACACACACAGACACACACACACGCGAGTTTTCTCCCTCTATAATATGTATACAGATTGCTTGTAATTGGTTTGATGTTACGCGTTCTGTTCCACAAATGTTAGAATAAAGCAGCTTTGATAAAGCTCTGACGGATGAAACCTACTGTATTGAACTTCATAAGGGCTCCGCTGCACGTCTGCACAATCGCATTTGTGTAGCAAACAGGTCGACTGCCTTTTGGCGTCTTAGAAGATCGACTAAGGAAAAACAGAGGACTCGCTGTTACAGCAAGTTTTCTTCTGTGTAGCTGAATTAGAGGAAATGCCGTCTTCTTGTCGCAGTTTATATCACGTGATCCAACTCGTAACAAAGTTGGAACATGTACGGAAACAAACTCGCATCCTCCTTGAGGAAACCAAATTGGATCTTACACATTCCTTTGAGTTGGGCCTTACTAAGTGCAACTCGGCGGGCGGATACGTTACTCCGAATCACTGTATCCTGTGTAGCCTTTGAGTGCAGGCGAAGGGCGTATATTACTTGGAGAAAGATCAAAAAGGAAAAAAGTAACGCCATGCCTCAGCAGATCCTTGGGGAGTGCGTGTGGTAAGAGAGTCAACCACTACGCTTTCTTGCTTCTTTCTGTTTTTCTCTCCTTAATCTAACTATATATCCATGTTTTCCTCTAGGTACCATCTTACATGCTTGTGTACCTCTCCCTATACTGTCACTGAAAGCAACAAAAATCATTCACAAACCTTGCTCTACATCCAACGATTTTGCTATAAATAAAGCATTTTCAGTGCAATATTTGGCAACGCAGCACAGCTGAATCTTTAGCACGGAGTGTCTGAAGTAACAGAGCATCAGCCATGTGAATGAAGTAAATAACAGCTCGCTGGCTTGAGAGAAAGGGTAGTAGTTATGGAGTGTTCACATTTTAAACGCATCTACTTCGATATTTAACACGAATTATCAATAAATGCTTCTAGGCCAGTTATGCCCAACGTTTGCGAAAGAGGGGAGGTTGGATTTACCCCCTTCCACTTTATGTGAACTGTGTTACTCCTGTAATACTCAATTGTGTTGCAATGGCGGTTTGGTTATTTAATGTGTGTTGCGTTTGATTTACGAAAGCACTTTCACATTTTGCTTACGTTTAACAAGTCTATCAATATTTAGCTACAAAGTAGAAGTGGATAGCCTTAGAAGATCCACCAAGTGATTGTCGCGTCGCCTATTGCGATACAGACTTTTAATATAGTTCATTTTGGAGAAACTGTTTTCAAATAATTCTTTAGAGTTACTCATTCTTATACACACTATTCTTGCAAATGTTTATTTCTCTATCTACTACATTTTAATCGACATAGGCGTTTTCATAAATTATTTTATTACTAATTTTCTTGCAGGTTAAAGCGAAATATGGGAGTAAAGTAGGTCTTAAGCGATAATGAAATGTTTTAATAGCTTGTTTCCTTATGCGATGGCTTTTAAATTTCGTTCTCTTTGCTAGGACAAGAGATAAAAAAGAAACGGATAACGTATTCCTATTTGAGAAAGGTATAAGTATTGGCAAATTCAAACAAATTAAGAACTTCTCGGAAAATGGTTCACTCAAAAGAAAACAGAGCTATTTGACGTAAATTATGTGTTTTAAGGACATCCACATTGTTTTATTTAGTGAATTTTTTTCTGTCTCTTACTGTTTACCATTTATGCAAAACTGAAGAGGTTTACTGAAGGAATTCCCCAAAAATTCAAATGATGACTTATAAACTGCCATGGAAGTGCCTGTGTCCTTAACTGGATACTGACCTTCCAGTTGTGAGCTGATTGACCCTCCGACTGAAAGAGGAGGTGGGGAACAGCAGCAAACTACTTAAGCGTCTCCAAGGAGACAAGGTTGGACACCATTGTTCTAGGCCATATGTATGCTGTAAAGCAAACTGAATGTGAGCAGGATGGCTTAGAATGTAACGTCTGTCGCCCGTATCCGGTATACTCAAATGAGCCCGCAGAAGTTTTAGTGTGAAGTTACCTAAAATGTGTCTGCTCAGAATAAGGCAAATCCTCCGTGTCCAGGCAACTCAACTCCAAAGAAGACTTAAATTCCAATTAAGGGGCAGACACGCTACGCAGCATACCACATTGGCAGACTCTTACGCTGTATCCTTCAATTCACTCTTCTAACAAACTTTATTCATTCCCGAAAGATTTGGCAGCCGGCGTAGAATATTATATGCTCAAAAAACGTTGAAAAGATACAGGAAGGGGAAGAATGGACAACGATAACAGGAAGCCATACAGTTAATGTATGCGCATGTAGTAGTTGCTGTTAAATTTTTCATGCAGGAGTGCTACCCCTCATGCAGCTACCCTCTAACGACCTCTACTGACCACACACCGGGGGTTACTTTGTCCTAAGTGCGTGTCTACAGACCTTCCATCTCCAGGTGGGCGGGGTAATTGTGCAAGGGGGGGGGGCGGATTTTAGCTTCCCTTGCAAATACTGCAAATGACTCCCCAGACCGTGATGTAGGCGAAACCTCCATATGCGAAGATGTAACGTATTAACTGCATGATAAACTACGGTTCAGATCATCGCTTTATCCCGTTATGGCTCATTTCTACCTTTTATTAGAACCTTAACACGTCATCAAACGGCTTTGTATGGCGATAAAGCATCGGCCCTTTATGGATAGGTAATATGGTACACGCATTCGTATTTACTGATAATGATCCCGGAAGTTTACTTCCTGAGGCATATAAGCAGTTTCCTGTGAACAGTAGTTTGTATTATCCAAGTAATATGCTAAGATATTACACACGATTACAAACGTGTTTCACGTATTAGGGCTGCTTATACATTCTTAGTTTTAACTTCGAGTCATTCTTAGAAATGTATTCCAATGCAGCTGTGCAAAACTGTGCATTTCTGCAGAAGAAATGGCCTTAGAGTTTCCTTCCATACCATCTGGTTTGTTTCTGTTGGTGGAGTGACTGTTTTAACTTGAACTTTGGGATATGGTAATTCAAACCTACCTGGCGTTCACTCATGGAGCTAGAGAAAATCCATTCTATAGCTATAGTGTACATATAGGGAGAATGGATCAAGTGAATGAACAACGGGCAGCACGTACACTGGCTACAGAGACGCATGGAAGTCCCTACAGATCCTAACTGAAAGACCTGTCTCTCTGTTGGAGCTGCCCAACAGAGCAAGAATCCGCCCCATCCTTTCGACACCGCACACACCATCAAAAATAGTACCCCTGAAAGATAAGAAGGAAAGCTAAATTATAGAAATGAAACCGTGATATGAGAAACCAACTTAGCATTCGCTTACTGTCCAGGGAAAACCACGAAAAACCCAAAAGTAGAGTCGGTGGTTGACGGGAATCGAACTCAGAACCTCCAGAATGCAAGCTTCATACGTTAACACGGTGACAATGATATAAAACATTTTATGAAAATTGTTAGAAAAATTTTGAGTTAACGAGATTATGTAGGGAAATTTAGATAGCTACCAGAAGAGTATTCCATTCGCGCTTTGCATCAATTACAGAGGCCAGCTTCTTCCTCTTTCACTTTTTCACATCTTCACAGACGGGCACTTGCTTACAACATTCTGAAGACCTTCACACAACCGTGGACGAAACGTCAAGCTCACCTGTTTTTACTCTTCTAGCACGAATCTATCCTGGATAATTCTTTCAATGGTAAAAATTGTGTAAAAATGATAACGGTCCCACAGTTTGGAACATTATTGGGGTGGAGAGGTTAAAGAGTTCAGAAATAGACCATCCACTGATATTTCAGTCTCATTATGGTTTGCTAATATAATAAAAAGTAAAGGAATTACAATTCTAAGGGAAAAACAACATAACTTTTCTAAATTATCATGGAATAATTTTATGGAGTATGGGAGAATGATATATAAAGTTAGTTAATTAGTTATGAACTTAGAAATTGTGTTTTTTTAATGGCCCTCTTAAACCAAAAAGGAAGTTTTAGAAAATGGTCCGTATGCGCGCGCAAATAGTTAAATCTGTTAAAGCTTTGAGATTCCGTTCTCTTTGCACACTTATCGTAACTTATACTTTTATTAAAACTACAGACCATAACTTTTAAATAAATTATAGATAACTCCTACGAAATTTTGGAAAAATTCATTATAAGTAAAGCAAAATAAACTTATGTAAACGAAAAT
Organism: Tenodera sinensis; assembly: GCA_030765045.1. Classification (NCBI taxonomy): domain Eukaryota; kingdom Metazoa; phylum Arthropoda; class Insecta; order Mantodea; family Mantidae; genus Tenodera; species Tenodera sinensis. Next base: position 261,535,602 of record CM060964.1, on the reverse strand, counting down.
GATAAATGTATTATTTCCTCTGGTTGTCATTTTCCTCTTCTTTCTGTATTATCAATAGTGCTGTGTTTGGCTAAAGGCAGCATCTTGCTTCTTTACTCTACAGAAATAAGTGGAGAAATGGGATAGCAGAAACTCACGTCTTTGCAAGAAGCAGCAATCCGCACCTGGTAAGAAAACGTGCAAGCCCTCACATCCTGCAGCCCTAATTGGTTCGGGTTTAGCCCCTAAATAAGCGGGGAGAGTAATGTGGGGCCCGAGGGAAAAGATCGTTTGCAGAGGATGACCGACACCCCAGAGTACCAGGTGCAGCCCTGTTGTTTAGCTTGGTTAGCTTGTTAAAGATGTACGCTCTTTCACCCCCTCCCTTATTTCCTTTTCTTTTTCGTGATTAGGGCTATCTCTACAAGTGCCTACCCTTACAGTATCACCTCAAAGCCCATGCTACTACAAATTTAATTTAAGCAAAGTAATCTTTGTGCAACAAACACAACCACAGAACAATTATTAGAAGGAATGAGCATGTCGTGAAATCACCAAAGCATCTGAAGTGTTACAATCTCCACATTTTCTCTAGAGACAAAGATATATTTATTTTATCTTTTGGGATGTGAAAATCATGTAACGCTACATCAATTCAATAAAAATGAATAGAGCCAAAAATTCTCATGGAATTTTCAGCATACATATTTCATTTTTCATCCTAAGAAAAATGACGAATTCTTTAAATAAATAGTTTGTTTAATGTAGGTATATTCGTAGGAATAGCAATTTAGGAAAACTCAGTGTTCTTAATTTAGTTTTCTTTCAATATTTAGGTTGCATTTTCTGATGCTGAATATGCTGAAAATATGTATGACAACATTTATTGTGATCAACAGTAAGTAAATATGAAAACAAGCTCATATATAAATAATTTATAGGACAGACACGAACAGCTAAAGTTTTGCCTTCTTTTTTATTCCTTGCCAAAACTGCAGCTCACTGTTTCTCTATTTCCACATTACTCTGGTTGTAATAAACTTTGCTTAACCTGAGTAATTGTAACTTACACTCCTTATTGTCAGAGTTATTTTCTTGACGCATTAAGAAATTGAGTTTAAGAATCCAGTCGTTTCCTTCTTTCCCAAATTTAACGAACCCACGTCTTTCTTCAGAATCAGAAGGAACAGAAGGCAATCCTTATTTGATAGTTGGGTTTTAACTTTCCCTAAGTATAACAAAAAACACAGGTTTTCGAGCCAAAACTTCTTTGGATTAGTTTTACGGAAATAGTAAATTATATAGCATTTTTAGGAAACTAAGCGTGATATCACGGAGCACGAATTAAATATGTTTCAACCATTACTGAACAGGTTAAAAGGCAGGACATCAGAAATTCATGCACGATGAATAAAGTTTTGAAAATCACCACTGCGAATGGAATTAAAATTATTCAATAGTTCATGATAATGTCAACAAAGCTTTGGCAGTTGTTAAATATAGGCTCATTTAAGTTCTCATGGTTTCTCTTCAGCTCTATACTTAAAATTGGTTCCATCTTCATTGCATTTCCTCACTTTCTGGAGGAATTATTCCAGAAACTTAAGCTGTACTGGCGCTTCATTTCAAATAGCCAATTTTTGGTAGTGCAAAGCAGCACAACGTTTACTCTCTGCAACACTGCTTAAACAATTTTTACATAAGCTCCCAAGCTTCCTTTGCGTTCTCTAAAAATACTATTAACAAATGGATTGCTATTTAAATAAAACCGCTCTCGTTTTGTTGGTGCACTATGTGGATTTCACCTGTGCATCTTTTAAGGATGCTAGACATAGATAATTAAGATGATTTTGCAATCACGAGCTACCGTTTTCAAAGAATACTACTTTTTGTAATTGTTTATAACGTGTGGTCGTCTCCTTAGCCTGGCTGTAACGCTGCTGCTTCCCAAACGGGAGACCCGGTTCGATTTCCGGTATCAGCATGGAGATTTTCTCCCTCTGGGAGACCTGGTCCGGGAGGCATTCAATCCCTGAGGGGCCAATTGAGGAGAAGTAGCGGCCCCTGGTTGCGAAGACTATATAACCAGCCGGAAGGGATCGGGGCACAGATCACGTACTACCCTCCAGTACTGCGCCCCATTCGTGGTGGGCAGAGGTGGGGGACACAGCGGCCGAGCGGTAGGTCTTGGCCCAGAAAGGGCTTTAGCGCTGCGGGTTTAGTTAGGCACAGGTGTAGATTATGCAACGGAGGGAGACATCACGCGCACTGCTACTTATATAAAACTAGTGTAGCTACCCCCCCCCCCCCACCCCAGCAGGAAGGGATGAAGTGAACAAGAAAAGACCGCATACAGATGTCACAGAGACTCGCGGAAAACCCTAAGAGTTATGGGCCCAAAGACACTTCCCACTCTGGAGCTGCTCAAAGAGGGCAACGAACGACCCGTCTAACCAAGCAGCCCTATAGGGGATGCATGGATTTTGTTACGGCAATTTACAGTTTGTAATCCGTAATGTTAGACAATACCACCATATAGGAATGAGGTTATTCCCTGGAAAATAATGTCCTGTAAGTGAAGTGGAAAATATTCTAAGACCGTTCTTGTCTATTATCATGCGCTGCACACGTTGAAGCCTGCGGAATTCCGTTACCGCTCGCTTCTCTTACAAACAGAACACAGTTCACTCACGCCACTGACTGGATGTACCGCGGGGCGTTCTGCAACTTTTTTAACGTACGAAGGGTTATCCACTTACCCCAATGCCGGACCGCCTAGTTTAGTGGAGATGGCGTCATATGGACCTTTCGCGAACGTCTTCAAACACGCCGGCGATGATGTAGCCAGATCTTTCTAGAAGGCTCTGGAGAAAACCCCTTTTGGTTCTGCCACTCGATTGTTGTTAGTTACGTATGTACTGATAGTCGCGCGAGGCAGCCTGACATTGAACGCCTTTGTTTGCTCACCGGTCTGGTATGTGAAGTACCTTTGCCCTGAAAGTCCTTTGTTTTGCGCCGCGCCCACGTCACAATAACATTGAACCGAAGCTTCATTAGCACTTTTGTAGTACAGAGGGATACCGTGAGAGATGGTTCCGCGTTAACCTGTGAGGAACCCGGTTTCGATTACCGTTTAGCGTCCATTATGACCTTAGTTTTTTCATAGTTTTTCTTGGAATACTAATAGAAATCTCATTATAGAGGAATAAAAATGGAATTAGAGAAAGTGGAAAGACAAAGGAATAGCTTAATCGAATCTTCTTGAAATAGGACTATCAAGTAATGGTGAATGTTATTAAAGATAGTTATACCCTGTTGCTATCACCTAAACAGCATTAAAGAAAATTAAATAAAAAACTATACGTTGCAGCATCCGAATAAATAAGTTAGGTAGCACATACTTTCCTGAATATCAGACCTGTCTCGACTTAAGCAGGGATGTATTTCCCTTCACCTACCCTGGCTATCAGTAGTGCCCAGCATGAGCTATTAATACTTGGTTTATACTTTATACTCCGTCCTTCTGCGTTCCTGTGAATGAGCAGATGTATTCGTGATTTTGCCTTAGAAATCAGAGAGATTCCCTGAACCAGTTTTAGTAGCATAGAGGAGGTGAGTCTACCATAAAGATGGCAATCTCTTTTTGAATGTACCCTAAACACTGGCAGGGCTCACGCACTGCCAAAGGAGTTCACATCATTCTGACCAACTCAGTACTGGAAAAAATAACACTAGGAGTTTGCTGTGTAATGTTGAAAATATAATTAGAGCAAATTCAAGAATAGCATGCTGATATTTAATTACTTTTCTCTTGGTACTTAGGTACAAATTTTGGTATATATAAGGTTCTTAGTTAGATTCGAAGTGTAAACTCACCACGAAAAGCGAAAATTATTGACTTATGATAGTTTTATGCTGATTCATTATAAACTAAAGGGACATGTCAGAGTAATTAAACTTCGCCTCGGAGAATTTAAATATGTGCACAGACTGTCTAGAATGGTTGATGACATAAGCATCTAGTATAATGTGTATGTTGTAACAAAACATACAGTGTGTTTCACAAAAATATGAACTGTACAAAGAGCTAGATTGTTAAAAGCAGCTGAATCCTTAAATATCTAAAATTGTAGACTGAAATCTCTGGTTTTACTCCTGAGGAAGTGGTGTAACTTCTTTAAAATATTGCTTATCGTGTGCATCAAATATTACGTTTTCCTGGATATCTAAAGAGTTTTCTGCTCCAGCTCTTTTTATTATCTCATGCGAGCTTTTGCCTTTTTAAGGTCAAGTGACTCTTCTATCTAATAAACGACAATTGCGATAAAGTTTTGCCTATAAATAGTTTCGAATTAGGCAACATAACGTTGTCAGAAACAAAAGTCGGGAACCACATTCATCTGTTTATATCACAGTTTAATGTTGATTGTGTAGTTTTACTAAATAATAAGAAGAAAGGGAAGAAAAAGGAAAACTGATATTTTCAATGGGTGCTCAAATTTATTATCTTAAGTTTTGTTTATTTCTTGTGGTTTCCCAATTTCCTAAAATTCAATAAGAGTGAACAGGAAATCACAAGTTATATACAATGAATATCAGGATAAGCATATAGACATCTAAGCCTTGCAACACTGCAGACACATCATGGAAATAAGGAGGTTTGAAAATAATTAGACTCATTTGCATTTTTGTGGGGAAATCAATTGTAGATTTTGCGTTTTAAGGCAATTTAGACATGCCTAAAATCAAACATAGGCTTTATGCAAATGCCAGTCAACTAGTTTTCATTGTGAATATTTCTTTCCTCCAATAACACGGTTGCATTAGTAATTTTTCATGGTGAAACTTAACTTTTTGAACCCACATCTCAAAAATCTACATAGACAGGTATGCATCATTGAGCAAATATCTAGTTTTTAATTTGCAAATGTGGTCTTGACTTTTCACAGATAATACTGAGAATATGAACGATTAAGATCCAGCTTTGGCAAATTTGAAATTATTTTACTAACAATGCTTTGAATAAAAGCTTTCTCTATCCAGTAGTTTTAGACAAAAGGCAGAATCTGTAATTTTACTGCATTTTTGCACATAGCCAACTAAATCTGGTTGGTGGAAAATTGTATAAGCATTTATCACACTAGAGCTTCCAGTATCTCAGAGACATAGCCAGTAAATAGCTAAAACTTGTTGTTTGGGTCGGGGAGAATAAGAAGAAAATCTTGGCTTTGAGTACTTCAGAATTTCCCAAGTGAAATAAGAAGCCAAATATTTAATACTCTGTTCATTAGTGACAGAGACACACACTTAGACGTGGGTCCGTTTTCTATTACTGGCATTGTTTTGGATTCAGAGGAGTTCAAAACCTGTATTTTTTAATCCTACTCATATGTTAAGTTTTTCGGTGGAATGCAATTCTTTCTCTCATATGTGTAAGCAGTAGGAAAGCTACGAAGAAGAGGAAGGATTCAGGGTTCTCTAAACAATGGACTTGATGGTTATTGTCGCTTTAACTTAGTTTATGCAGAACATCTTTATACCCTTGTTTTTATACATGCTAGTGGCACTTGACATAGGTATGTCAGAGAGATTGTGTTAAGGTGCTCTACTTATAGAGCCTAGCTAGTAGCAGTGTCGCAGAATGTCGAAACTGTGGCACTGGGGTTCTAAAGTCCAGGATGCTGGATCGAGGCTCATTGCCATTTTATCTCAATGGGTAATGAGGGTTAAATAAACCTCTGTGTTACTTCTTGTGTAGATTTTTGTTGTTAAATAAACAGCATAATTAAGCTGCTAACCTGTTACATATAATATTTGTCCGGACCACTTTGCAATTTCCTGAATTACATATTATTTCCCGTTAATTCCCCTATATTCTTGAATCTACACCTGAGTTCACACGCTTCACATTCACACAGAGTGAAGTGGACCGCTTGAAGGTCAAAATTGGAGGAAGGCTTCTCGGAATTCGCCATCTTTATACTTTGCCAAACAGACACCAATTTCTCACTGTTATACAGGTATACCTAACTTATTTTTCCAATTGGCGACTATGTTTGGCATTTCGTGAAAGTAAAATCATTCCTGTATTTTGTTCTGGCAAAACTTGACTACTTTGGGAATTCTGAGTCATCTCTATTTCTTTCTAACATATTTTGCCTATGTTGCTTGCTCTAATCACCATTCATACCCCTAATCCCTCAGCTCTTCAATACTTATGTAGCCTAATCCTTGTGATGGGCATTTCCAAACTACCCTTTGTAGCCCGTTTGTTAATAATCTTCCTCTGTTACTCAGTTTCCTGTAAGGACTTTACATATTACAAAATTAATTTGACCGTGTATGCATAATATTCGAATATTATATTAATTATTTTGTACACTATTCTGAACATTTTTTCATTCTTCGTTCTTTCTTAATAATTATTATGTCTTTTGGTTCTGTCACCAGTTCTTAATTTAATATGTTTATTCCTTCAGTGATTCATATTCCCTTCAAGATTTTTCTTTTATGTAATGTCTTTATATTTAATGTGAGGTAGGTGTTCCTACACTTGCGTAGGTTTTGCTGTACTATTTGCCTTGATCCACAAGAATACCACCGAGCCATTTCGCTAGATAATATTGAAGTTTTGGTTCGTAAGTGCCCGGCTTAGAAAACAGAGAGGAGTGAGATGTTTTTCCCTTCATTTATCTACTTAGTACTAACTTTTAAATACTAAAAGTTCATTCAAGCTACTTCAAAGATTCATCTGGTAACCAAAATTAACTGTTGAATATATTCGCTACTATACAGTCCACACACTATGTATGCAATCTGGGATGTCCTCTCTAAATCATTGATTGTAGGGGAATGTCATTCACAGCATCCACCCCCAGAGGAGAAACAGGGCGTGGAGATATCAGAGGATCATGAACAAGTAATTCCCTTCCCTAGCACTTCGCACTGCTAACCTTTAAGATGGTGGGCTGTGGCGCCGTCCTGCTAAATGTAGAACTCTTTGGAAAGGGGGAAAAATCGTTAGGACTTGACAGGAGGGAACAAATTTAATAATGCTACAACGAAGTTACAACACTAAATACTTGCGCCGTGAATATATATTTGTATTAAAATTTCCGTAATGTGCATATACTTAGGCACTTAAACCTTTTAACATAAACAAACATGCATTTATATATTCATTAAAAAAAAATACTAATCGCTGTTAAATAAGTCACGAAGCTCTCAACATAGTTTTAAACAATAACAGTAAACCAGTGTATTATAAGGATATTCCAAAAATTCCAGCTGTGTTTTTCACTGAAAAAGTACTGAAATATTAACCATAACTTTAACAACTTTTTATCGAAAGTGTTTTGGAATATTTTAGTTCTGAAATAAAGGCGCTTTTAAGTAAGCAAGCAAGCTGAAAACGAATGTTCGGCATCGCAAATTTTAGATGAGGACAAATGGCAATGGAAATTGGAAGGTAAGGATATTAATTTTAATTGTTTTAATTATTACTTACCTTATAAGTGTTCTATTTAAAGATACATATTTACTCATAATAAATAGTTCTAAAGTTCACCTTAGAAGATTTTCAACGTTAAAACTAATGAAGTTATGAAAGAATGCTTAAAGTTCAATGTTGAATAACTTTCTTTTTTCCAAAGAGTGTAACATTTAAAACTTTTGGTTTAGGAGAGACATTTTCTTCTTTACTGGTATTAGAAACTGTGCTTGCGTTACAATGTTTGCTTATAACCAGTAAATTAACGGATGTATTTTGCGTAAAAGGTCTGGTGAGTTGTACTAGATGTGTAACGTTATGTATATTTTTTTCGAAACCATTTAATCAGTGACTGTCGAACTTAGAGCAGCGAATGTTGGAAAGGAAATTACTTATATAATATTACAGGTTTTAGTAAAGGACATTATTTAAAATTAATTGCGCTGAGATGTTTAATAAATTCTGTTAAAATTAACAAAATATAAAAATTCCACATAATACAGTATCTATTTGTTATTTCATTATTACGGTTCAATAAGCTGACGTTAAACACAACAGGAGAAAAAGGTACATTAATTATAGTAAGATAAGACATTATTGGGCTCCTTAAGATAAGGAAGTCCTTAAGCTCCCTGACATTTCACCTAGAGTCCCTCTGTGCCTTCATTAAGGATAAGCATTTTTAGAAGAATATGTTTCCGGGCTGAGAGGTCGCGGTCCACTGGGCTCCTTCACTCTCCCAGACGTTTCGCTTGCAGCTACGGCAAGCATCATCAGTGACAATGTACAACTCTCCTAGGTCTCTCAGTCGCAGTCGCAGTCGCAGTCCCGTCCCGTCGAATATTTATATCAGAGGCTACATTGGACGCTTTGCAAATATGAGAGTTTTACTGAGTTCGAGGAGATGAATTACAAGGTTTAAATGTTTTAAAATTTAGTCATTTTAGTGGGGAGGGCAAGAGGGGTTCTATGTCCCTCATCGTCACATGTACTAAAGGTTTGTCAAGTAATTGATATAATTTTGACAAAAGCGGGTTATGTTTGTATTTTAGAGCTTTAGACTTTTCTGTATACAAATCAAAGTCCTTTGAGCTGTCTAAGATTAAACTTCGTATGCTTGTGCAAACGAAAGTCATATCTTACAACTGTGAAAGCTACTACCACCAACTTTCAACTTCTTATGTAGAAATATGCCCTGTTAAAACTACATCGCCAAAATGTTGCACAATTATTCAGGAGGAATTTGTAGAAATTCATGGATTACGTCACAATTTGCAAAAATCACCTGTTCTTTATTTCGAATTATACAATACTTGAGGATTTTAAAAGTTAGGTTTACTTCATTTTCAACCCCTTATAGTTAAAATTATATTGCTTGTTCAACCAGGGAACAAATTTGTGCACTTGTGCTATAGCACGGAAATTAAGACAGAGTTGTGTTTTACCTGGCGAATATTTACCTACCTCTTCAGCGTTTGGTTAAGTATTGAAAATTATTGGATGTCATACACGTACAATAGAAATGATGACATAAAAATCCCCCTCCCCCTTATTTTCAAAGCCGTACTTATATAGGGTGGAAGGTACTGCTTCAGCCATACGTAACCAGGATTCTACATGATGAGTGTAACAAATATATCCAATAAAATTATTGGCAATAAAGAACCATTTGGCCGAAAAAATGCATGTAAACCATTTGGAAGCATCTAGCTTCTTGACGAATGGATATAAGTGGTTTATTATTTCACTAACGGTCGCGCAAATAATGTTTAAACAATGCTGTAATGTATTTCTACCTTAATACGAATGAATTTAGTCACAACTTAGTGTTAAAATATCATGCAAAGTTTAGTTTCTAAGAGAGAACTGGCAACGTCACGTTTACATGAAATGGTTACTAAATTCATTAGAATACTGCTACATTGCTATTCTTTCAACTACTGAATAATACGACAGACGCATACACGTGTTTCGTGTAGCACATTTTATTAAATGAAAAGGAAAAGCCTCTTTTACCAAAAGTTCTATATTTGTGTTCTAATTACTTGCCTTCGAATAGTCTAGAAATAAAATATGTGTTTAAAGATTGAGTTATGAAGGACTGGTTTTATTAACTTTTAATTTCATTGCAGAACGGTGTTGCTAAAGTAAGTATAATAAAACCTAATTGAACCACTTAAGATATGTTTATAAGCTTAAGAAATATAACTCTTTCTGCAGAAACAAAGGAAGCTGCGAAACCCTTTGGTGTTGGGAGTGCAAAGAAGATGGTTAAATATAAACACTAACTACTGAAAGCTGCGGTCATTACGTTATGTGGGGGAAAAGGAAGACAGAATAATCTGTCGAGGAATTTAAGCGCCCAGTTTTAATCTCTTTGTAAAATTATTCCTCGAGGATAATTCAATAATCGCGGGCGCCAGCAGGAATAAAATAAGAGTGATCGCGCAGTAATAGCAGATTCAATTTGCGACAATAATTACACAGAGGGTGGTGTAGAGCCTATTAACCCAATAATATAAATAAAATATACTGTTAACGTGCTCTAATGAACAGTCATGAATTTCAATCTTTCCCGTTGCGGAGGGGTTTTCACAGCTCTGTTGGTCCGTTTGTGCAGTTGTTTATGTAAACTGTTGCTCTTGATCATACATTTGCTGTAATTATCTCTACAGGGGAGCTAAATAAAAATATTTGCGTAGTCTCCCGCTCGTTTGTTTATGCATTCAAATGTTTGCTATTAGCTTTCAGGCTTTTTTCTTTCCGAGATAACGAAGCATTCAGCGTTTATTGGAGCTAAAAGTGCCTTAGTCATGGTTTCCAAGTTCGCTTTAACAACACAGCAGATACTGGAAAGCTAAATAATTCCTTACAGAAAATGTAGTGGAAAAACTTCACTCCCATACACTACATACATACCCTAATGACCTAGTTGTCGACGGGCCCGTAACCCCCCCCCCCCCCCCCACTACATACATAATATAGATGTAACCGAAATTTATATTGTACTTTTCTATAGATAAATAATTGATGTTAGCTTGTAAAATCGCTTAATTAAGTGCAATCCTACATAAGTATCTCTTTGTACCCGCGTAGGCACGTTACTGATAACTGCAAAACTTACTGCGAGCACAATAAATTGCTTTGAATATGCGTGTCATACACTATTTTTAGAGAATCGTCAATATTTATAGAGAAATTATGGATTATGAATTAGATTGTTTTTACCTATTTCTTATTACCTGTTTCGTATCTCTGATGGTCAGTTTTTTTCCGGCATCAGTACTGACAATGTGGTTAGAAAGGATGATACAATAAAACGCCATGGTGATAGTAATAATAATAAAAATACCGTTGCACAACAGCCCATACGGGCCAAGGCGTGCTGCCCAACCGCTGCGTTGCCCACCTCTACCATGAGTGCGATGCAGTACTGGAGGTGGGACGTGGTCAGAAGCGCGGTCCCTCCAGGCCGGTTATACGGTCTTCTCGCCCAGGGTTCGCTACTTTTCAATCAAGTAGTTCCTGAATTTGCATCTCAGGGACCTAACTAGGCTGAGTGCACCCGTGCTAGACCTCCCAACAGAGAAAATCTCCACGCCAGTACCGGGAATCGAATCAGTGTCCTCAGCTTGGTAAACAGTAGCACTACTGTTACGCTAAGAAGACGACCCAGTAGTAGTAGTAGTAGTTGTAGTAGTAGTAGTAGTAGTAGTAGTAGTAGTAGTAATAATAATAATAATAATAATAATAACAATAATAATAATAATAATAATAATAATAATAATAATAATAATAATAATAATAATAATAATAATAATAATAATAATAATAATAATAATAATAATAATAAGAAGAAGAAGAAGAAGAAGAAGAAGAAGAAGAAGAAGAAGAAGAAGAAGAAGAAGAAGAAGAATCTACAGCAATGACTACTAACCTCCAAATATGCGTTTGAAGAATGGTATTTGTAGTGTTTAATAATGTCTTTGTTGTCATAGACACTGAGTCGGTCAAATGTGCTAATAGAACATTTTCTCTGCAGTTCGTACGTTTCTTACCTTGTACCATTGAAGAAACCCGTTATATGCTATTTCGTATTGTTCCCTTGACTCTTTTTTGGTAGCAATTCTAACGTTATCTTTCCACTGCTTGTGAAATGTCGGCTGAGTCTTTAGATTCCGTAATTGGTGAATTAAAAAGATCCGCCATTACATCAACAATATCACCCTCTTGTATAATAGTTTTCACATCTATCAGGAAGTCAAAGTTTATAACTTTAAAGCAGTGATGTCCAACCTCATGCGAAAGAGGGAAGGGTGGATTTGCCTCCACATAATTATTGCCGAGCTAAGACGCATTGATGGGACTCAAAAACAAACCTCTCTAATGGTTGGTTAACTGAATGAGCGAAGGGGAAATGCTTCATGCAGAAAACGAAAAAGGTGGATTAAAGTGACAAGGTGACGTCATGAGCACAAGACAAGGTTGGGCATCGCTGTTCTGGAGTGCTGTCACTGTACACCACTTAATTGTCTACCCTTAAAAGTGCTTCTTTTATCTTTGACTAGATGAACTAGATGATTATGAGAACACCTTGTAGTTTCGAGAAGCATTTGAGTTAGTTGAGGAATTTAATGTCGTTCCGGCTTGTCACCACGATAACTCAGTTTGTCGGATCAACGGTACGAACAGCCATCCATCATTCTGAATGACAGGTTTTTATCACAAGGAAACACATTTTACAGTGAATTAATAAATATATTTAGAGTACAAATAAAAATACAAAATTGTGTTTTGCGCTTTTATTTTCTAACAAAAGGTATTCTTTCAATATTTGAAAACAGCAGTTGCTTGTAAGACAAATAGAGATAAAGAATAATTTTCGAAAGTATTAATATATTCCTGTAATTCTTGTAGTGTTTTTGAGAATAGACCACTCCAAAGGTCAGTCTAAGGTCATTCTAAAACCACAATCATCTTTAGTAAATGTGGGATATTATCAACGTAACTGTTTTTCAGTTTTGATTCAGTACATTTTCTTATAGAATACAATGAATAGTTTGCTTAATTCTGCAGCTGCGTAATTTAGTTTGTTCTCCGTTTAAATTATGAGTGCAGAAGCGAAATATAAACTCTCGGCACTCTAGCTAAATTCATGTTTGCCTTCTCTGCTGTGTATACGAAATAGGGGAAGCACTGTATTCCACCAAAAAATGTGATATCCAGAGTTAATCGGAAATATAGGTTTTGAGGTTGTCTAAATCCCAAATGTTCAGAAAAAGGGTCTGTGTGTGTGAGTGTGTGTGTGTGCGCGCGCGCGTGAGTGTGTCTAACTGTGATCAGCATAACCTAAAAATGAATAGGCGGTTAAATACCAAACTTGGTATTTAAGTTCAGCATCTCCCAAGGGTGCGACACGAAGATTTTCAAGAAAATCTCTACACCACAGAATACTCTTTACATGGTATATTTTTCGACAATTTTGGTTTTATTAAAAGTAGCTCTAACGATTTGATTAAAATGCGATATGTTTAAGACGGTTTCATGACAAAGGAAATGTATATCTTGAATTTTCTGAGAATGTCAGAAGTCCTCTTCATTCCAAATAACTTTTACGTAACTGGTAGAACGTAATGGATAGAAAAATTCTTACTGCACAATAAATATGGATCTCGTTGAAACACAATTTATGTGCTGTGAAATCCATTTTTGTGTAGTGAGATACGTTTTTTATTTGTGCGAATTTTCCAATATCTAACTGTTCTCAAATGGGATGTTCTTATTCTTTTTTTATCCCTTGGCCATGCAAAGAGAGCGGAAATTTAAATCCATCACATTTGACTATCGCTTAACGCTTACTGTATATTCCCCTTGCACCTGCAAGAAAATTAGGAGTAAGGTTATTTCTGCAAATGTTTATTTCAATTAGCATGAAGCAGATAGAGGAATGATTATTTTACGGATAATTTTATAAGAGTCGATAAAGTCATATGAGTGCAACACATTGGAATTTTGAATTGTGGAACGATGTGTCTAAAAGAGCACCTTCAAGAAATTGCACATAACTAAAACCGATAGATTTTTCACTAGCCTATGGCAGATTACGTATACTCCAGCTCCAGATTTTATCTGAAGTTGGTGTACTTTCAAAGTTGCTATGCCACTCCACAAAACAGATCTTTCTTTCAAATCCAGAGGTCGTGGGTTCGATTCAGACTGGAAGGCTTTGAGTGTGAATTTAATGTTTGAAAGAAAGGGAGGAAAAATGTACACAAACCCAAAGAAGCACAGTAGTAAACGAATGAGCATTGTACCGCTGAGGAATTGTTACAAAAGTAAAGCCGCCGATATTACTTTAGATGTTAAAGGAGGCATATAAATGGGAGACAATTACCGCATGCAGGTATTGCGTATCAAAATGGAATCGGAAGTAATCTTATAATCTTGAACATTTAAAGTGGGTGTGTCAGCTACACATAGCCATGTATAACCACATATTTTTCGTTGAATACATCGCATTAAATTATGTATTAGTGCATTCAGAAAACTACGGAAATTTTTTTCAATATAAAAAACAAAGATTCAAAATGTTCAAGTATATTATTCACTTAGACTTCATTAGCATTAATTATTGTTGTATGGCAGCTGTAAAATGTCTTACGTGATTCTTCATTTCCTTTATATGGTCACATAAGTAATTAAAGTCATGTAGGTTATGCCACAGGTGAATTTTGTATTACTGCATCATGCTTGCGACCAAGTCCATATTGCTTAACTGAGATTGTAATCAAAGTTTATCGAATAGAGGGATCAGTACAGGGAGAGACACTTCGAGTGCAGAAATAATGGGGTTTACCAGCAGCATAAAATTAGATTTAAAACTGATGATAAGGATGGCCGCTAATCTGTGTTATATGAGGTGTTGAAAATGATCTCCCTCAACAGCAATGCAATTTCTTCTGCGTAAGAAGTTCCTGTGAAAATCCATAATCTCCGAAGGTGTTATCCTAACAGTTTCCCCTTGATATTTTTATATCTTCTAATATATGGATGAATCCTATGCACTTGGTTTTTTATGTTGCCCTGTAAATAAAAACCACGGGGCGTCACATTGGGGCTATGAGAGGACTACAACCCTTTTTATTAAAATACCGCATGTTTAAAATATGTATCTGAAATGTAAAATAAACTGTGAACAGACATTTCTGCGAATGGCATGTGAAGTTCTCTTCATTCTGAATCAGTCAATTCAGTACACTTTGTGTAACTGATAAATTGTAGGAGATAGATAAAACTTACAAAACACAGACACACACACACACACACACACACACACACACACACACACACGCGCGCGCGCGCGCGCGCGCGATGTCGTTAAAACACTTGGTTTATGCCAGATAAATATTTGTAGCATTAAACGCTTCCGAGATATTTGTTGTTTTTGATTTGATTTTTTAAAAGAATTTATCCTTTTTAAAATTGTTGTCTCATCATTCGTTTGTTTTTATGGATGTGCAAAGACTGGAATTTGACAGTAGGTATATCTTTAGCGATCCGCTTTTTAAAGATTTGTCTATCGTTTCAAGTTCTTGTATCCAGCTAACGAAATGCCTAATGGAACCATTTCTCCAAACTTTTACATCGATAATCATGAATTAGGAAGAAGTTTAAACTCTTGTAAGACTAGGTTTTTAAACGCGGATAGAGAAAGTTATGTGAATGTAACAGATGAACCCTTTTTCTTGTCACATCGTAATCATCTTACAGAGTTCGTTCCCATATTTTATATACAACCCATTATTTCTTATATAATTGCAAACCAGAAAGCCTTAAGATACCAATATTGCATGTTGTTTGCGATACTATTGGAATGTACAGATAGAGGAATGCAGGTCAAACAAACAGCAGACTGTCGCCATGGCGTCACTGGCTATGATTGGTCCGCTGTGAGCAGCACGCACTAGAGAAAGCAGTCTGTCTTTATTAAAGCGTGCGGGAAGAAAGTCGGTCTCGATAATTTCATTGATCGCGTCAGCATGGGCTCAAAGGGTGTGGGGGTCTAGATGGAGGCTTGATGAGCTTCCTCCTTTCCCCCACACTCCTATTAACGGGAAGGAGCCAAGGGTTTCGGATTGAGTGGAATTAGAGATGAAGAAAAACCGGCAAGAAGTGATCGAGGGGAATTGAAGGCAAATGGTAAGAGCAGAAGATTCTACACATGTTGATAGTGCTGAGAAGGAAGACATTTGTACCCACAATTATTATTGTTGTAAGACCAAAAGATAGTTAAAATATCCTCCTGGTCTATGAGACTAGGTAGAGGGCCCTAACAATCACATCATTAAGGAGGTCGGCTAGTTTTGGTACATAAATGACGTAGTAAATGATAGATTTACCAGTAGTATTGGTAACATGGGTAGGGAAAGAAACATAATACAAAATACAACGCATTAAGAAATGTAGTGAAAAATTGAAGCATAATGATCACCAAAGACTGTGATTAAAACAAAAATTGTTCAAATAACGTTACTGGTGATCATGATTAGTGTCTTCAATTTGAACTTTAGTACACTTAGAGGAGCCTCCAAATGTTTTTGAAGATACTAATGTTCTGTAGGTTAAGCAGCCTTTTATACTCCCACTCCCAGTTTCGAGAAGGTTCAAAGTTCAACGCTTCTGGTTTCTAGAGGAACATAGTAAAGCAAGATGAGAAAACGTAAACAACGCGATGGACAAGACGTAACGCCTGATAGATATGCAACATACCTAGCGTACAGGTAATGCGGGTAGGTTCTTAACTGACCAATTCTACCAGGAAAAACACCATAGTCGACACTTCCTTATGATAGTCTACGACAGCCTACAGTACTTTTACAAATCTATTGAGTCTATCGTTCTGAGTGGCTCAGTTGATTAGACGCTGCCCAATTGATCCTAAGATCGCAGGTTCAAATCTGCCCAGACCGATGATTTTGTATGCTTAAAAGTGACAACCCTATGCAAGTAGACTTACTGGAATTAAAGGAACTCCTGTGGGACACAATTCCGGCACACCGGTCGCGCTGATGTGATCCTGACAATTGACAGCGTCGTTAACAAATACTGCATCTAGGTATTGCATTTATTAAAGTCTAATAAAAAGTAACCATACACCCAAGTCTGCTCTTCCTCCTCCTTCTTGCTGTACTCCTGTCATGGGAGTTTGAAAAACGGTTCATTTTCTCAGGCATAAATACAAATTACGAATGTCTTAAGCCTCTTCCTTAGGGTTCATCCATAACTTGTTTGGCTCGTCCCTCTATTTTTTGCGTTATATGGAGGAAAACCAGTATTCATGGGGCTAATTTGTACACTAGTTTGATTAGCACATTAAATATCTGGATCACAATAAATGTTACAAGGAAGTTTACTATAGTATAACATCACGCTCATGGCTCCTCGGCTTAATTGGAAATTGGAAATGTTTCTCTTTATATTCTCCAATTCATGTATTCAAATTGTCCTTGTCACTCAAGTGCATCGTCCAAATTGCGATTTTAGTTTTCTTTTAGGGATTCTATAAACCCTGGGTAATGAAAACGTTTACACGTATGATAATCATAAAGTTTACAACTGAATAATACTCTTGTTTAAAGTAAAATTGCGTATGTTTCAGAGTATAATAGTAACTATCTGAACGAGAGAGCATTTAATTTCCAATGTTAAGTTGACTAGAGCGATTACATGCCAACCTCATCAGCTTAAATATAGGTAACAAAACTAAGCAACTCACGAACCACTCTGCATTTGTGTAAAGATGATCATCCACATTAGATTTTATCTTAATCGACTTTTCAAATAATAAGTATTTTACATAGTCTTACACGAAAAAGCCTGAAGAAAATGTGGAAGTCTGAGAGTAGTTTCTAATATATTTTGAACAAAACGTTCAATTACATTTCCTATTTACTTACAGTAAGTGGATGAGGTACTGTATTCCTCACAGCAATTCGATATGGACATTTCACTAGAAATACACGTTTTAAAACTCCCTGAATAAAAAATAATTTGTCTTAATAAAATCAGGTATATATGTGTGTGCGCCTTTTGCATAGCCGGTAATCCTTTAGGGATAGGCAACTCTTACGACACAAAAAATGTAAACCTCGCCAAACCTCACAATTTATGTCAAATAAGTAGATTTTTGTGAGTCAACCATTTCTGAGATATTAATTTTTATTAGTTTGCATTTTCAAATACTCGTACTCACATATTTTTAAAAAGTGGGAGGGCGTTATTGTTGTTCTTTTTTTCCTGTACATTCAAGGAGAATAAATCTATGACACAGTGACCGGCTCTTAAAGGATTTGAATATCGCTTAAACCTACGGTATTTTCTTATTCTCATTGATTTAATTAAGGCACTTCTATAAATGTACAGTTCGATCAACATGAAATAGATAGAAAAATGATTGATTGTATGAACAAAAGAAGGAATAGAGAAAGTGATACATGGTCAATATATCAGGTTTTTATAAGTATAGGTTATATTTATTTTTAATTCCGGTTTTTTTATATTTTAGAGATAGTTTAATATATACTGTAAACTAACAAAATCACGTTTAAGGCCAACATAATTTAGTAAACGACATTAAATCCTAAATATCATCGATAATAACCGTAGATGACCAGGTGATTTTTAGCAATTCAGAAATGCAAATAAGTACAGCAGGAAAATACCGTGCATGAAAAGTAAACTATAGCATTCCAGGGAAAGTTATATAAGACGTAGAATTATGTGCAACTAAATAGAACTGATCATCAATTATCTGAAATTTAATGTACTATATCGCTAGAAAGGAAATAATATGAATATGAATATGAATATGAATATGAATATGAATATGAATATATTTCATTAAACAAGTTACATAATAAAACTGACACTGGTAAATGAAACTCCTAAAAGTATATAGTTCACATTTTATAAAGTGAAAGCATTGTATGAGTTAACTTATATAAGTGAAAATTAGGGTCCGACATGAGAAAACCTTCTAGATCATTAGCACGAATGATATTTTACGAAAAAAAAAAAAAAAAAAAAAAGAAAGAAAAAAAGGTTTCTGAAGATGTAAGAAAACACGTGGATATATTTAATTATTAGAAAGAATAGGCAAAATATAGAATAACTGGTAGAGTACATCGACAGAATGAGCTGTAACGGATTACTGTGCATTCTCATGGAAGAAAAAGTGGAGGGCAACCTTTAATCACATGGCAATATTAGATTTCCTTGATGGCGGAAGCAGGCCTTCAGGGACAAGTCCATGAACTTGAAGATATTAGATGGCAACCACATGTCTAAAGCAACGTGCATTTTATGTTCTTGGGTTGCCTACTGTGCTGGGGCGCCCATAAGAGAAGAAGGCATAATGGTCTTAATGCTAGTAATACTAAAGTAATAAAAAATATAATATACGCACCTTGCACGCCGTCGCTGGTGTACGTATGCATAATACAAATGTGCTGTATCACGCCTTACTCCCTAAGCACAATAAATCACTGCAAAAGTCGTGAAAAGAACAATAAAAACGGTTTTATTGTCAGTGCTTTAATTATTTTTAAAAGCCGTATACTAACTTACTTTCCGCTGACGTGCTTGCCGTACGCAAGTGCACGTTTTCATACCGCTTCGAAGGAAAGTTTTCAAGGATACACAGCTGTGGAATCTATCAAATCCATAGCTCTAATCCGATTCATTTCAAATTGTAACACTGTATTCAGAGTTTAATGTATAACATTTACGTCAGATTTCATGAATATTTATATATTAAAAAATAAATAACCCCCAGCGCAGCATCTCTTTACGGGCCGAGGCTTACCGCGCGGACACTGCGTCCCGCACCTCTGCCCAATACAGGTGTCATGAGTGGGATGCTGAACTGGAGGGTGGAACGTGATCAGCGCCCCGAGACCTCCTGCCAGTTATGCGGCCTTCACTTCTTCTTTATCGAATAGCTGCTCAATCGGCCTCCCTGGGACCCAACAAGGCTGAGTGCACCCCGTGCCAGACATCTCAGCTGGGGATAAATCCACATGCCGGTACCGGAGATCGAACCCGGGTCCTCCTGACAGGAGCCAGGCGCGCTACCACTGCGCTACAGAGATGCTCATTTTGACAGTTTCCGATATGTTAATTTCTTTATTGTGTTTTTATTGGTTTAAAGATTGCTCCACACGATGCAACGTTTTTAATTAGTATTTTATGAGAAAACTCTTCCATAGTATATTAATACATTTGATAGATGATTGGTAAATGGTCCATATAGCGTGGGAGAACAAATATTAAATTCTTCAATGCTTTGCTTAAACATCTAAGTCATGAGTACTACTGTTTAATAATAAAAAGCTAAAAATTTTTAAAAAATATCACCTCATTTTAACCTGTCATTTATAAGCTGGAACCAACATTTCATTGATTTGTATTAAAACCTACACCTTGTGAAACAATTTGAACAAGAGAATGTGCCGAGAAATGAAACCCGAGAAAACGGGTTTAAAAATTATAACAATAAAATAACATTTTATGCAACCCTAGCATTAAAACAGCTTATTATGACGGCATAAATCGGTTGTGAAATTCCCTATTTCTGGCACCAGTGCCAAAAAATGAATGACGGAATTACTATAGCAACAAGGCAGCAATGATAACATAATTTTCTCCAATATGCCTCTAGGAAGCCTGAAATAGTCACTCTCGCAAGTGGAGCAACGTTCATACACAACAATCACCTCATTAAATTTATTTAAAACCCAAACTAACAACAATATACATATTAATCAGAGCCTACGTTACGTAAACATGTTGATTTTCCTGCAATTCATGAACTTTCAGTACTGTTGGCTTCGTTCAAAATGTCAAGCGGAATTCAATCCACATTTTGAATAGCTTTATGAACATAAGTATTGAAACAAATGAAACAATCTGCTTAGGAACCATATTACGTCATGCATCTGTGATCGCTGATACATTATGCTTTTTTATTTAGCAAATTTATTGGTTGTTTTTACGTATTTTAATCCTAAAATTGCATAAAATATACTCTTGTCACAATTGTCAGACTATACCTACACTAGTTACATAAATAACTAGTTTCTGCCGTTATCCTGTTTAAAAAGCATTTTCTGCATATATAATGATCCTGTTTTGTCTTTTTCTGCTCCTTGCAGCTTAGTATTTTCAGATGCCTCAGAACTCAGTTCCATGGTCTGTTCCCTTTAATGTACAAAAAACTTATAGTTTTGATACAATTTTACAGGCGAGGCTGACAGGCAGACATTTAAATTGCTGTATGACATACTTGAAAAACATGTACAGCCATGAAGACTACACCGAATTAAAATAAAAGGTTTTTAATGTTTAATAGAATTAATATCCATGTCCAAGAAATTGGGCAATTTCGGCTGTTTTCATTGATGCGTATCCTTCAGCAATGGCCAACAGCGTTGTTCTGCATTCTTCACGTGCCATTATTTGCATCAATAATTTAGCAGTTTGCATTAAATGCATTTGTCCACAACTTAACTCCAAAGCAGTGGAGTAGTTGTGTAACAAACTTTGTATGCAAGATGTTTAATGGAGTTGTTATAAATTTAATGCATGTTCCAAGCTTGTTTAACTTCTTTAACATCCACTTTCGTGACGCTAAATGAACTTAAAGAGAGCGAGAGAGCCAGTGATAGATTTGCAAGGAAACGAAGGATGAAGCCATTTTAACTGGCTCTTTTATCCCACAAATCTGATATGTTATTATCAATTTACTTTCTCTGCCTACTATTGCTTACGTTCTCCATTACGTATTCTAAGCAGGGGAAGTATTGAATTTCACCCAAAACTTTGATATAGTAATTTCAACGTAAATGCATATTTTGAGGCTCCCTAAATAAGAAAAAAGACAGTAAAATATGTCCGTCTGTGCTTGTGTGTGTCTGTAAACAGCATAACTTAAGGACGAAAAACCAGATTAATACAAACTTGGCAATTAAATTTAATATCTTCTAAAAATGGGACTTGAAGATTTTCAACTAAATTCCTCATCCCAAACTACCATTCTCATGGAACGATTTTGACTCAAATACGATTGTATGTGTGTGTGTGCATATGTGTGTTTGTGTGTGTGCACGCCTGTATGTGTGTGTTTGTGTGAGTGTGCGCGCGCGCCTCTGTGTATGTGTGTGTGTGTGTGTGTGTGTGTGTGTGTGTGTGTGTAGTTAAGCACTTTCGAGATATTGGTTGCTATTGGTTTACCTTTTAAAATACTTATACTTTACTCAAATGGAAAGTCCTTATTCGGATTTTCCCCATCTATTGGCCATGCAAACAGAAGAGAATTTCAAAGCCAACACATAGCGACTGCTCTTAAAATATTACCGCTCTTAGGCTTGAAGCCTACCGTGGTCCTTAAATCCCTCTGTACCTACAGATAAATGTGGAATAAAGCAACTTCTGCGAATGTTTTTCTCGATTAACTTGAAGTAGAATAAAAACTAAGTACTTGTAAGATAGTAAAAAGCGAGTAGAGAAACTCATATGGATGCAGCACTTAAGATTGTTTTTATATCTGTTCTAGAAACTGTTCTAGCGAGCGTTTTTTAAAAATAGTTTGGTCACAGTCCCTTGTATGTATAATTTTGATATAATGGGCTGAAACGCTAGCGAAATCTTTAAAAAAGCGGATAGTTAAATGCTATGTTTGGAAGCCCATACGCTTACCATGGCATCAGAGAAATAATTAAATAATATACTGGATAATTCAAAGCACTAATAATAAATCTCTCGGAAATAGTACCACAAAAGAATTATTTAATATAAATGTTGTGTTCCATAAACACTTCATTTTTTGTGTTTTGTTTGGTCTGTTTGGTCTTTGATTTTGTTGGTCTCTTATCATTAAAAATGAAGAGGACATCACAGGCTACTAACAGAAAATTGAGAGTGTACAGTTTATTTTCATACGAATACGTATACTTTGTTCAGAGTCTTTTGAGACAGTGGACATCGCTTGGCCGGCGCGTGTATAGGAACCTAAACAAACCGGAAAGAGTTGCAAGGTTTATGCAGTCATTCTGACATGAGTAGTAGCGCACAACAGAGATTGCACAAAACACTCTTAAACCTGTACAAATAAATACGTGGCAGCCGTGGGAAACAGGTAATGCACCTGCTGCTTTTAAAACAAATTCCCCATCCATAGGACGTGGAAAACCAGTACAGAAGCAGAAGGCACACATTATTCAAAATGTGGGAGGGAGAGGCAAGTGTGACTCGCTGATTGCACATACTGTGGCTGCAAATGGCGTTCCCAGATGTACAGTAATAAGAAGCATTAAACTAGATAATTATTCAGAACTATACAACTCCAACAAAAGCGAAATGCGATGAAAACAAAACCGTTCGTAAAGGCATGACTTCATCTCACCCAAGAATGCATCTTTGTATAACTATAAAAGAATCCAACTTACCTCTAAGACACACTCATCCGATCCCTTTCTGCCAAAGAGCCAGTACATACCTCAAAGAGTTAGACCTCATTATTTCACATATTCATATTATAGACACTAAAGAGACAGGACCCCCTTGGAACCTTTATGTCCCAACAATCACGTTAGATTTGCATAAAGAAGGAAAAAGTTAAAAAAATACTTTCATATACCATCAAATGTACCACAAACAGATATCACCGACGGATCTAAATCTGCAGATCGAAAAGCCGGTTGTGCTGTTGTAACATCTGACAACCCACGCTGTATACATTACCACACTTCTATTCTGTGTTTCCTTGTAACAGTATGCAGTGAAAAAGGCCCTAGATACATCTTGGAATCAAATGACAAAAAATCATTGTGTTCTCTGACTCGACTAGTACGCTAATGGCCCTGGAAAGTAAATATTCGTCTCTCCCCTCATTGAAAACATACACACCCTTTGTAACGAAATTCACAAAAGAAATATAGAAGTAGCAATGGCATGGATACCATCATATATGAGTATTAAAGGAAATGAAGCAGCAGATCAAGCAGCCAAAGAAGCTGCAAATCACCCTATATCAGATAAAACTATTGCTACCCCTCACCAAGACGTCATCAGGAATATAAGTACTAAACTACATGAACATTGGCATCATAAATGGTTATCAGAAAATACGAGCAAAAATATTCGAAATAATTAAAAAATCAAGAACTCAATATCCCATCGCACTCTTCAAGAGAACAGAGCAAATTTTAATCTCTCGTCTGAGGATAGGACACTCCAGACTCACTCACTCATACCTACTCACTAAGACCGAACCACCATAATGTACTGAATGTAATGTAAGACAATCCATCAGACACATAATAGCAGAATGCCCGCTTTATTCCAAATACAGAGAGCTACACAACCTTCCATCAGAATTCCACGCAGTTTTGTCCAGAAACACAAGGAACCTTATACAGTTCATCAGATCTACCAATCTTGCCAGCCACATCTAAAGAAGAGCCAGAGAGGATATCATCACATCCGTCATCGGCCAGGAAGAGAAGTTATTATAATTATATAAACAAATTTGACTTGTCAACCAAATTGTAATTCAAATTATTGCAATGCATTGTATTCAAAATTGTAATATGTGTTTAAATCTGTCTGTTGCAATAAGATCTCCGCAGTCATGCGACTTAAAATAAAGCATTATAAAAATACCCGTTCGTGAATTTTATAAGATTGACTTCTTCGTCGTTTTCGGAGGATGAGGTAGAAGAAGAAGAAGAGACAGAAACTATAAAATACTAAGATTGAGTAAATGCCAATGTACATATTTCTGTCAATGTAAATGTTTCATTGTTCTGCTTGTATTTGCTTCTTTCGTTCTTTTTGCGGGGTTCACATGTAGTACTAATGTAGTATGTAGTACCATATATATAATTACGTGAAAGGAATAAAAATTATGTAGTCGAAGTAAATATGATTAAGTACTCCAGCTTATTATATTAAATGTATTTATCGTCCCAGAACATGTTTAACAACGTAATAGAAGTCTGAAAGGGACGAAAATGTTGCAATATTGCATTTCGCTATCGCAGATTGGTAACACGCGTAAGTGACCTTTAGCACGAGCAACCTGCTCCCTACCTGCCCCTCCGACTGTCTGAAAAGCTTCACAACAAAGTATATATTGAAATTATAATATTTAATGAAAACTTCGAGTCAATTTTATGAAAATAAAAAGTAATGCGAAAGTGTGCGTATAAAGGGTAGTTTGTGATGAGGATTTTCTTGAGTATCCTTGTGTCGTATCCTTAGAAGGTGCTGAACTTAAATATCAACTTTAGTGTTTATTTACTGTTGGGTCTTTGATTTATTCTGTTCAAAAAGAAAAACCACTACAAATAGGGTATTTTAAATGCTTTTTGTTTTAATCGGTGACTGAAAAACGTATTTCCAGTTCAATGTGGATATCGAAGTGCAATACTTCTCCTGCCTTGGGTAGAGTTAGTAATGCAGTAAGCATTATAGAGAACCTTGCTATGGCTACACATATTTCCAAATCTTTTTTGAGCGAAACAAAGGTATTTCCAAAGTAGTTTCTGTTTAAATAAATGTAAAAGGATGCATCTAATTATTTTAATTAACTTAATTAAGAACACTAAAAGGCCATTATCTTTAGAACCTGATTTCACAAGTTTAAAATTGTGTAACATTAGATATACCTATAAGCTTCTTCTTCTTTTCCTGATTATCCTCTGCTTATGTAGGACTTACAACCCCTACGACATACAAGCCAGTGCCAGGGTAAATATATAAGGGTGACTTTAAAATATGGCGAAATGTAGATATTTTGAGACATTCATCGTAATCTTTAAGTGACGTTTACAGTGAACATGGTTTCACAGTAATATACTGTGACGCCGGCCGTGGCGCACAACAAAGGTTTGTCCGGTTCAAACTACTTCCCACCCCACTAGCGTGGCGCGTAACAAAGGCGCTCAAGTTCAAGCTTCTCCACGCCACTCACAGCCACATACAGCAAATGCGACAAATACTCCTAACACCTCCCAATGCCATAGTGATCTGCACAATGGATGTCAACGCGAAGTCCCCGCTGTGACACAGAAAACGTGAAGACAACCGCGGTCATCTTCTGACAATTGAAATCCTGGACCTACAGCTTCTAATCATAAACCACCCAAGGCAACCCTTCACATGTATAGGTTATAGGTTAATATAGACGTCACGATGGCCGACGCTGCAGAGGCTAATATAGTCCATAATTGGAGAGTAGCCCAAGGAGAAACCACGAGTGCTCACAACAATATGTACTTTGAGACAGGCCTCAAAAAGAGGTAGAAAAGTTGCACTGGAGGTTCAATTTCAGACACGCCAACTGGATTATCCTTCGGGAGTCCTTCCACCCGCCAGTACCAATGCAAGAAAATCATGCAAGAACTGAGCTAACCCGGGCTATAATACAGCATGAACATAGCTATTCACCAAAACAGAACACAAACCCAACCCCAAAAGCTACCCATGGTTGACCGACTCCAGCACTTTCGCAGGAATGCCAGGAAAGCTAGGCGTGCCTACCAGAACTCACTGACAATAGAGGAAAGGGAGACCAGACCACTGATTTACCGTAGAAGAAAAGAGGCCTATGAAAAGCTTCGACATATTACCAGGAAAGACAGCTAGGAAACCTTCACCAGGAACTGTCTGGAAAAGGACCATTGGGGCCTTCCCTACCGACTGCTACGAGATAAATTTGAGAAACAAGCAGAGGTGACTCTGACTAGAGCGGGCGGCTTTCTACTTTCTCTACTACGTATAGTAAAGTAGAAAAAGTATTGTATTCCAGCCAAAAATTCGATTTAGAGATTTCACCGGAAATATATCTTTTGAGCCCCCCATGAATCCAAAAAAGGCATTTTTAGAAAAAGGTCCGTGTGTGTGTCTGTGTCTGTCAATCTGTGGGCAGCATAATTCAAAAACAAAAAGTCGGTTAAAAACCAAAGTTGGTATTAAAGTTTAATGTCTTTCAAGGATGCGACACGAAGATTTTGAGGAAAATTGCTTCACCCTAAACTACCCTTTACAATAATATTTTTCGAAAATTTTGGTTTTCTAGAAAACGGCTCTAACGGTTATGATTAAAATTCCATATGTTTGTGTTATTTTTATAACATGTAATGAATATCTTGAATTTTTTAGCTATAGCCGCTGTAGTTGTAATTATTCTCGATGAGTTTGGCATAAATGGTAAACCGTAAGATAGACCAGATCTACACAAAAATGTAGATCTTGATCAAATATACAATTTATGTCTGAATAATTTTTTTTGGCGAGGGGGGGGGGGTAGAGTGAACCACTTCGGAGATGCCTTGTTATTTGTGTGAGTTCTGGAAAACTTGCAGTTCATTCAAACGGAACATCGATGTTCAATTTCTTATATGTTAACTATGCAAGGACAACGGAATCTCAAAGCTTTAAAAGATTGACTATCGCTCAAAGCCTACTGTATTCTCATATTCTCCTTGTGATAAATAAGGTACTTTCTGCAAATGTTTATCTCAACTAACACGAATAATTGTTTTTAAGAATGGTTAATACAAGAATAGAGAAAGTCATGTGAGTGCAACACGTCAGATTTGTTTTTCTAAACCATCCCAGTATTGAGGCGAAAAACTAAAAAATAAATTATTCAAATCGGTCGACCGATTTTGGAGGTATTGCGAGACTACGCACGGTAATTGATTTTATATATACACGTGTCCCCCCCCCCAAAAAAAAAGAAAAACCTCCGACAACGCTTAGTATGTTGTGTGGGATGGCAAGTTGATCGCTTTTGAAATAGGAACCCCTGTCCGGAAATGCGCGGTTTGGACGCTGTAGCGCATCGAAGTATGAGATGGGTGTGCTTTCACATTTCGTCAATAAACCCAACCTCGGCCTTTTTACATTACAAAGGGCTCGAACTGTGTACCTCCTACCTCATTGCAGAACCTATATCGACGATGGTGAGCTTCATGCACATGTTCTTTGAAGCTGGTAGACTCGAGCCATAAGGTCCTCCGCTGACATTACGGGAGTGGCATACACCATACCCATCATACAACTCCTTAGAAAATCGTCGGTAGGTGTCAGAGTTGGCGACCGCGCCGGCCATGGAGCTGGTCCACCTCTACCAATCCATCGATTTGAATATGCGACGTTGAGGTGATCGCACACATTTGTATAAAAGTGTACTGGAGCTCGTGTCCACCATTTTCGCAGCTATGTGCTAGTAAGTGTCGCACTGCTGTTAAAAACGTTACTGTACTAGAAACTACACAAGTATCGCGGTAGTATGCGCACCAAGGACTCTATGGAGGAATTTAGCCCATGCGCACCAGTGTTATTATGCTCAGATCGTTCAGCCCAGTGCACGGATGGCTAAAGAGTTGCAGACCTTCCATATTAAGATACTAAAACGAATGTTAACAAATTGTCACGACCGTTAGTTCTCAAAACTTCGACGCTCTCAGTGTCCAAACCGTGCATTTCCGGACGGAGGTTCCAGTTTGAAAACCGATTACTTTGCCATCCCGCACAATATACTTAGCGCTGTCTGTGCTGGTTTGGGACCCAAAGTATGTAGATTCCCTCCCAATGAAGACTTCACATATTATTCTCCAGAAATTCAAGGTTTTGTTTGCGATGTGAACACCTTAAGTATGAGAGGTAGAATTGGAACTGAAACATTCATTAAAGCAGCTGGGAATAAAAACATCATCAGTAAGTCTGTTGGCATAAATAAATAATAATTATCGTATTAAGTATATTTAGTTAGAGCCGTTTTTCAGAAAAGAAGTTGAAAAATTCTCTATGGGAGAGGTAGTTTGGAAAATTTCGTGTTGCATCAGTGAAAAATACTGAACTTAAATACCAAGTTTGGTGTTTAACCGACTTTTCGTTTGAGTTATACTATTCATAAACACACATACACACAGACACACGGACCTTGTTACAATTATTTTTAATTTGCTTTTATTCAACCCCCCATACATTTTAATCCAATGAAGTATGTATATTGAATTTCGAGGTGGGATTTAATACCTGCTCTGTTTGCTAGATGTACGTGGAAGAGAAATACATTTCGTGTCCCAACAGGAGGTTACATTGGTTTTGAAAGCGCTATTTTTATCACCAAAGTCACAACTTGCATCTCTGGCTAGCAGACCAAATGAACACGTAGGATGTGTACTATCTGGCTGGCATCAGAGAGACTCATGTTGAAAATCACTCCTGTCATGCAGCCTTTGACATTTCATGGCATTGACAGCCTCGCATGCTCTGGAAGATTCTATTTAGTTTGTGATGGCTGCGTGAAATATGCAGAGTTCATGACAGGAGTGTGAAATCACCCTGTACGTGCATGTTGGCCTCTAACAGATAATAGAATTCTTAACAAAAGGTTTCATTTGCGGCTCAGAATTTCTCCCCAGCGCTTTTGCATTTCCGTATATACTCAACAAGGGATATTCAAGGCGTGGGATGAGTAATAGAACAGAGGATGACGTAACCTTTTCGTATTATGTGTGTTATTCATGAATTTATGATGCATTATAGAATACTGTAATAAGAACTGTTATAGTGACTGGAATTTATTGTTTCGTTTTGTAAATCACCATATTAAAGTTTCAGCAGCTCGAGAGAGAGTGAGAGAGTGAGAGAGAGAGAGAGAGAGAGAGAATAAGAACTACACATACAATAACATTATTATAATCGAGATTCTGTCCTCTCTTGTGCTCTCATATTTTCCACTTACTTATCCATTACTATCTCCTTTCTGTTTAATCCTCCTCTTTCTCTTCTGAAGAAAAAAATGACAATGGCAATTGAGGCGTCAGGTGGAAAAAGGGCCCATATATTGCACCTGCTTGAGAGAATGAGAAACAAAAGACTATGCGCTTAATATTTGAAAATGTAGCCCTTAGAATGTCATAAAATTCAAACGAACTTTCCACTTTTTGCAGAAGATGCCTTCCCTCGTCTCCTTTTCCTAAGGGGAGTAGGCACGACTAATCTCGACACTGTAAACTTATCTAACTTATGGTGGACTCTTCTAGAAACAATTCAGGGTAATAACATGGAATTTATTTTAATATTTATATTATTTCCTGGTTTTATATATGCAAGGTGCAGGGATGGAGCGAAAAGCATTTATCGCGATCCTTTACTATCTTAGAATTAGGGTTAATGGTATGTCGGGCGCTCCTGGCAGGCAGGGAACACATAAAGAGATAGGTAAATTTTTGCAGTAGGCGCGATAACCAAGATCTGAGAAGAGAAGGGGGTTTAAGAGGACCTAAAGGTACCGGCAGGCAGGTAGGTACTTTATTTGTTTTGCTCCGTTACATCACTTATTTTTAGCGCGTTGTGTTTATCTTTCTTAACTGTTGATTGTTTTGTATAACATGACATAATGATACATTGTAATACGGTTTGCGTTATTTTGTTGGCAGTTTGTGTTTAAGATACTGTACTTGAATACCATTTTCTCACTTTTTCAGTGAAATGACGTTTTCTTAAGACCATGATGTTACTTTTTCAACTACGAACAGTAAGTAGGAGAAGTACTGCATTCCATCCTTAAATTCGGTATATAGTTTTCACCGGAAATGTATATTTTCAGATCCCATTAATCTTTCTTTCTCTCTCTCTCTCTCTCTCTCTCTCTCTCTCTCTCTCTGTCTCTCTCTCTCTCTCCTTCTGTGTGTATGGGTGATGTGTTTGCCTGTGAACAGCATAGTTCAAAAACGAGTAGTCGGTTAAATACCAAAATTGGCTTTTAAGTCCCGTGCTACACAAGAAAATCCCTACTCCAATCTTTCCTTTACACGAAAAAAGTGTTCTGAAATGTTGGTTTCTCAAAAATGATTTGGATTAGGATTTGGGTTAAATACCGTATGTTTAAAACGTCTTAACGCCAAAAAGAAATGTATATCTTGAATTTTCTTGCAATGTCCCCAGAAATCCTCTTCATTCTGGATGACTCTTGCATAACTGGCAAAGAGAATACTTTACTGTATAAAACGAACGTAGATCTTTTTAAAACACACAATTTACGTCAAATAAATGTTTTGTTGTCTTAACCACTTCCGAGATGTTCCTCTTTATTTGTCTGAATTTTCCGATAGTTATACTTTTCTCTTTCTAAACTGGGAAGCTGCTCTCGGACATGCAAAGAGAATGGACTGTCAAACCCATGACTTATAGCGGCCAACTCTTAAAAGATTTGGCTGTCGCTTAAAGCCTTCTGTGTTCTCGTTATCCCCTAGCAGCTACAAGAAAATTAGCCTAAGATAATTTCCGCAAATATTTATTTCGTCTAGCCTGAAGTGCATAGAGGAATAACCCTTTATAAAATTAGTTTGTTCAAGAGTAGAGAAAGACATGTGAGCGTAACACATTTTTGCATTCCAACCGAAACTTCGATACCGAGATTTCACTGGAAATATAACCCAGCAGAATGGAGAATAAATTCTTCCAAGAGAAGTTTAAGAGCTGTTCTCCTGCACAATGTGAATGAGAAGCCAAATATGAGAATATGACAGCGCTGATTGAAAAACTGTAATATGATTCTCATCAGTAGGATGTCTGTGTGATCTGGAGGTGATTTGTATGTAAAGGAGGGTTTACTAAATATTGCTGTTTTCTGTGCTTGTAGGACAGGAACTGCTGCTGAACACTATGTTCAACGCAGATGACCATTAAGGACCACATACGAGCCAGGAACAAGTAGTGTCCAGAACATTCCATTGGTTAACCTTCCTCCGCTTCACATAAAGCTTGGCTGATGAAGAATTTCGTAAAGTTCTGAGCGGAACAAATGCTCCTGGATTTCAGCACCTGGTTAACAAGTTCTCCAAAACCAGCAATGCAAAACTGAAGCAAGGAATATTTGTTGGTCCTCAAATTAGAGAGCTTCTCCATGATGAGGCCTTTCAATTTTACCGCAGCAAGAAGAAACTTCAGCTATGGTTATCATTTAAATAGCTTTGTGATCTATTGATTACAAAACTGGAGTACAGAAGCTTTTGGACGCTTACAGTGAACTGGGCTGCCGAATGTCTCTGAAGACACATTTCGTTCATTCTCACATACGAGTATATTTCTTCCCAGAGAATCTCTGGCCAGTTAGCGACGAACATTGCGAGCATTTTTACCAAGACATTGGGCGTATGGAAAATGGTTACCAAGGTTTTAGACGTACCACGGTTTAACTGAAGGTTTGCATCAGAACATGTTTCAGTAAAGCAATATTGAGATGTACATTGAAATTTGTGTATTTTTAGTTTAATTTCAACCACTCCATATCTCTGAAGTGTGACGTGTTACAGCAAGACTGAAACATGTTTGAAATCAGCAGGAAAAATTACTAAAGAATAATGGTTTTATATTCGTGATGATTTAAATCGCCCTCATTTTACTGACCAGCGATATTAAACTTGGTATTTAAGTTCAGTATCTTCCAGGGATGCGACAAGAAGATTTTCAAAAATGTTCTACCCTACGCCACTCTTAACATGGAAGCTTTTTTCGAAAATTTTTATTTTTATAAAAAATGGTTCAAATTACCTTTATTGAAACATAATATGTTTATGATTCTTTTGTTATACATGAAATGTATATGTTAAATTTTATGGAAATGTTCTCAGAAGTTCGCTTAATTTCGGATGACTTTTCGCTTCATTTCAGACGGCTTTTGTCAAACAGGTGAACCGTTAAGTGATATACAAAGTCTTACGCCACAAAAATGTAGAACTTGTTAAAACAATTTATGTCAATACATTTTATTTGCGGTGTGAAACATTTCCGAGATATTTCCCTTTTATTTGTTTGAAATTTCCAGTACTTTTTATTTCCTCAAATAGGAATACATTATTGGAATTTTATCTCTCGGTCATGCAAAGAGAACGGAACTTCAAAGCCATCACATAGCAACCAGCTGTTAAAATATTTGGCTATCGCCTAAAGCATACTGTATTGTCGTGTTTCCTTTACTCCTATAAGAAAGTTAGCAATAAGATAATTTCTGCAAATGTTTATATCATTAACATTAAGTAGATAAAGGAATAACCGTTCGTAAGAATAGTTTGTACAAGAGTAGAGAAAGTCATACGAGTGCAACATACATCAAGCTTTTTCGTTTTCATCCGCATGTCTATGGTTGACTGAAAAGTTGTTGCGTTGTACCAAAATATTCCGTATTTGGGTTTCACCGGAAGTATAGCAGTTTTGAAATCTCCTAAAACGAATGAGTATTTTAAGAATGAGCCCAATGTGCGCGTGAGTACGGGGGTGTGTATTTGTGAATAACTAAGTCAAAAACGAAAAGTGGGATAAACGTCCAATAATGCGTCCTGAAGATTTCTCACACCCCAACTTAACTTTTACGGAGATAAACCTTCGTTATCTTGTTCTCAAAAACAGCTCTAATCCTGTTTATAAAATTTATTTATGGAATAAAATGTATTTGAAATTTTTTGTGTTTCTGTTTAAGTGCAAAGGCATAAAAGTGGACACAAATATACCACGGAAAACAATCATAAAAGCTTACAGTTGCATGCAACAGTATTTTTCATATGGTTAAATATTCTTGAAATATTCCATAATATTTTCCAAGTATATGTGCATTATGTGACAGAAGATGCTTTAAAGTTTCCTAAGAACTAATAAAAGTAAAATTTGATTAATGTGATTAATTTTGAAGATGATTAGGTGATTAAACAGGTCTGAAGTGGAAGGTTAGACTGTGATAAATTCAGAAAATTGTAAGGTGAAGGAGCAAGAATTTTACAAATGATGTTAGTAATTAATTAAATAATATAATTAAGATACTTATATCATTAAAAATTAAATAAATATGAAGAGAATAAATTAAATTTAAATAATAGGATTATATAATGACACCTCATTACGAATATCATAATGAACAAATAGTTTAACGTTTGGGAAGATAACATTTAAAAACTAGAATTGTATGTATAGATTAGATAGGATGCTGCATTCAAAATTGTTGGCCAGTAGTTAGGAGATAAATTAATAGGGGTACGTGCAAGGGAAACCTATGTCAACCGGTCACCAGTTGGTAGGACTCCAGTAGAAATAGTAGAATAGTAGACAAAGTATATAGCACATTTTTATTTTCGTTAGCTAATTAGGTTAAAGTTAAATTGAGTTTAGTTCTCAGCGTCGCATTCTACTTTTTTTCCCCTTTTTTTTAAAAGGTGGAGGGGAAAAATCTTGTTGCGAGACCCCATGGTACTATGGGAGTCGCCATTGAAGATGGCCATACCCACTAAAAAAAAACCCATCCACCGGATTAGGAAGGTGAAAGCCTGCTGCGGTACCGCCTGTAACACCCGCGCATTCAGTGGTGAGAGATAGAGCTGGTTCGCATAGCGTAACCAGAAGGAGAAGGTTAGGAGCTTGGAGACGAGCTTGACCGAAGCCCAGCTTGCCCCCTAGCGGAGTCATGGATGGTTTAGAAGGAATCATTTGTGATTGTTGTCAGGAATCAGGGTGCTATGTTGCTTGGCGTCTATACGCCGCGTCTGTTCGTGCGCCTCAGAAGTCTGGGAGCGTTTCGATACCCTGCATGCTGCATCCCTGAAACTATCTAAATATACATGTACCTACACTAAGGAAAAAGAAAGTGCATACAATTAGTCTCTTAGATTAATAGTAATTTGCGCGCTAGTGGCGACGTCAGTCTACAGTAAATTATTGTTGTTACGCTCCACCATACGGCGTCGTCTGCAACTAAATACCTAGAGTATCGCCTGGTCGTCTGGAGTGCACACTTGGCGGGCAGTCTGCCTGAAATGCAGGTTCGAGCCAGTGCCACTCCCGAGGGGGCCCTCATCCCCCTGGGTCCGCCTTATAAATAAGGACTTGAGGGTTATTACCTGACTAAAGAGACTATGTGTGGAGGTATGAGTGTGTGTGTGTGAGAGAGAGAGAGAGTGATACACAGTTCACATGTGAATAACATCGGGATAATTTACTAGGTTGTCCAGATATTGTTGCATGTCAACATCTGGCTCCCCGAGACCAATAGTTCTCTGGAATAGAGATAGTGGCCTTGGATGTTTGTCGTGCGTTATATCTAATTTCCTAGGTTTTGAATTAATTCGTTGTTGTATTTTGTTTTTCTTATCGAGTAAGTTAAAGGTGAGCCTTTTTATGAATTGTTCAATGGAATGCACTTTTAGCTCCTCGTGTAATTGGAGCGCTGGTGCTACTTCGGGTAGTCTCGCGATTATTCGGAGTACTCTATTCTGCATCGTTTGCAGTCTCTTTATGTGTGTTTGCGCTGCATGTCCCCATACGGGTGCAGCGTATGTTAGGATGGGCCGGATTAGAGTTTTATAAAGTGTTGTGCCCATCTCTAACTTTAGAGTACGGTTTGTGTTGATTATTGGATATAGTTTATTGGGTTGTGCATTGGCTTTGGCTCTTACGGTGTCTACGTGCTGTTTCCACGTAAGGCCTTGGTTCATCGTTACACCTAAGTAGGTGATGGTTTTGCTGTTCCATTTAATTGGATCCTGTCCAAGCGTTAGTTGCTGAAGGCCGTGTTTACCATGACGGTGCTTAATTTGCTTGGTAAATACTATTGCCTGGCTTTTTCTGGCATTTACCTTTATGCGCTATTTCGTGAGCCATGGCTCTAAGTCATTTAGAGCATTTTGTAGCCTGGTGTGTATAATCCTCGGCACGGTCGATTGTGTCACAAGCGCTGTGTCATCCGCATATAGATATTGGTCTACTCTTATTGTCTCTGGTAAGTCATTTATGTAAATATTAAAGAGGGTGGGCCCCAATAAACTCCCTTATGGGACCCCTTCCCTGATTGGCCGTCGCGTTGATATCTCTGTTTCGACTGCCGTGCGGAACGGATAGTCCTTTATTATGGCTATCATAGAGTCCGCGAATTCCAGTGATATGAGCTTTCTGAGTAGACCACCGTGCCACACGCGATCGAAGGCCCGTTCAATATCCAGGGAGATGGCCCCTGTGGATCGGTTTTCGTTGAATCCTCGCGTGATGGATTCCGCCATTCGCAATAGTTGTAACGTTGTCGAGTGTTGTGCCCGAAATCCGAATTGTTCGTTAATTACTAAGTTATTTTTGATTATGTGGTTCGTAAGTCTTTTGAGTATTATTTCTCTAAAACCTTGCTCATAGTGCTGAGGAGGCTGATTGGCCTATAGTTTTCAGGCTGTGATTGACTCTTTCTCGGTTTGGGGAACACGAGAATTTTGGCCTCTTTCCAATGTGGAGGGAATCGGCCTTTCTCAATTGTATAGTTAAATATATCTACCAGTAGCTTCAGTGCTTTGGCTGGCAGATGTTTTAGTATTATATTTGGGATTTGATCTGGCCCTGGGGCCTTCCTAGTGGGCAGGTGTTTGATGATCCATTTGATCTCACCCGCATTCGTTTTTCTCGTCTTATTATGCGTTGGTGTTCTACTGATATTCTCGACCATTGCTTCCGTTTCGTCCACAAATGCTTGGTCTGACGGAAAGGCATTCGGTTCAAAGGTTGCCTCTAGTGTGTCTGCAAATGCTTCGGCTTTGTCCCGGGGAGTTTCCGCTATTCCGTTAGGCGTGTGGAGGGGAGGGACATGTGTATACGTACGCGTTAGGTTTGTGACTATTTTCCAGATTGTATGGCTTTGTGGGTCGATGTTACTTAGGACATCGTGCCATTCATTCGTTGTGTATTCTCGTATTCGTTCGTTCGCTTGAATGCTTAGATCCGTGTACGCATTACGGTCTATTAAGTTACGCGATTTTTGCCATTGACGCCTAGCACGATTTCTGTCTTGAATGGCTTGTCTAGTGTTGCGTGGAAATCTTCGTGTAGAAGTTATAGAATATATGATTGGGATGTGTTGTTCGGTGGCGAGCTTAATTGATTCCACGATATGCTCGATAGCTTCGTCTTGTTTTTCATGTGTTTCGATTGTGTGCTCGTGTATAATGTTTTGTAGTGTGTTTTCGAAGGACTCCCAGTCTGCTTGTCTGTAATTGGGTCTTGGTGGTTCCGGTTTAAAAGTAATTGGGGCTTCAATTTCCAATAACACTGGGAGGTGATCTGAATTTAACTCGTTAATTACGTGTGTGTTTGTGTTGTGTGTAATGCCCTTGAGGAGAGCAATGTCGAGTATATCTGGTCTGTGTGTATGTGCTCTTGGTATGAATGTCGGCTCTTCAGGGCCGGCTAGAAGCATGTTGTGTCTGTTAATGTATGCTAATAGTTTATTGCCGGCCTTGTTTGTAGCTACGCAATTCCAGAGGAAATGTTTCGCGTTCAAGTCCCCTGCTATTACTGCTTTTTGGGTCATACGCAATAGTTTATCAATGTCGTCCGTGTCAATATCGCAGGGTGGATTATATGCCGCAATAAACGTAACTTCTGTATTAAGAAGCTTTACCCTAACCGCGGTAGCTTCTATTCGGTTTAGTTGGGGGACAAACGCCTGGTGGTGTTGGACTGAATTTTGAATAACTACGGCTGTCCCTCCGCCTCTCCTATTTCTGTCTGTTCGGTATACTGAGTATCCTGGGACTGATAAGCGATCTACAGGTCCAAGGTGGGTTTCGTTAATTAGCGCTATTTGGATTGAATTCCTTTGGAGAAATTCCGTAAACTCCTTGCGCTGCCTTTTGAGGTTATTGCAATTCCAGTATATGATATTTACGGTGGGTGTGTTACTCATAACAGGTGAACTGTGCGAGAATTCCCAGGAAATGTGTGACATGGTCAAAGAGGAAAAGTGGGTCACTGTTGGTTTTATTTGCTCCAGGAGCCACTTTGCGTGCTGGAGGAACGAGTTCCAGCCTAACTCCAGTTTTGGGTAGCCCAACTTTGTGAGGAAGTCGGCTAGTGCAAGGCCATTTTCAAAGGCATCGCGAGGGGTTTGCGACTTTGGGACCAAGAAGCTTGTTCCCTTTATGTGTGTTGCCTGGTGTGTGGTTGTTTGTGTGGGAGCGGTTTTGTGTGTCTTTGTGTGTTGTGTTGGGGACTGTCGCTTTGTGGGCGCCGTGACTTGGGCAGGTGCGACCTGCTTGGTCACTGCTGCAGAAGGGGCGGGGGCTGGGCGGGTTCTGCCTCTGCGGTCCTGACAATACCATTGCCCTTCTGCTGACGACGGGCAGAGCCTGGGGTAATTTAGACTGCTCATTCCTGATTTTGGGGTTCCCTGGCTGTGCCCTTGGCCTTGCGCGTTCCAGTGCGGAGAGGTATTTGGGGCAACCGCGCCAAGTTGCTCCATGACTTTTCTGGCCACAGAGAGCGCACAGGCGTCCCTCTGTGGGCACTTTGCAGGTGTAGGACGGGTGGGGGCCTGTAAATTTGGCGCATACTTGTGAGGGGGCCTGGCATTCTCTGTAGTAGTGCCATAGCTGCTGACAGCGTCGGCACTGCTTGGGCTCTGGAGCTGAGTGGTACTCTTCTACTCTACTCTAAAGTGGGCCAGGTATTTGAGGCCGAGTATCTTTCTATTTTCCTGTGTGTCCTCCATTTCCACTAGGAACATTGGGAAGGGGTGCCTATTCCTACCTTGTGAGTGCCTTTGCACTGCCCTAATGGCCTCAAAATTCTGTTGGGCCAGTGCTGACTTTATGTGTTCTCCGGTGAACGGGGCGCACAGACCTTTTATAACAAACCTACCGTTCTAGCTTCTGGGTTTTGGAGGAGATAAAACAGTGCGCCCTCATCCTGAGGTGTTCCACCATATTATGGTAGTCACTCAGGCTGAACAGTTTTAATACTAAGTCACCGGAGCGATTTGCGCGGTGTATCGTGTACTTGTGTGTAGCTTTGTACTTTGTGTCAAATTTGTTGGTGATTGTGTGTATGTGTGTTGTCTGGCTTTTATGGAGTTACAGAGGCGCGAGATTGGCCCTATACTCCGTGTAGCTGTTTGTTTTGGGGGTGGGTGGCCTTGTGGTGACGTCAGCGTAGGTGTCCTTGATGGATGTTTGTACTGGAGGGGGTGGTGTAGGAAGCTCGATTTCTGAGTCTGGTGTATGTGTGGGTGTTTTTGTGTTGGTTGTGTTTGTGTTCTCTTCCAGTGTTTGTTGTGGCTTGTCTCCTGTGTCAGTGTTTGGTGTGTTTGTTTTTGGTGTGTCTGTGATTGGTGTATTTGATGTGCTTGAGATGTTCAGTGTGCTTGGTGTACTGGGTGTGTTTGGTGTGTTTGTGTTTTGTTTAGGTGTGTGTGTTTTGTGTGCTTGTGCTAGGTGTGCTTGTGTTGTCAGTGTTTATGTTTAGTGTTGGCATGCTTGTATCTGATGTGATTGGTGTGTTTGTTTGTGGTGGTGGTGTAGTCTGTTTGTGTGAGCGTGTGCGTTGTCCTTTTTGGTGTTGTTGGGGTGGTGTGTTTGAGTGTTTTTGTTTTAGTGGTGATAAGTGTGGTGGCTCTGATCAGCTTATTGGGTATGGAGAGAGACGAGGGAGAGAGAGTGAGAGTTTTGCCTACTTTACCCATGTCTCTGATTACCTGGGGTTCCCTGAATGAGTGTGAAGTGTGAGTTTAGGTGTGTGTTTAAAAGAGGGATGGTCTTATTTATTTACCCTGCTTCGGTCTTTAAAAAGACAGATAGCAGGCTTCAACTAGCTCTAGCTCTTGTGAAGTGACTCGAGGGCAGTTAGCTTAAGATTAACCTAGGAAGAGGAAAAGAGAAGAGAGTAAAAGTCTAGTGGGGGCCTAACCGGGGAGCTTAAAAACTAATAGAAAAGAGGAAAATAGAGATAGTCGGAGAGAAAGAGGCAGCTAGCGAGTGCTAAAAAGCGTGCCTAGCAGAGGACCGAACCTGTTAGGGCGCCTAGGTACCAGTTAGAGACTGTTGGCTGTGGTCTTGCTATCCCTCGTCTAATCTGCTGTGCATAGTTACCTTCCTGGTGCGGGTCGTTGCGGCAGTCGGTAAGCGGGAGTTGGAGCGGTGGTCCCCGGGCAACTTTGAGCGTGAGTGGCGGCCTGCGCACTGCGTTCGCTGAAGTTCGCTCGGATTCCCTGCTTCTCGCTTTACCAAGCTAGGAGGGCTCTTCTTAGCAGCTCGCATTCTACATTGCGAATGAAAGACCACTTAGTTTTGCTCAGAGGCCCCTTTATCAGGCTTGAGGTTCTTTTGCATGTCGTAAATTTACGACACGTGGCTACGGGCTTTACTCTCCATCCGAAAGAAGCCATGCTAAGAATTTTTACTCCTGAAAAAATCCATCGCCAACCGTCGAGTTTGATCCCGCGACCTTGGGATCCAGAGGCTAGCGAGGTACCCTTAGACAACTGGGGCAACAATTAGATTGAAAGTTAATTTGTAAAATCAATGAGTGAATATAATTATGAGGGAACAAGTAAAGAATAAACGATGAATTTAGAACATACGAGTATATCCCGGCTTGAACATCCAGATACCAGATTTATTTTATTTTTGCTTTCTCTACTACGTATAGCAATTAAGGAATGTATTGTATTTGCCTCAAAAATTCTATGTCGAGATTTCACCGAAATATGTTTTGAGATCTTCTGAATTAAAAAAAAAAAAGAAAAAAAAAAGAAAAAAAAAAGAAATAGAAAAACGTCCGCGTGCGCGTGTATCTATGTGAACAGTATAACTCGAAAACGAAAACTCGGTTAATAACCAAAGTTGGTAATTAAGCTTAATATATTTTAAGGATACGACACAAACATTTTAAAGAAAATTCCTACACCCTAAGCCCTAAATGTTCGAAAATGTTATCAAAAATGACTAACGATTTTGATTATAATACCATCATCAGCATTTTATTTTAATCAGTCTGGACATGGAAAAGGCATACGATTCCATCTGGAGAAATTACATCATTCGATGTCTAATTGAATTTGGAACCAATGGAAACATGATCTCGTTCACTTACAACTTTCTGCAAAACAGACGGATGCGAGCAAAAGCAAACGGGTTTCTATCTCAACCCGTTCATTTAGAAAATGACATACCTCAAGGATCTCTCTTAATTGTGACACTGATTTTAGTGGCCACCAATAAAATAGTGTCGTGTCTTCGATCACCTGTTAAGACGCATCTATACGCTGACGATATTACCAACTTTTATAAAGGAAGAGAAGTAAAGACAACTCAAGTACTACTACAGTTCATATTTGGAGCTGCAGTACTGACTTTCAATCCTCGCCTTTAAAAAGCCAGACGCCAGACGCCAGTTCGAGTCGAACGGAGGTGAGGTGATTGTTCCCCCGGTCGAGTGTCTTTACCGCAGTACCTAGCCGTCATACGGCTTTACCTGCGCGATGGTTTTGACGGTGTCACTACAGGGATGTTTTCACTGGGAAAAATTTGTTGGATCAGGGGTTTTTATAGTAACGGGAGGGATTGTAGGCAGGGATTGGTCCGCAAGTGAGCTGTGCGCGAATTTTGCGCGCTAATTCCTACCAGGGTTCTGGCCGTCAGTCACTCGCTGAGAGGTGAACTGAACTGGTGATTCGCTCTGTTTTGAGTACAGATTGCATTTTCGCCTTTCCCATCTTGAGATTAGATCGCCGGACTTAAGATGTCCTTCGGCAATCTTTTGGATGGTAGTCGGCGCGGCTGTCTCTGGTCGTATTGGCCCAGGGTATTCACCAGAGGGTTAGGGTGGTTCTGGAGTTTATTGTACATTGTTCGAGCGCGAGTTTTGATCACGTCGACAATGTACGGGATACCGGAATGTTCGTGTAGGATATGGGCAGGAAATCTTCGGCCTGTATCATAGATCATCCTTAATGCCCGGTTCTGCAACGTCTGGAGTCTGATGAAGGTGGACCTAGCCACCACTCCCCAGATCTCGCATCCGTACAGGACCAGAGGCGGGATGATCGCTCGATACAGCTGAAGCTTCAGGCGTAGGGGCATGGTTTGGGAACTGAGGATGGGGTACAACTGCCGCAGGGCAGCGTGGCCTTGCAGTACTTTGCCCCTGACGTGATGTCTATACGTCAGCCGCCGGTCCAGCGTGACCCCGAGATACTTCGCCGTAGTGACCCAGGGGATCCGACGGCGCCGAAGCACGAGGTCCAGCGGGAGCCGGTTGGCTATCG
Source organism: Tenodera sinensis (assembly GCA_030765045.1). Taxonomy (NCBI): domain Eukaryota; kingdom Metazoa; phylum Arthropoda; class Insecta; order Mantodea; family Mantidae; genus Tenodera; species Tenodera sinensis. Next base: position 261,493,993 of record CM060964.1, on the reverse strand, counting down.
TATTAGCCAGGAGAATCGCAGAGCTTTTCTCCGGGCTAATGGACATACGCCAGTTCTCGCACCATCTATTGATGGCACTGAGGTGGGCTTGTACTTGTCGGTAACTGTAGCGCGGGTTCTTGTTAGTAGCGAAGATCATGAGATCGTCCGCATACTAACAGATGTGTGTGTTGGGGTGCGTCGGGAGATCGACCATGTAAGCTGCAAAAAGTGCCGGTGACAGTACACTGCCCTCGGGGACTCCTGCGCCAATGGGCCTTTCTCTAGAAAATGATCCCTCCACCTTCACCCGGAAGCTACGTTCCTGTAGGAAACCAGCCACCAAGTAAATGTATGGAGGGGGGATTTCCTGCTGTATGAGCTTGTAGACAAGCCCCTCAAGCCAAGTGGTAGAAAATACCTTTTCCACGTCAAGCAACACTGCCACCGTTTTAGCCCTCTCCTGGTAAGCCAGGGAAGCTTTCTCGGCTACACGCAGTAGTTGCTCAGTCGTGGAATGACCAGAACGAAAACCAAACTGGTGTTCCGGTAGGAGACCTTTTTCCTCCAAAAGAGGTCCGAGGCGGGACAGGAACAGTTTCTCGAACACTTTCGAGATAACTGGTAGGAGGCTGATGGAACGGTAACTAGATGGAAAAACCGGATTCTTTCCCTGCTTCAAAACGCATACCACACGCGCCTGTTTCCAGACAGCTGGAAAGTGGCACATGCTGAGGCATGCGTTGTAAATGCGGGTCAAGTGCATCACGGCTCTATGGGGTAGGTGCTGGAGCATTTCCGCTCTTACACGGTCCTGCCCAGGGGCTTTACTAGGTTTTAGGTGCCGGATGGTGTTAGTTACCTCGCGAGGGGTAACTACCGGGATGTGGAACTCCTCGTGGTCCGCGGGTCGGACTTCTAAGAAGTCTTCTACCGCTTGTTCCACGAGGTCGGTATGGTCATCGTTCTGAGGATCTACCCTAGGCTGGAACTGAGTTTCCAGATAGTCTGCTAGTGCCTCTGCTTTTTCCCTCGGTTCAAAGACAAGTCTTCCCCGAGGGCTGTGCACTGGATGCTGGTGTGCAGATTTGTCTTTCCTCAAGGCTCGGACGATGCGCCACGGTTTCCTCTCTTGGAAGTTTACGCGACGCACTGTTTCGTCCCAAGCTGCTTGCCTGTGTTTTCTTAGGAGTCGTCTCACCAGGGATTTGAACCTCTGGTGTATTACTCCTATCCTAGGATGTCGGAATCTCTGCCATAGCCGTCTGACAGCATTCTTTGCTTGAATGAGGCGTTTTAGTGGGACAGGGATAGATGTCGGGTTTGGTACTTCGGTAGGAATGCGATGCGTTAATGCATAGTTTTCTATAAGTACAGAAAACCTCTGCCACAACCCGAACTAATAATGAACAAACATCGCATACCAATTGTCAATAACATTAGTATCCTTGAATTGCAATTTGACAGGAAGTTAACCTGATCTCACATCTTAAAATTCTTAAAGCTGAACATCTAAGACGATTGGATATTTTGAAAGCGTTATCTGGGGAACTGATTTTAGTATCCTCCTTCGTACATACAGGATGATTATACGACCTAAGTTTTTTTTACTGTTGCTTTGTGTATAACAGAGTTAGTGTCACTGTCCTTAAAATGCTCGATTCTTTTCAGTCCTCTACACTTAGGATTGCGTTGGGAGCCTTTCGCATAAGTCCTACTGGCAGTTTACAGATAGAAGCTAACTAGCCGCCTCTGCATACAAGGAGGAAAATGCTGAGTTTTTTGTACGCTTCATAGATAGCTCCCTGTTAACGCCAGTAATCATATTTCAACAGGAAAATCCCAAAACAATTCCTTCAGCAATAGATTTTCAAAATAGATGCACGAGATCAATTTAGGCTTTCCTCCTATGATAAAACTCAAAGGTTGCAGCAATACACCCTGGATTCCTGAGACCCCACCTGTCATCACCACTCTAGTCAAATACAACAAAAAGAAACAAATACTTCCCTTCACCTGCGAATGTTTCACGAAATCTGTGACATGCATCAAAACTGCACCAAAACTAGATGTGTTAGTAATGGTTGTGCTGTGGTAGGTATATCCTCAACGTACAATTTCCTACAGTCTTCCGAATTATCTCACTGTATTCTCTTGTGAACGTTTCGCCATAAGATTTGCCCTGGAATATATATTGATAACTGAATATCATTGCTACATTATTTTCACTGATTCCATGAATGCAATTCTTGCTCTTCAACAAGTGGCATCCGAAAACTCTTTAGTGTAGACCATTTTACTGCTGTATAGTAAGAATAAAGCGTTATAAATTGATACTAGCATGTCATATTGGCATATCTGATAAAGCAGCTAAAGAAGCATGTTGCCGTTGTACAAGCCCAGCTGAATCCAAGGTTCTCCATCATGACTTCCAAAGTTTCCTGAAATATGAAATATCTAAGCAGTGAAAGTTACTGGAATTCTACATCCAAAAGTAAATTAAATACCGTAATCTCCAATAATAGCTTGAATTGTGTAACTCGTCCAGACCAGGTACTTCTCACCAGACTGCGTATTGGACATAGTGCAGTTACACATTCCTACCTCCTCGCAAAGGATCCCAGGCCTAGGTATAAGCAACAGTTGAGCACGCAGTTTCAGAGTGTTCTTTCTTCAATGTGGGACGTTCCTGTTGATCTCTCGGTGGCCTTGAGTGATCCAACTGTGTGCCACAATATAGTAAAGTTTGTAAAAGCAGTAACTGTATATCATGTAATATAATCAATGTTTTAATACTATTACATGATTCTAATATAAAATTTATTGTAGTCGCGATTTGACTTAATTGTTTTAGCGACAATAATACATCTAAAACGCTTATGTTTAAGATATTTTTATGAAAAATAAAATATATATTTTGAATTTTCTTGCTATAGCCCATGGAGTCCTGTTTACTCTTGATGACTTTTGCATAACTGGCAACGCGTAAGAGATAGACTGAATCTTACTAAACAAACATGCAGATGTCGTTAAAACACACAATTTATGTCCAAATGAATTTTTTTTTTTTTTTTTTTTTTTTTTTTTTTTGGTGTGGAGTGAACCATTTCGGAGATATTCCTTGTTATTTGTGTGGGTTTTCCAACACTCATGCTTTCCTTAAATGGAAGGTCGTTATTGACTTTTTAGCTCTTAGTCATGTAAAGAGAACGGAATTTCAAAGCCTTCATATAGCGAGCAGCTTTAAAACATTTGACTATCGCTCAAAGCCTACTATATTCCCATATTCCGCTTGCACCTATAAGAAAGTTACCATTGAGATAATTTCTACTAATGTTTATATGGACTAACATGAAAAAGATAGAGGAATAAGAGTTTGTGAGAGTACAGAAACGTATGTGAAAGTAACACATCATATTTTTATTTTATGCTATTCAGTGGAATGGGTCTTTAAGTCTGGAAATATTAAGGACTTCCGCGCGTCTCTGAGGACTGTAGGCTTGCGATCTTTAGCCTGCTGTGGTTTCTTCAATTAATTCATTCCTGAGAGTGGTAGTAGCCACAATAAATGTCCCCCTCGATCCCACAACCTGTGTCTATATATAAGGAAATAAATATGTAATAGTTACTATGCCAAAATGTATCGCGAATGACGAAAGTATTATTTCAAATTTAATTCATAATGGATAGAAAAAAATCTTGTTGTGTGAGTGATATAAGATTTTGCCATGCAAGGTCAGTAATGAAAAGCCACATTAGGTAGCAATAGAAGTTGCTAGGAAATTCCACAAGGTAGCTAATGAAATCAGCTAACAGTTGTTCCCTTTGTCCAGCCACACAATTGGCGTAAGTACGACAGCCCTAAAGTGAAATGTGGAAGTGAATGCTTCTGTAGCTTTTACAAACACTTGTTCCTTTCAGCAATGACTAAGTACATCTCTCACGTTTAAATCTCCATAGTAATCTCTAATATGGCAAATTAGGGCTTTAGTTGTTCTTCGGGTAGTAGTAATTGTGTTATTCACATTACCATTACTTCATCTATACTAATATCAAAAAGAGAGAAAAGCAGTTTGTGTATGTGGGATCATCTCGAAAACCACTCAAGCAATTTTAATAATTCTTTCACCATTAAAAAACCCATTTCCTTCATATGGACATGCTGCTATAAATCACCCTATAATTTCCTTTCATAAATTAATGTGATAAAACGACAAAATCAGTCCAGTTACTTCTATCCCTTTATTTTGACTAAAAGTTTGCACGAAAGCACAGTTCTCTTCTACTGACGTTAACACGGTATAGCACAGTTGTATATTACAACTGTTTTCTTTTCGCAGCCTTGGCTGAGTCCTTTCACTGTCTTTGTTAACTTTCTCTGTCTCCCACACTAACTCCGACGATACAATCACTTAACTCTCATTAAAACTTCTTCATTCCGACTCGGCGTATCTTTCACAGCTGTCTCGCACTCACTGAACACTGACAGACCCAAAAACTGCCTTCACGCACTCGCAAGCTTTTTATACCGGTAATGACATAAGCAAATCTTTCTCGAACGCCTATAAACAAGCCGGCTGCCAGACACTCTTCGAATGCTCTGGGAACCCTTTGTGTTGCCGATTGATTGTTGTTAGTTACGTGTTCACTCGCGGAGTGTTGTGGGGAAGCTTTACCTTGAGCGTCTTCGTTTGCTTGCCGGCCTGGTACGTGATGTGAAGTAGCTTAGCCCCGACCGTCGTTTGTTTTACGCCGCGCCTGGTGTCATATCAATAAGGACTTACAAATCCATTGTAGCTAAATACAAACATACTGGAGATATAAAATATCACACTTGTATATACGGCTTTGGCTTTAACTTGAGAATGTCATGAAGTAGAAGAAACTCAGAACTGTTACTGCACAGAATATTGGTTATTTATGATACAAGGGATAAAAGGAAGATTTCATTTTGTGAGTCGGTGTGATTCCAGAAACGTGGCCGCAGGCCGAGGAGATGAGCCAACCTGCGGACAAAATAAAATCTTCCTTTGAACCCGTGCATCATTCACTAGTTTTTAGACAGTACTGAATATTTATAGATATATTACAGATTATATATAAATATATGGTATTGTTTTACCATTCTCATGCCCATGATAGTCTTCGGGTTGCGATGTTCATTTGTCTTGCGTAGCATCAGTGTTGCCAGCATGACTTTCTACATATTTTACATAACGGAGGCATTGAAAATAATAAAACGACGAAAATAATTTAATTAATTAATTTATATTGTAATTTCACTCTCTCTCTCTGCTACTTGTAATATTCCAATGAGTTCAGCGCAGTGGGAGGCAAGCC